>VWZK01000308.1:0-67941 GCA_013396935.1 Baryphthengus martii
GGGGCCCGGCGGGGTGGGTTGTTGGAGCGGGGTGTGGGGGGGTGTATTTCTTCAGCGGTTCTCTCTGAGGCCCTGAGGGCACCGAGCGGTTGAGTGACCGGGTTTGTGGCGTGTTCCCCCCCCCCCTTTAGCTATGCCCCTTGGTGCCCCGCCTGCCAGAACCTGCAGCCCGAGTGGGAGAAGTTCGCCGAGTGGGGCGAGGACCTGGAAGTGAACATCGCCAAAGTGGATGTGACGGAGCAGCCGGGTGAGAAGTTTGGCGGGCTCGGTGGTGCCCTCCCGGGGGCTCTGGGCGTCTGAGCCCGCGGGGAAAACTTTCGTGAGAGTATATGTGTTTTTAGGAATGAGTAGAATTAATAGGAAATGATCAGAGTGGTTTGGGTTGGAAGGGACCTTAAAGATCGTCTCGTTCCACGCCCCCTGCCCTCGGCAGGGGCACCTCCCCCCAGAGCAGGTTGTGCTGCTGTTTTGCTCCTCTCTGCTGAAGGCCGGTTGCTTTGTGCAGGCTAAACACTCTAGTCTTTCTTAAAAGGAACAAGAAGGTTTCTCTAGAGAGTGGCGTGGAGGACTTCAAGGAGATTTTTGCCCATACTTCATAAGGTTTCAGCCTTTCCTGTAGTTTCTTTTGTTGGCAAAAAAAGGGAGTGCGAGCAGCCTGGTCTCCCCCAGCTGAAGTTTGCTCACTCTCATGTCTGTGTGAGGTTTGTGAAAACAGCCATCTCCATGCTGATAATTCTTCTCCAAAATCCCATAAGAGCTTTTAAAACTTGCCTCACTGGGATTATTTTGTGCAAGCCCTGGAGGTTGCAGGTCATGTGAGGAAAGGAAAACAGCTCTGAAGAGCTACTCCCCAAACAGTCAAGTCGAATAGTTATTCCTGGACATCTCTCTTTCCCCATAAAGAAACTTTCTGGCCATTTGTCCGGGAATATGCCCAAGTTTCTGTTTAATTGCAAGTAAAGACTGATATCTGGGGGAGCAGCTGTTTTTATTGTGGTGTATAATTACATTTTTTGCGTTTTTTTTTTTAACCTGAATGCTCTTCTGTTCTGAAATCAACTTGTTTTCTTACAGGATTAAGCGGACGATTCATCATCACAGCTCTTCCTACCATCTATCAGTAAGTACACAACACAACAGGAGTCCTTTGGAGGAGAGAGAACACTCATTAATTTCCTTCAACATTGGAAAAAAGAGATTTTTAAGCTTTTTAAGCACTTGAGTTACTTTAAAAAGAGATAACTGCTCTCTTACTCGCTGTGACCTTACAGTTCAGCCAGTTGATTTTTTTTTCTTTTCCCTTCAGGTCTTATTTATTTCTCTTTTCATGGGTGTTTTTGTTTTGCAGTCTTTTCTCTCTAGGTTCTTCTTACTGCAGTCGTGTGGCGAGCGCAGTAGGAAGATCATTATCTTGTTCTGAGATTGCAACCCAAAGTTAGCCAAGCTACACGCAGAGTCAGGATTCTAGAAATACTTGCAGTCAGGATTTTTGGAAACCGTTTGAGAGCTGATATCATCTAAGCCAAATTAAAACTAAGGAATCAATAGGCAGGGAGGGAAGGTGTCGAGTGGAAGCAAACGCTCTGTCCTTGGACTACCTAAAATAAAGGACTTTTTGCTTGTTTTATTTTACAGCTGTAAAGATGGAGAGTTCAGGAGATACCAGGGAGCGAGGACTAAAACTGATTTCATCAATTTCATCAGTGACCAGGAATGGAAGTCAATTGAACCAGTTTCATCATGGTTTGGTCCTTCCTCTTTCCTGTAAGTTCCAGTATCGCGTCTCCTCTGTCAGCTGTGGGAGGATTTCGCGTAGCAGAGATGCCCTGAGCAAGGTTTATGTGAAGACTTCAGAGAGTTTTAGGTGGCTCTGTTGTTTTACTGAACTCCTGTAGGTAAATTTTTAACCTAATCAAGTTCTTCTGTTGTTTTTTTGGCAGAGAGGTATTTCACCCAGCTACATTCTAGCAAATGAACAATAAAAAACTGGAAAATAAAGTAGCAACGCTGTTGTAAGACACGAGCTGGCCATTTAAGAAGACATCTGTAGTTAAATAAAAAGCAGAGAGTAAGGGCAAAGGTTCCTTCCTTGGAGGAGTAGTGAAGTGGAGAGACTCCAGTCTGAGGAGGAACACTCTTGGTGGAATATTTTCTTGTTTTGTGCCTTGGAAGTGCTTTTAGCTGTTGCTGCACGTGCTGTGTGGTGGTTTCAGAGCCACTGAGGAGCTGTGAGGGATAAAGCACGTTGGGGACACCGCTGGTTGAGGCAGATGAGCCCAATTGCTCATGGTTTTTCTTCTCTTAGAGCAACGATGGCAGAGACACCTCGGTGCTCACTGGGCTTGTGCTGTAGCAGCGTTCAATTTATGAAGCTATTTCAGCCAGAATGAAAGGTCACGTTTTTGGGAGCCCTTCTAGGAAGCTCTGTGTTGTTACTTTGCTCTTTGAACCTTCAAACTCTGCGTGGTTGATCTCCCCACGCCAAGGGATCTGCAAAACAGGCTGCTGATTTTAGGATTAATAAGAGAAAACTCATTAATTTAAATCAGTAGTGTACAAGACTCACTCCATTTTTCGTGCCTACTGAAGTGGTATCCAGAGAAAGAAGAGTGTGGGCAGCAGGTTGAGGGAGGTTCTCCTCCCTCTCTGTTCTGCCCCAGTGAGGCCTCCTCTGGAGTACTGGGTCCAGTTCTGGGCTCTCCAGCTCAAGAGGGACAGGGAAATACCAGAGAGACTCCAGTGGAGGCTGAGAGGATGGTGAAGGGACTGGAACATCTCTGTGGTGAGGAAAGACTAAAGCCCTGGGGCTGTTTAGTCTGGAGAAGAGAAGCCTGAGAGGGGATCTGATTCATGTTCACAAATCTCTGCGGGGTGAGTGTGAAGTAGAAGGGGCCAGGCTCTTGTCAGTGGTGCCCTGGGATAGGACAAGGAGTAACAGGTAGAAGCTGGAACCCAGCAAGTTCCACCTCAACAGGAGGAGAAACTTCTTTGGTGTGAGGGTGACGGAGCCTGGCCCAGGCTGCCCAGAGAGGTGGTGGAGTCTCCTTCTCTGGAGACTTTCCAACCCCCTCTGGATCTGTTGCTGTGTGACCTGCCCCAGATGATCCTGCTCTGGCAGAGGGGTTGGACTCGATGATCTCCAGAGGTCCCTTCCAACCCCTACCAGTCTGGGATTCCACAGGCTGCTTCTACAGCTCTCTTCTGAGCAGCTTCCCTTGGCTTAATGTTTCAAGTTCTTTCCTTTACAGACAGTGAATACTTACAGCTGGAGTTTCACAGTAGCAGGGAAGTGTCAGACTCAGCAGGATATACCTCCCAGATCTCCTGGTCTTTGTCACTTGCATGTAAAATAACAGCTAAACTTCAGTGCCTGAAGATCTTCCCCATTCTTATATAACCTGATGAGATTTTAATAGGTTAATTTTTTTGGTTTCATAAAATGTCCATGTGCTTAATTCTTAGAATCTTGAGTAGAATTCCAGCTTCTCGTGGATTGTTAGTCGGAAGATGTGTTAGAACATAAACCAAAGTAACTGGAATTCACATCAGCAGGTGCACATCAAGGAAACTGGTGAATTCATAGTAGTCCACGTGTGAGACATTATCCCAGCTGATGCTGGAAGTATCTTCATGGGAAACAAGTGTTTATTGAAGTAAAAGACAAAAACGAGTTAGAAGGGAAACCAGACACAGCAGAAAGTTGTTCAACATGGGACTAAATCATGACCAGGCGGATCAGAAGATCTAAGTATGTCTCAGGCTTAAAAATATTTCCATCTTTTTCATCATTTCCTTTTTTTTTTTTTTTTTCCTGCTTTGTTTCAGAATGAGCAGCATGTCAGCTCTGTTCCAGTTGTCAATGTGGATCAGGGTACGTGCTCAGATCTCTATTTTATCTTAACAGACGTGATATTCAACTGCTCTGGAAATGATTCTCTTGTCTTTTTATTCCAGCACTGCCATGATTATTTGACAGAAAACGTTGGGATACCGGTCTGGGGCTCGTACGCTGTTTTTGCCTTGGCAACTCTGTTCTCAGGACTGATACTGGGACTTGTAAGTGAAGCACTGGAGCAGATTGGTCTGTGGCTACCCTGTGTTGTACCAACACCTTCTCTGCCTCCATCTTTAAGAGTAAAACCAGTTGGTTTGGGGGTACCCAGCCCCCTCAGCTGGTAGACAGGGATGAGGAGCAGAATGAACCCCCCCATCATCCAAGGGGAAATGATGAGTGACCTCCTGCACCACTTAGACACACACAAGTCTCTGGGGCCAGATGAGATCCAACCAAGGGTGCTGAGGGAGCTGCTGGAAATGCTCACCAAGCTACTTTCCAGCATTTATCAGCATCCCAGGCTAACTTCCAGTTGACTGGAAGTTTGCAAATGTGATGCTTATCTACAAGAAGGGCTGGAAGGAGGATCTGGGGAACTAGAGGCCTGTCAGTCTGACCTCGGTGCCAGGGAGGGTTATGGAGCAGCTCATCCTGACTGACATCACGAGGCACATCCAGGACAACCAGGTGATCTGGCCCGGTCAGCCCATGGATTTGAGAGAGGCAGGTCCTGCCTGACTAACCCGATCTCCTGTGACAAGGTGACCAGTTTAATGGATGCAGGGAAGGCTGTGGGTGTTGTTTGTCTGAACTTCAGTAAAGCCTCTGACACAGATTCCCACAGCCTTCTGGAGAAACTGGCTGCTCGTGGCTTGGGTGGGTTTTTTCTTCCCTGGATAAAAAACTGGATGGCTGGGCCTGGAAAGTTGGTGGCTGGTCACAAGTGGTGTTCCCCAGGGCTCTGTGTTGGGACCGGTTCTCTTGAATATCTCTATCAATGATCTCGATGAGGCGATCCAGAGCACCCTCACCCCAAGAAGGACACCGAGGTCTAGAGCAAGAGTCTGGTGAGGAGCAGCTGAGGGGGCTGGACTTGTTCAGCCTGGAGAAAAGGAGGCTCAGGGGAGACCTTCTGGCTCTCCGTAACACAGGAGGTTGGAGCCAGCGGGGGCCAAGGAACAAGCAACAGGACAAGAGGAACCTGCCTCAAGGGGAGGTTTAGGTTGGAGCTGAGGAACAATTTGTTGCCCTGCAGGGTTGTCCAGGCCTGTGCCAGGCTGCCCAGGGCAGGGCTGGAGTCCCCCCTGATCCCTGGAGGGGTTTCCAAGGTGTGGAGCTGTGGTGCTGAGGGACAGGGCTCAGTGGTGCCCTGGCAGGGATGGGGCAACACTTGGAATCCATGATCTTGACGATCTTTTCCAACCCAAATGATTCTATGACTCTACTGAGCAGGTTGTCTGGAGATTTAACCTTGGTCTTTCTTTGGTTTCAGGTCATGGTGTTCTTAGCAGACTGTATCTGCCCATCCAAAAGGCACAGGCCACCGCAGCACCCTCAGCCACGTAAGCCAACTGCACCTTTGTCTTCCAGAGAAGCTGTTTGATAAATCTCATTTCATAAATCTCAGCGTGCAACTTGTGGCCGCAGGACCGGAGATTTAGTGCAGAAATTCGCACACGTGACTGATCCTTTGTTTCACCTGCAGCTGTTTGGCCTTAGGCTTTGTAGTGGGTTTGTCTTTAGCTAAAGCTACACTATTTTCAAACAACTGTTTTTTAGGAGATAAAGTTTTTACAGGATTTTCATACCTGCAAGACAGGAAATTCCCTGTGCACAGGGAGATAAAAGTTTGGAGCGGAGCTCTCAGCATTGTTAAGTTGGGGATCTGCACAAGTTTTGGGGCAATGTGAGGATTAAAAGTAAATTTGCATTTCTGTGGATAGGCAGTGATTCTTAGTCACTGGAATTTGAAATCTGAAATTGAAAGTTTATGAGGAACCTGACTCTTTTTTTGGAAGCTGGAGGAAGGTTTCTGTTACCTGGTCTAGGTTGTCTGTAATCTGTTCATCCTTGACCTGTGAGTAGCTTCTTGCTAGCAACAGTTCTGCCTCAAATAGCAGCTGAAGTGACTGGCAGTGGATTAAATTAGCTTAATGAATTTAAGGAATTTAATTTTAAATTCTGTGCTAGCCTTTGATGTTTAAAAAAAAAAAGAGGTATCTTTCCCCTGCTAGTAGTATTTGTGTATGCACGTTTCCCTTTCTCCTTCAGGAAAACTAGCTCCAGAGTCAGCTCAGCTGCTGAAAAAGCTGGATGAAGAGCAAGAAGCGGACGAGGAAGATCTCTCAGATGATGAAACAGAAGCTGGAGAGGCATCTGACAGAAACTCATCACCCAACGCTCTCCGACAGCGCTCGGTGAACCCTCCTCCTGCCGCCGAGAAATCGTAGCGCTCTCTGCCTGCAGGATTAGTGTTTGAGTCAGCGACTCAAAAAGGAGGGAAATGTCAAATCCTTCATCTTGGAAGAGAAGAATGACTCCTATCATGGTAATATTGATGCATTTTGTGAATTCAGGACTCAAAAAAAAAAAAAAAAAGGAATAAAAGGCAAACATCTTTACTGCCAGGTATCCCAAACTAAACACGCTTCTCTAGGAGAAGTTCCAAGAAAGAATTGATGTGGCTTCTTGAATGACTTGTTCTCTTGGGATTTGTTTTATTTTATTTTTTTTTTTAACAGAATCTAAACCAGTGTACTTGTTGCATTAGGGAACGTTAGCGAGGAAAATGCACTAACCTGGTTGCTGTCAAAGCATTCCAAGGGATTCCTCGGTGGAAAGCTGGTTGTGCTCTGAAGAAATGCTGAGGGGAAAAATTCCTTCAGTTACAAGACACACTCCACGCTCTTTATATGACAAAACCTGTTTTTTCCTATGACAATGAGTGCGACATACCCCTCCCCCACCCCCTAATCTTCCCTCTTCCAAAGAGCTGAAAGTTGCTGTCTTGGTTTAGAGGAGCAGAAGTTGCCCTCTTGACAAAAACTAGATGGCTGCTTTTGGCCAGCCTCCCGGGTGGCAGATCCCACAACCTGCTACTGTTTCTCTTAGAAAAGGCTGTAGAAAACTTGTTGAGCTTCTTGGCCAAGGAATTCTCCAGAGGAGAGAAAAAAAAAAAAAAGAAGACAAATAGCACTGTGAAGTCTTTTTTTGTCTCCATGATTCCCGTTGAGGTGGGAATCGTTGACGTGCGGGGTTGTCTGCTGGGGGCAGACCCGTTGATCCCGCTGGTCGGCTGTAGGACTCTGCTCATTTTTAATATATCATCAGTCATTTCTGCTTCGTTTCACTGCAAATCCAGTCAGGCTCTACCTGCTCTGAAGCTGAAATAACTGCTTCTTAATTGTCCTGTAGAGAAAGTCATCTTTTCTACTCTCCATCTTGAAACAGACCCTAATTTTAATTTTTTTTCTTTAAAAAACCCCACCCTGTAGTCTGTTTTCTGTACAATATTTGTTTTCACTCTGTATAGAAATAAAAACAAAATGCACACGTGCGTTGGGCCACTGTTCTCTTGCATCACTTGTAGAGAATATTCCATATTCTTTCCATTCATTTCCAAAGTATTTGCAGGGGAAGGGTCAGCCCGATCCTGAGCACGCTTCAGGGTTTTGAGAAGCGTGGTCTTGCTGGGATTTTTTTGTTTGGTTTGGTTTTTTTTGGTTTCTTCTTTGTTTGATTTGTTGTTGGTTGGTTTGGTTTTTTCCAGTTGTTCACCGGAGTGAGTTGACAGGACTGGCAGCTGATAGATCTGTGTCAATAATCAACTTAAATCATAGGTACCGAAGACCACAAACGTAGAAATGCTCTTGATGCTGTTTTCTTTCTAAAGCCAGGCTCTCCTAGGGATTACAGAGAAGTCAGAGCATCAGATGAGGAGCTCATCGTGAACCCTGTGAGATAAGAAAGAAATATTGGGAGGAAAACCAATATGCAGAGCTCTGGCAGGTGAAATCAGCTTGGAAAGCTGCTGAGAATCCACCGTGGCTTTTGTCAGGCTCGAACGCTTCCTTGTGAGTTATATTTTAAGTGTCTCTGATAGATGGTAGTTGCATTTTAAGTGTCTCTGATAGATCATAATTTATCTTCTGTGTGCTGGCTGGAAACAAGTGATTCAGCTGCCCAAATAGCCGAGTTAATCTCCCAACAAGTGCTTAGCTGAGTAAGAATGAGATATTTCAGATAGCTTGGAATTTCCTTCTTGGACTTTTTCTTCCCTTTTTTTTTTCTTTTCCCAATCACTGGTGCTCTGGACTGACAGCTTCAGTGCTGGGATGTGTGTTAGGAACATAGAGCTGATGCTTGAAAAGGTCCTTTGGGTTAAAATCGGAGCGTTTCCGTCATTTTTCAGTATCAAGCTTTTCCTGGTGGTCGACTGCGTGCTGGAAATACCCCTCAGGTGGTGGTCATGTGGAATTGCCTTAAATTCTCTAAAAGCTTAGCTCTTAGCCTTTGTCACTAGTGAAACAAAGCAATAACCCCATGGTACACGAAGGAGATACGGTGTATTTGGCTGCTTTGGAGAGGGCTTGAGAAGCCAAGGGGCACAGAAACTGTGTGTGCTGTCAAACTGAACTAGGTGGGCCAACTCCACGTGGAATATATTTACCTGTAGCTTTTACAAATGCATCATTTTCTAACTTTCCAGTTGCTTTGAAACTCTTTGTGCAATAGAGAAAATCTGTGCTGATAACTTCAGGCTAACTTTGGATTTTAAAAGGACAACCAACCTTTATTTTATTTATTTTCTCTTGCTATCCTTTGAGCCTCCTGGTTGAACAAGAACTTGTAGCGCTGATTTCCCTTGCCTTCTGCACAACCCACCTCCTCGTCCTGCCTTTAGGCAAGTAACAAAATTCCCAAACTGCCTCTTAGCATTCCCAGTTGCTGGAATCCAGCCTCTGTGGCTGCCCCGTGCTCGCGATCCTGGAAACTCCTGCGAGTTCCCTTTTCATCATCCGTAGGCGCCCCGCGTTTGCTGATCTCTGTCAGTCTTCGTCTTTTTCATACCTTTATGGTTTTGTCCTGTGAATATTTAAGTTTCTAGATGTTGTTTGGGTGGTTTTGGTTTGTGGTTTGTTTTTTTTTTTAAAAATCTTCCAAAGGTGTTTACTGAGGCTGAGCGAAGGTTGCGATGTAACGAATGTGCGTAAGAGCCTGTCCTTGTGTACTGGTGATGCTTGAATTCCTGGGTTTGTACAAGTCACACTGCCCTTTCCATATCCTCACCGTCACTATGTCCAGTTTCATTCCAGAAAGAATGAATTACCTGTAACAATACATTATTTTTTTTTTAACATTTCAGGGAGTCTTGAAGTAAAAAATAACCACCTGCTTTGGATTCCTGCGTTTGTGTCTCTTATTTTTAAACCAGTATCTTGCTCTTTAGTAGTGAAGCAAAACTGCAGCTATTTCCATGGAAAAGAATTCTTGTAATACTGGAGCTAACAAACCATTTTGTAGAATCCTAGGCTGGTTTGGGTTGAAAGGGACCTTTCAAGGCCATCTGGTCCAAACCCCCTGCAGGGAGCAGGGACACCTGCAACTAGAGCAGGTTGCTCAGAGCCCCATCCAACCTCCCCTGCAATGGGGCCAGGGATGGGGCAGCGACCACCTCTTGGGGCAACCTGGGCCAAGCTCTCACCACCCTCAGCAGCAATAATCTCTTCCTTCTCTCTCCAGTCTGAATCTCCCCTCTTTTAGTAGAAATCCATCTCCCCTTGTCCTGTCCCAACAGGCCCTGCTCCAAAGTCTGTCCCCATCTTTCTGACAGGTCCCTTGAAGCCCTGAAGGGCCCCCAGAAGGTCTCCCTGGAGCCTTCTTGTCTTCTGTGTTAGTCTTGTGAAAAAAACATGTTTAACACTTCAAACTAAAGCTGCACTGAGGTACTTGTGGTTTTTAGCTGAGACTGGCTTGGGTGCCTCGTGGTACTGGGAGCTGAGCACTTGGGTAGATGGTTTGTATGGCTGGGGAAGGAGCTTTACACACAGAGCAGGCTTGGACAGCCCTGGCCTTGAACTGGATTCTTGTGTTGCAAAAAGAATATAGGCTGGAGTTTAAAGGAACTTGAGATGAAATAGTATTAAGATGAAATACTCGGTATGAAGCAGGTTTTGGTGTGGGCTCTGCGTGTGCCCGACCCATCAGAAATAGAAATGACATCTGATGTGTCCACCTCAGGCTAGAACTTGGGCCTGTCCCAAACTTGCCGAGGGTTTTGAGTTGCTGGAGGATCTGTTGCCAGTGGTGATGCCATCACACGAGAGCTGAGCAACGAAGACCTGCCTGGAGATGAATAGAAGCAAAATAGGTCTTGTTCAGGGAGAATAATCCCTGTGTAATGTCTGCAACCGGGTGTTTTTAAATCCAGCAGCTCGTCGTCAGTGTGCTGTGCGGGGTGGGCGGTGGTGACAGGTTTCGAGAGGAACTGTTTGATTCATCAGATGTCAAGGATGATCAATCCATCCATCCAAGAATGAGCCATCCCCTCCCAGATCCATCAAGGCTACGACCAATTGTCAGCCCAGTTGGGAGCGGGGATCGACCGCTGAAGCCATCCAAGACCCTCCTGAACGGGATCTGAATTTTTTTCTCGAGAGGGTTCTGTAGATTTTCTTAAGAGCCTGCAAGAGCAAACCCTGCCAGGAGCTGTCAGCCCTCGGGGGAAGAGTTGTTTATCTCCATGCTCTGCTGGATTTTTGCAGGGCTTACTAAAACTCCGACCCACCATGGGGTGGTGCAGCGAGACCTTGCTGGGCTGGAGGAGGCTGTCAGCACAGCATCCTGTCAGAAGCTTAATAAACCCAGCGCTTTTTCTTGTTATTTTCACAAGACCTGCTGACTGAAGGCCCTCAGCTTGTCCCTGATATCCTGAAGTCCTACAGGCACTCTTGAAAACATCTCATTTGTATTCTGCTTATCCACAAAGTCGAGAACCTGGCTGTAACCTGCTGCTGGGGCTTCAGCTCCTGGCGAGGCTGAGGTTGGATGGGGCTCCCCTGCGTAGGCAGAAGCTCAAGGGCATCACTCTTTGCTTTTATCTGTTATCACGTAACTGGCCAAGAGTAACGCTCCTCAAACTACACTGAGAACCTCAAAGGCTCCAAACTGAGATCTTCTCCATTCTGGGTATGTATATATATAAATTTCCTTTCCTTTTTTTTTTTTTATAATTTTTTTTATTTTTTTTTTAAAAGGACTTTGGAGCTCTTCTCCCCAAAAGCTGCTCTAACTTTACTCCAGAGAGTTGTGGAAGACCAAAAGGAGAGCAAGCACCAGCTGACCACATGGTGGCATCCTGGCGATGCTGCAGAAAGGTTGTTTGGGACTTGGGTTGCCCCTGGAGGAATTATTACTTCTGGAGACACCTGAAGTAATTTAATAGCTGAAAAAAAGGATGGCAAAAGCATGAAATCTAAATATTTTCAGTTGTTCTAAAAGAGATAGGAGGTAGGGGAATGATATGTGCCTGTAATTAAGCTATGTCACCTTATGGTGTGGGTGCCTGGGGTGTAGCTACGTAGCATGGACCAAACAACTGGAAAAAAAAAGTTACAGATCATTGAGAACTTCCAGAATGAAAAGATGTTAGGAAATGAAGAATTAAGGCTGAGCCAGAGGAAGCGTGGCGGGAATTCACCCGGCAGAGGGATGGGAATTGACTGGAGGGAGCGATGGCAAAGGGAAGCGTCTAATTCCTGCTTTGTGCTTTCCACAGGTGGATTGATTTTGTGGTGCTTGGGATCATCACTTGAACTTCCAGTCCAGGCAACAAACAGTGAACAGGGTGGGTAACAGGAAAGATGTGGACCTGTTGGAGCAGGGCCAGAGGAGCCCCAGCAATGCTGGGAGGGCTGGAACCCTCTGCTGGGAGGCCAGGCTGGGAGAGTTGGGCTTGTGCAGCCTGGAGAAGAGAAGGCTCCAGGGAGACCTTCTGGGGGCCTTTCAGGGCTTCAAGGGGCCTGTCAGAAAGATGGGGACAGAGTTTGGAGCAGGGCCTGTTGGGACAGGACAAGGGGGGATGGGTTTACACTAAAAGAGGGAGATTTAGACTGAGAAGTAAGAAAATTTTGCTGCTGAGGGTGGTGAGAGCTTGGCCCAGGTTTCCCCAAGAGGTGGTCGCTGCCCCATCCCTGGCCCCATTGCAGGGGAGGTTGGATGGGGCTCTGAGCAACCTGCTCTGGTTGCAGATGTCCCTGCTCCCTGCAGGGGCGTGGGACTGAATGACCTTGAGAGGTCCCTTCCCACCCAAACCAGTCTGGGATTCCAAGGCAGGAGGTGGCTGGGGGCAGAGAAGGTGGCTGGTGCCGTAGCTGGGCCCCTGGCTCTGCAGGCAGATGATGGGGGGGACCCTGGGGCAGGAGCTGTATTTTGTCTGCTACCGAGAGCACCAGGCTCCTCTTTGTGCTCTCCTCACTGGGGCTCTACGGCTGCCGAGCTGCGTGGGGCTCGGAGGGGGAGAAAGGCTCTGGAAAAGGCAGGTGGTGAGCAGAGCCACAGTCCTGCCCCGGGGCTCCTGCCTGCACCGCAGCTGCCAACGTCTAGATTTTCTGCCCTGTGCATGAGGATAAAACCCAGTTTAGTCTTCAGGGCAGCAAATGTCAGGGTATTTTCCCCTCTGCTTGCTACGACGCCGGAAGCCAAATCGGTTCTGAGCCTACACCTGGCGTGCGTGTCCCAGCGGGATCCCTGCCGGAGCTGCCAGCGAGGTCGGGTTCTGCTGCTGGAGGTCCTGGGGGAGCCCATCAACCTGATCCCACCTGGCCAGTGAAAAACACCAGGTATGGACTGTGGGGCTGTTCACCTGGAAAGTGGAACATCTGCTGCTGAAAACACTGCAGAAAAAGTGTGCACAGTTTAAATGGCTAAATAGGATCATGGAATGGTTTTGGTTGGAAAAGGCCTTTAACATCATTGAGTCCAAGCGTTCCCCCATCCCTGCCAGGGCACCGCTGAGCCCTGTCCCTCAGCACCACATCTCTACACCTTGGAAACCCCTCCAGGGATGATGAGGACTCCAGCCCTGCCCTGGGCAGCCTGGGACAGGCCTGGACAACCCTGCAGGGGAACAAATTGTTCCTCAGCTCCAACCTCAACCTCCCTGGGGCAACTTGGGGCTGGTTCCTCTTGTCCTGGCTCTTGTTCCTTGAGAGCAGAGCCCGACCCTCCCTGGCTCCAACCTCCTGTCAGGGAGTTGTGGAGAGCCAGAAGGTCTCCCCTGAGCCTCCTTTGCTCCAGGCTGAACAAGCCCAGCTCCCTCAGCCGCTCCTCACCACACTTGTGCTCTGAACCCCTCACCAGCTTTGTTGCCCTTTGGACAAGCTCCAGCCCCTCAGTGAATACATAAATTGAATATAGGAGCACACAGAGCAATCCTGCCCCTAAAGAAGCATATGAAAATATAGCCTTCCTACTTAAATCCCTAATTGCTATATTTTGTGATAAAATCTACTCCATAGTGTGTTTTGTTTACCTTAAATATGCTAATAATCTGTTTACTCCCGTAACTGTCAATAGGTAGAGCAGTGTAACAAACCTCTTGAGCATTACTTCCTATAATGAGCCCATGAGAAGGTTTTCCTCCCCATCTACTCTGCCCCAGTGAGGCCACCTCTGGAATATTGGGTCCAGTTCTGTGCTCCCTAGTCCAAGAGAGACAAGGAGCTACTGGAGAGAGTCCAGTGGGGGCTACAAAGCTGCTGAGGGGCCTGGAGCATCTGTGTGCCCAGGACAGGCTGAGAGCCCTGGGGCTGTTCAGCTGCACAAGAGCAGCCCCAGAGGGGAGCTGAGCAAGGCTGAGCAAGAGCTCAAGGGCCCCCGGGGGGCAAGAGGCTGGGGCCAGACTCTGCTCAGGGGTGCCCAGCGCCAGGACAAGGGGCACTGGGCACCAACTGCAACCCAGGAGGTTCCCTGGGAGCGGGAGGAGCAACTTGTTTGGTGGGAGGGGGTTGGAGCCTGGCCCAGGCTGCCCAGAGAGCTTGGGGAGTCTCCTTGTCTGGAGAGATTCCAAAGGCTCCTGGAGCCTGCGCTGCTGGGCCCCCTGCTCTGGGTGACCCTGCTGGAGCAGGGGGGTGGCACCAGAGGAGCTCCAGAGGGTCCTTCCAATCCCTATAATTTTGTGGTTCTTTAACAGAAAGACATTTTTTTATTAGATTTTTCTAGAGCCCTGTGGGCTGCGGGAGGAGCTTGCTGATCCCCACGCTCAGAGCGCTTCCGACACGGAGCTGTTTCCAGATCCTGCTTCATCCAGGAACAACAACAGCAGCGGAGGCGCAGATGTGGGATCTTGGTTTGGAGATGTCTCCGTTCTGGTGTCATTAACCCTACGCTGTCCTCTGCTCCGGGTTATTTTGCCGGCTGCACTGACTCCTCTTCACTGTCCCCATATTCACTGTCTCTTCCTCCGTCCCTTCAATCCTGACACGTAATTCTATTAATCAGCTCCTTCCTCTGTCTGTTGGTTTTTTCCTCACTGGATTTGCACAAGTGGTTTATTTACCAATCTCACCAGAAACGGCCTCTTACAGTGAAAAGTGTGGCGGGTGTTGGTTGAAGGGAAGCTGATTTTTGACCAACTCAGCACGAGGATGAGAACAGATGGGGACTTTGATGAATTAGAAGCTGCTAAATGTTGTCCTCCTGCAAATCAGCTTGGTTTTCCCTATTAGCATAAGAAGCAGGGAAAAGGATTTAATTTCTCTAAACATTTTCCCTTAATGATCTACCTCTCCAGCTTAGAGATTTATAGTGCTGCTTATCAGCGAGGCAGCTGAATTCCTTCCGCAGAGAATCGACTGCAATTTCGAGTTGATTTCTGGCACTTCTCCCTGCCTGGGATGGGAACTGGGCTGAGGAGAGGTGGTTGCTGTTTTTAAATGCTGTCAGCTCAGGGTTTTTTTTTATGGTTTTAGGTTGATTTAATGGAGTAATTTATATATATTTTTTTTATTGTTTTTTCAGGGGTCAGGAGCAGGCACCAGCCTATCTTGAAGATGCTTTAGGCTCTTTACCCCTGTCTGAAAGTGCTGCCAGCTCTTCTGATGCCTCTGCCACAGTGAGTTGCAACCCACAGGGTCCTTGGGTGGGGTAAAGGGTGACATTTCTCACTGCCCCTGTACTCAGGGGCCCAATCCACGGCACCCTGTCTGCACCCACAGCATCCCACACGGCTGCAGGACATCACTTGCAAGGCTGGTAGAGCTGATGGGCATCGTGGGAGGTGTTGTCTCACCGGTGCTAAAAGCTGCCCCTCTCTGTTGTATTTTCCAGGTGGGCTGGACTCCTGGGTTGGAGGTTACTGGGTGTGAACGGTGGTGTGGCTACTGTGCTTCCACTGTGTTTTGTCTTAGAATTTATTTTGGTTGGAAGAGACCTTTAAGATTGTTGAGTCCAACCGTTCCCCCATCCCTGCCAGGGCACCACTGAGCCCTGTCCCTCAGCACCACAGCTCCACGCCTTGGAAACCCCTCCAGGGAGCAGGGGGACAACCTTGCAGGGGAACAAATTGTTCCTCAGCTCCAACCTAAACTTCCCCTGGGACGACTTGAGGCTGTCTTCAACATGAGCGATTTACAGACAAGTAAACTCACCAAAGCCAGCAGAGCTTTGTGGGCAAGCCCAGCCTGCACGACCAGGGGCGCAGAGCAGGCATCTCTGCCAGGAGAAGGACACAACACTCAGCAGCTTGTGGCTCTTGGTACCCATTTCTCTTTCCATGACAGCTCAGAAACATGGTACTAAGGCCCTGAGGGTATCCCCAGATCCCTGCTTTGCGTTTGGGCGCTCTGACACTCACCTGGCCGTGCCCTCCTGGGGTGGTTCAGCTTACTTGGATGGCTGTGCTCTGAGGGGGTCTGTGAGGGGAGACAAGGGCTCTGCCACGCTGGGGGATGGAGGAAAGCTTGTTGCAGGTGCTTTGGGATTGATTTGCTCTGTAGGCGAGAGGCTGAGAGAAAGATGGAGCGGGGGCAGCCCCTGGGGCTTTGCCAGGGCTGCTCATCGCCTGGAGCTCTGCCGGGTTTTACTGCAGGCGCTTTGGCAAAGGATGGAGCCAGCACGTTGTGGGTGCTCTGGCGTTCGATGCTGGATGCTGGTTTGTACTTTCTTCAGCCCAAAGGTTGGCAAACATTGTTCTGGACTGCTGGAGAGAGGCCAGTGGAGGCTCTGGAGATGCTGAGGGACCTGGAGCATCTGTGTGGCCAGGACAGGCTGAGAGCCCTGGGGCTGTTCAGCTGCACAAGAGCAGCCCCAGAGGGGAGCTGAGCAAGAGCTCAAGGGCCCCCGGGGGGCAAGAGGCTGGGGCCAGACTCTGCTCAGTGGTGCCCAGCGCCAGGACAAGGGGCACCAGGCACCAACTGCAACCCAGGAGGAGCAACTTGTTTGGTGGGAGGGGGTTGGAGCCTGGCCCAGGCTGCCCAGAGAGCTTGGGGAGTCTCCTTGTCTGGAGAGATTCCAGAGGTGCCTGGAGCCTGCGCTGCTGGGCCCCCTGCTCTGGGTGACCCTGCTGGAGCAGGGGGGTGGCACCTGGTGAGCTCCAGAGGGCCCTGCCAACCCCCACCAGGCTGGGATTCTGTGATCCCTTCTGGCACATGTAGCACCAAACTTGGATGGTGACATAAGACATCCACTTGCTGATTCCTTGAAGGAAATGCCCTTGTAGCACTGCAGGGCTGATGTGACTTCCTGAGGACTTGCACAAACTCTGAGTGGTGGCTTGTTTGTGGGGACAGGTCTCCAAGGGCAGGAGGAACCTGTATACCCTGGAGGTCTCATCTGCCCTGGGGAGGGCTGCAAACAGGGACCATCCAGGGTCTCAGCCTTCCCGAGAAGAACGTTGCCTTTCCTTTGAGCCCTGAGGCTAAAATCTATAAGCCTTGATTTTTATTTTTTCTCTGCTCCCCTGAAGCTGCACAGCTCTGATTCATCACGTTGGTCACGCTGCCTTTAGCGTTGCCTGTTAGTTTGAAGCCGCCGTCATCTTCCACAGCATATTCGGTACCGCCGCGGCTCCTTATAGATGATCCTGTCTTACCGTGTCCAAGCTGCTGGATAAATGGAGAACTGAAGCAAAGCTTCTACAGCCAACTATCTGATAGACACTTTAATTTCCTGGGTGTGGAGCATAGAAAGTGTGCTGAGAACACCGAGAGCTGGTAGAGCACTGGGAGGAGGCAGAAGCTTTCCCCACTGGGCTGTCACCGAGGTCTGGGGTAAGCCCGTGGCTTCCTTTCCCTGGCACCCTCGTGATGTGGCTGTGGGGACTCGGTGCCTCATCCCTGGTGGGTGTGCAGACAAAGATCTCGTCTGTGCTTTGGTCTTCTGCTGCTCAGGCTGGTTGCAGAGCTTGGGACAGCACTGCCCATGAAGAGCCTGGTCACCCAAATCTGTGTCTTTCTTTGTGTCGGAACAGGACAGCCCCTCTGGAACCCCAGCCCCCTGAGGGTTTGTAGCCTGGTGGCTGTTCTCTTCCCAGGAGAAGACAACTCTTTTTGCTGTTAAGTACTAAGTTTTGGTGGTTCCAGCAACCAGCTGGGCAGCAAGTACCGTTCTGGAGGCTGGGATGGTCCTGGCTGTAGCACCGTGGAGCTCAGCTTACTGTGGCCGCAGGCTTCCGGAGCTGACGCCTGGAGAGGGAAGGAGCTGGGGGCTGCTAATCCCATCAGACCTGTTAATGGCTCTGGAGAAGGATCCCTCAGTGTTGGACAAGACCTTCTTAATTGAATTTGTTTTCCATTTAATTTCACCCAGCCAGAAGTAATAGGAAGAGGTTTAGGAGTAGACTCCTAGTCTCAGTGCTCGCCCAGGCGTGAGGAGCAGCTTTGCATGCGATGGGTTGTCCACAGGCCTGGAGGCACGGAGACTTTCCTCCACTGTTGCCTAAGAGCCCCCATGGGGCTCTGGCCCTTGTTGTTCTCCTGCAAAGGAAAACCACCTGGCTCCAGAGGTCTGATGTCTCTAACAGCAGCTTGTCTGTAACGACGGCCACGCTGTCCCCAGGGTTGGTCTCGACGCCCGGGTGCCTCACCGCAGAGCAGTCTTCCCAGGCTCTCGTTGCTGCTGCAGATGAGGTTGCAGGTTGCTCGCAGAGATGCTCGGGGGCAGATCAGTAACCTGGAGAGTTGAAAAGCCAACCTTTTGAGTCTTGTATTTTCGGCTTTACCTACATGTGCTGGTGGCATCAGCCACACACTGGGAAATTGCCCTTGAGAAGCCTTTTCATAGAATCTTTTGGGTTGGAAGAGACCTTTAAGATCACTGAGTCCAAACGTTGCCCCATCCCTGCCAGGGCACCACTAACCCCTGTCCCTCAGCACCACATCTCCATGCCTTGGAAACCCCTCCAGGGATCAGGGGGACTCCAGCCCTGCCCTGGGCAGCCTGGGACAGGCCTGGACGACCCTGCAGGGGAACAAATTGTTCCTCAGCTCCAACCTAAACCTCCCCTGGGGCAACTTGAGGTCAGTTCCTCTTGTCCTGGCGCTTGTTCCTTGGGAGCAGAGCCTGACTCCCCTGGCTCCAAGCTCCTGAATGTCAGGGAGTTGTGGAGAGCCAGAAGGTCTCCCCTGAGCCTCTTTTGCTCCAGGCTGCACAAGCCCAGCTCCCTCAGCCGCTCCTCCCCACACTCCTGCTCCAGACCCTTCCCCAGCTCTGTTGCCCTTCTCTGGCCACGCTCCAGCCCCTCCAGCTCCTTCTCGGAGGGAGGGGCCCAAAACTGACCCCAGAATTCAAGAGACGGCCTCCCCAGTAGCCAGTCCAGGGGGATGATCCCTGCCCCGGCCCTGCTGCCCCCCCAGTGCTGACCCAGCCAGGATACTGTAACACCAGGAATTGCCCACAGTCCTATCTTTTTGCCCTCTACCTTGCTCAAACCACCCTGGACAGCATCCTGCTGTCCGACAGAGTGATGCTTCCCACTCTCCTGTGGAAGGATTTATGAAGCGATGTGTTGAAACAGGCAGGTAAACAGAGAAATAGGGTGAGCACATCTCCTGAGGAGAGATGTGCCAATAAATCTGCGGGAGACGGATCCTCCTGCCTGGATCAAGGAGCACTCAACTGCTGTTTGGCTCGGTTCTCTGGCAGGGTGTTCTGAAGCAAAGCCAGCCTGGGAGATTAAAGGTTTCCTCAATGACCGCACAGATGTCTCGGACATCCGAGCTGGTTCCTCCGAGCTGTGGTTGTGGAGTTTCCCGGTGACAACTGGGCAGGAGTAGATCATCTTTCTTCTCTCACCCGGTGCCTAATTTAGTCACAAAGGCCACTTGTGCATCTTCAGGGCCCTAAATCACTCTAATGGGGAAGGTTTTCAGCAGGGACGGCAGCTCGGGCGCCTTGATTGCACCACCCACGCCGGTGATCGTCTCGTCGGTGGGAAACGAGGCGTTTGTCCGTGTGCGTGGTGTGTGCGCAGGAGAAATGAGTCAAAGGGGCTCTTGCTACGGAATGATGCTGTCTAATCCCAGGAAAGAAATGGGAACAGCCACCGGTTTGTGCTTCTAACCGAGGAGGGAGGGAGGGAGGGAGGGAGGCAGCCTTGATGGGGGGGGCTTCAGCGTGCGCTCTGTATTCGCCACGGCTCCTCTGGCCTCTCCTCCTCAGGTCTGGTGTCTGCTTTGCTGCTTTAATCATTTAATTGTACCAGGTTTTCTGGAAGGTTGAAAAGAGTCCCTTTATAGGAACTCCTCCTAAAAGATTGAAATCCAGAGTTTAATCATCTCCCCTTTTATTTATCTCTTGAAACACCAGAGGCTCGGCATCCTTAGCGGGTGCTGCTGCAGAGCTGCTGGGCTCGGCGGGGATGCTCAAATGAGAAGCTTGCAGGGGAACGTGACTCATCCGCCGTGTGAGTTACTCGTTCGGCTTCGCCGAGAGCAGAGGCGACGCGATTACTCACGGCCGTTCTCGCAGGCGGCGCCCAGCTCGGAACCGATGGCGAGCGGCGCCGGCGCGATCTGGAGCGTGGCCGCACGGTGAATTATTGATAAGGGGCTGGAGATAATCTCTCGTAACGGAACGCGGGGAGTAAATCATCTCCACCGTACAGGGAGCGAGGCTCCTTGGTTAGAAGAACGTTTCCCAGCCAAGGGAATAACTGCGGAAGGAGGTTTTCCTTGAGTGAAGAGGTGGAGAAAGAGGCCCTGGGAACTTCACGCAGCGTTGCAGGGAAGGGGTTTGGCTGTGACAGAGATGGTTTTACCCACAGACCTCTCTCCTCGTTTGGGAGCTTCCATACACTGAGCCGAGAGCTGCAGGTCTTCCAGGAGAAACAGGTCATTTAAATTTTGGAAGTAAAACAGGCACCTCCTTTCCTGTCAGGGTAGGTGGAGAGGAGTGGGTGCCCAAATCAGAAATAAGTAAACTGGGATTCTCAGGGAATCAGGCTGCCCAGGGAAGTGGTGGAGTCCCCATCCCTGGAGGGGTTTTCAAAGCCATGGAGATGTGGTGCTGAGGGACAGGGGTTAGTGGTGACCTGGTGACTTGATGATCTTGGGGGTCTCTTCCAACCAAAACCGTTCTATGATTCCCTGGGCTACCCTTGTCTGAGCCAGCAGGTCAGGTGGCCCAAGGATAGCCTGGTGTTGTGCTTTCGGGAGCAACCATCAGCCATCCCAGAGACCTCTGGTGGTGAGTCCTCAGCAGGTGGACAAAGAGCAGCAGGGATGTTTGGTGGCCCAGGCAGCGTTCCCCTGGCCACGCTTTGCCTCCCAGCCCCGCTACGGGGAGGACGAGGCCATCCTCTGCTCAGCTTATCAGGGATTTAATGGAAAAGTAAACTCAGCTCTTCCTGGATGGATGCAAAGCCCATTTTAGTGACCTTTTAAGATGTAAGAAATGCAGAGGGGTGGTGTCTGGGCAGCAGAAGCAGAGCTGGGGGGACGTCGCCGGCCAGGGAGGCAGGAGGGCTGCAGGGCAAGTCTGGCTGGCAGGTCATGTTTTTGCTCCCGACTTAAATAATGCAAGAGCATCTGCTGGTTTCAGGAAGGTTTTTCTCCCCAGAGCGATTCGCTGGGCACCAGGAGGAGGGGGGAAGGTCTCATTACGCCCTGTAAAGGGTGAGCGAAGCGCCTCGGGGTACCAGGGCTGGAGCTGCCGGGGCTCGTGGATGTGCAGAAAACACAGAAGGAGGGCAAGGCTGGGCAGATACACTTGGCAAAAGAACCATCTGTCAGAAAAACCATGTGATTTGCACCGACCTGATGGTGTTTGGAGAACCTTTGGTGGTGAGCCATCTGGTTTTTTACAGGCTGGGTTTGCCCTGGAGGGAAGGGAGTAAGGTTTGTTTTTTTCCCTTAACCCCAGGGTTATGTTCTTCATGTTCAATATCGGAGAAGAAAACACTGGCTGTGATTTGGGAAGGGGGCACTCGCTTCCCCATCTCCATATGGACCTCTGACTCTCCCCATGGCCAGACCACAGCCTTCTTGGTGGGTTTGCTCTGACCTCTAAGGGCAGCTGGAGGGGACGCTGGGCTCCTCGGCGTCGCCATCGTGTTCCTGTCCTCAGCCAGAGGACAGAGAGAGTTGTTGGCTTTGCTGCTGCCTCCAGTTCAGCTGCTCTGCTCGGGGGGAACCTCTTGCAAAAGTGGGGTGAGTTGGTGCCTGGGGAAAGCTGAGCAAGGATGGGATGGCTGCCTCACCTTGGGGAAGGAAAGAGGTACCTCCTGTAGCGATAGGACAAGGGATGATGGTTTTAAACTAAAAGAGGGAGATTTAGACTGGAGAGAAGGAAGAAATTGTTGCTGCTGAGGGTGGTGAGAGCCTGGCCCAGGTTGCCCCGAGAGGTGGTCGCTGCCCCATCCCTGGCCCCATTGCAGGGGAGGTTGGATGGGGCTCTGAGCAACCTGCTCTAGTTGCAGATGTCCCTGCTCCCTGCAGGGGGGTTGCAGTCAATGAGCTTTAAGGGTCCCTCCCAACTCAAAACATTCTGTGATTGGATGAAAACAAAGCGGCATGCCCAAGAGTTTTGCAAAGCACCTGTGACAGAGCTGGAAAGAGAACTCAGATCTAACAGGCTTCATGCTGGGAGTCATAACCAAAATATACTTCTCACTTCTGCAGGCAGTGTTTTCTGCTTGGCTCTTCGCCCAGGGTAATCAAACAGCCCTCTGCACTCCTCTGCCTGGTGAGGCTTTGCTCTCTGTACCGGTGCCTGGGCTCCTGAGAGCCGGGCTGATTGCCTGCTGCTCCTCACCGCTCCGCTCCTTATCTGCAGGGGAAGATTGGCCCCAGCTGAAACTGGTGGAGTGGTTTTTGGAGGGGTTGTTTTGTTTTATTTTTCCATAGAATGTTTTGGATGGGAAGGGACCACCACCTTCCAAGGCCATCTAGTCCAACCCCCCTGCAGGGAGCAGGGACATCTGCAACTAGAGCAGGTTGCTCAGAGCCCCATCCAACCTCCCCTGGGATGGTNGGAGTTTATTCCTAGTGCAGGCTCCCATCCCATCTCAGTGCGGTGTGTGTGGTGCTGTCCCTTCCCTAGATGTGTCCTGGGCACGGGACAGTCTGAAATCTGGGCTTCATGTGAATCAGCTGAATTTGCTTCCAACATCCCTGCCTCAAACCCTCAGGGTGAGGGGCCGGGAGGGCCCCTCCAGGCTCTGCTGCCAACCCTGTGTTTTTTCCAGTCTGCGGCCGGGTGTTTGAGACATCATCTGTCGCTGTGCGGGGCTGGGAGGGACACTGGGGGAATTTCCCAGTCACAGGGATAGTCATTTTGGGGGCTGTGGCTCAGTTTGAGTTGCCCTGGAGAGCCACATCTGGACTGAGTTTCTGGGAATCTCTAGAGCTGAGCTCTGTGTTCTGACTCAATTACAGCGGGACGCTTGTCAGCAATTTCTTGGTTTCATTTCCTGTGACTTTCCAAACTTGTTTATTTGGTTTGTATTTGGGTTTTGGTTTTGTCTTTTTCAAAACAAAAAACAAAACAGGAAAAAAAAAACCCAAACCAACCAAAACTCCAAAGCACGTGACATGGCTCGGAAGTGCACCAGAAATGGAATTTTTTCCTGGGCAGGAATGATTCTGCTTCTCCTGTAGTGGGGGGTGTGCAGGGAGAACAGGCTTCCTAGAGAGGTGGTTGGTGCTCCAAGATTGTCAGTGTCTAAAAAGCATTTGGAAAATGGTCTTGATAATTTCTTTTAACTTTTGATCACCCCTGAAGTGGTCAACTAGATGATCGTTGTAGGTCCCTTCCAACTGAAATAGTCTCTTCTTCCTCCTTCTTCCTCGTTCTCCCCCTGCTGTGGATAAAAGATGCTTAGTGACCTTTGTGTGGGGCAGGGCCCAGGAGCACTTTTAGACCTTTCAGGCCAAAAGTGGCCACAGAGCGATGCAGAATCTGACCCCCTGATATCACGGTCCCTTCTTGTGCTCTACATCATCCTCGCCGTGGAGATGGGCCTATCCTTTAGCCAGACCTGTGCAGCACAAACCACAGAAGAATCACACAGAATGGCGGGAGTTGGCAGGGCCCTCTGGAGCTCCTCTGGTGCCACCCCCCTGCTCCAGCAGGGTCACCCAGAGCAGGGGGCCCAGCAGCGCAGGGTCCAGGTGCCTTTGGAATCTCTCCAGACAAGGAGACTCCCCAAGCTCTCTGGGCAGCCTGGGCCAGGCTCCAACCCCCTCCCACCAAACAAGTTGCTCCTCCTGCTCCCAGGGAACCTCCTGGGTTGCAGTTGGTGCCCAGTGCCCCTTGTCCTGGCGCTGGGCACCCCTGAGCAGAGTCTGTCCCCAGCCTCTTGCCCCCCGGGGGCCCTTGAGCTCTTGCTCAGCCTTGATCAGATCCCCTCTCAGTCTTCTCAGGCTAAAACAAAGGTCCTCTTCCAGTAATCTGTTCCTAAAAGCACATAATTAGTTCTGGTACATTGAGATGAGGACTTTAAATTGATTTAATGGCCAAAGAAAGCTCATAGAATCGCTGACATCTGCAGTTTTCACTGCCCTGGTGTACACAGGAGTTTTCAAATAATTACATTTGTCGTTAATAGGGTCAGCGCTCACATGTACATTTAAAACAGACCAGCACTGAATTGCTTATTTTTTTTTTATTTAATTGAACCAAAATGATCACACTTGAAGATTTCCTTGTTTTGGAAAGAAACTGTTGAACCACCTGAGCTTGTCATCCTCTGTCTCTCATCTTTTAAGGCTTCATTTCACCACCTTCTCCAGAAAGAGACCTGTACCATAAATATGTGTCGCTCGTAAATGTCACAGAGCAACGATGGACCCGAACCCCCCCTCCAGATTCGGCGCCGGTTGACGCGCTCCGTCGGAACCGGTGCCGCCGAGTCAGTGAATCCTCCTTTTGCCAGCGCACGATCTTCCTGCGTGGGCATTGGCTCAAAGCCCGGTTATCGATGGAAGATCACCATCGCTTGGCTCCAACACAGAGAAAATCCCTCCTGGCTTGAAAACCTTGGCAGCAGGTCGGCGTCGCGGGCAGCCGGGCAGATTTCCGCTCTCCTCTCGTGTCACAGTTTGGCTCCGCTGCCTCCGTCCTTCGCTGCAAAGCTCTCGGCCGGTTGGCGGCGTCGGCCGAAATGTCGCCGTGCTCTGATTTCTAGGGTTTTGTTTTCGAAGCGTTTGGCACAACCCATCCCTCCTGCTGAAATCTCGCGGGTGTCTTTTGCCGTCTTCGGACAGGGATGAGCATCTTCAGCGCAGACCTGGATCGGTGATCCTGTTCCTCAGGAATGGGTTGGGTTGGAAGGGACCTTAAAGATCATGTAGTTTCAACCTCTCTGCCATGGGCAGGGACACCTCCCACTAGAGCAGGTTGCTCAGAGCATCATCCAAACGGTCCTTGAACACTTCCAGGGATGGGGCTTCCACAGCTTCTCTGAGCAACGCGTTCCAGGGTCTCACCACCCTCACAGCAAAGAATCTTTTCCTTATATTGACTCTAAAGCTCCCTTCTTTCAGTTTGAAACCCCTTGTCCTATTGCTACCCTCCTTGATGAAATATTCCTCCCCCATCTTTTCTCTAGACCCCCTTTAAGTACAGAAAAGCTGCTGTAAGGTCTCTCTGGAGGCCGGGCAGGAGACCAAGCTACACAAAGTCTGTCCCAACCCCTCCGAGCAGGTACCAGAAGCATTTTCCTCTGCCTGAGAAGACAGCTGAGAGCAGACCTTGCTGACAAAAACAGTCTGGTCAGCTGCTGTAACCGTTTGGCCCTTTTCCTTCAGATGCTGCTCCTCAAGACCATCTTAGGCCGGACAAAGCAAGAGTCTGTGCCAGCTGGTGGGACCTAACGGGCACCGCTTTGCTGCTGGGATGGGAGACAACTGCTGCTCTCCTTTAATGGTTGGACTCGATGATCTTAAAGATCTTTTCCAACCTAAACGATTCTCTGATTCTTCTTGGGATAGCTGCAGATCGGCACGTCCCAACCTCGTTCCCAAATTTTTGCCTTCCTTGGAGCTTTTTGTTCAAGGTGAGCCACGTGATGCAACTGGTAAAAAGCCCCCGTTGGTGAGGTGAGCGCCTCTCTCTGGCATGGAAAGGATGCTTTGAGATCCCCATGGTCACAACTTGGCTGTCAATGGGGTCAGTGGTACCAGGATCTCCTGGGCTGGAGAAGCTGCACCAGGAACCTGATGCTTAAAGACTATTGGTTGAGGTACTATTTGTGAACCTGTTTTTTCCCCTTTTGATTTTATGCTCATTTTTTGGTCTCCACAGTATCTTCTGCAGCAAATTCCACAATTTTATGGTGGGTCTGTCCTTCAGTCAGCTTCAAACCAGGCACCTGATAACTCCTCCAGCTGCCTCTTACTTCTTGCCTTGTGAGAAACCCCAAATCACCTTCTCCACATCTCTGGTGTCCCCTCGCTGGTCTCTGCCACATGCTAGTCCTGGCCTTTACCGTGTCCCCTGCCTGCACACCTCTGTCCCCGGCCCATTTCCAAACCACACGTGGACTATTTCATTCTGAGCCACCTTGTGGAGAGACGTCTGCAAAAGGAAATGAAGGCTCTCCTGCAATATTTATCACACGAGAAGGTTCACCATCTGTTGCCTCCTCTGAAGCTCCCCAGGATCAGTGTTTAGCTGCTTTTCCAGGTCACTTGTGCCACTTCTGAGCTGGTGCTCTGCTGAGCTTCATGGCTGCCCAAGCAGAGGGTGACACCAGCACCTCTGAGTGTTGCTCTGCCTTCTGGGGCAGTCCCATGGTGCAACGTGGTGCTGTAGCAGTGGGGAAAAAAAAAAAAAAAAAGGGTTGATGGGGTAGATTTCTCTACTCCCGGAGAGTGGAGATGTGGCAGAAGAAAGGATCTTGGGCCCTATAAATTTTCTTCCTCCGTAGGCAGTGACACCTTGGGGCTGGTGGCAGCAGCTGCAGAGCTGGGCTGTAAATCACTCCTGCCTGGCGTTTTTTGGCTGCCCCTCTGTTTCAGGTCCATCAGGGGTGAGTGAAAGTGGCCCCAGATGACAGCACTCTGGTTGCTCACCGTGTGCATTTCCAGGATTTACAAGTACAGGGATCAGAGGTTGAGTAAAGGGCTTAATGGGCACCAACCGCTTTGCTAAATGGAGAGGCTGCAGCTCTGGGAGGAGCTGAGGGGCTCCTGGGTCTGGAGAGGGGACGTGGTGTGTCCTCCAGTGGAGGTGCAGGTGCCTTTGCGTAGGGACCAGGCATGGCTTTGTTCTGAAGGAATCAAGTGAGATGGGGATGTGCCTTTGAAAAAAAAAAGAGAGGGAGAGAAAAGGACAATCCACTCTTTGAAGTGATCCTGAAAAGAACTGATTTCTTTTTTTTTTCCTCCTGTTTTCTTTGCCTCCTTGTACTCCCAGACGTGTGGGATGGGGAGGCCCCATGGGCCTGGGCAGATTTTGCTTTGAAAAAGGGCTTTTGATGGTTAAGGGCAGGAGCACAGGGAGGGGAGATCTCGCTGCAAACCCCTGGGGAATTCATTCAGCTATTCTCTTTGTCCAGAAAATGGGCCCACCAGGCTGGTTTGGGCTTCCTGATGTTTTGCAAGGATAAATTCTTTACACCCAATGAAATTTTTAGTGATTATCAATAGTATTTGACAGTGCAGAGAGTTGCTGCAGTCAACAGGGTGAGGAACATCTCTGCAGGTGTGGGATCAGGTCCTGCATAGGGTCTTGGGAGGGTGGCTGGTGCCGTTCTGAGCCCACAGACCTTGTCTGGAGACTCCCAGCTCTTCTGATGTGCCCCATCTCTTCTCCAAGGTTGAGCTATTTAGCAGATACATCAGGCAGGAATGCAAAGGGGATTGGGAAAGCAGGTGAGAGCAGACCTCACATCCAGCCCACTCCCTTCTCCAGAAGCAGCTCAGATGTTTCAAGCTCCTGCCCAGGAGGTGTGGGACTGGGCGCCATTCGCCCCACCAGACCCTGGCTTATCTGCTGGAAGGACTTGGGGTCATTTTAAGTGCTTGTTGATAGTCATCTGACTTACCCCTACAGCCTCAGGAGGAGAGCAGAGCCAAACCAGGCTGGAAACAAGATGCAGCAAGTCTCACAGCAGAGTCCCAAAAATACTCCGATCTGTATCAAGGCAAGAATGGCAGAGGACAACAGAGCAAAGCTGCGCCAGGTCAGGAGCGGTGGGAGACCCTCATGGGTGCTGAGCTGCTCTGCAGGAGCAAAGGTTGACCTGGGCTGGGAGCAGAGAAGATGTGAAGATGAGGACATGGGGGATTTCTGTTCTGTTGCTTGAAAAAGCTGAGAGAAAGCAGAGCTGAAATCTCACTTGAGGTTCTTCTTCGTGTCCTGTTTGGGGTTTTTTTTCTGATTTTATTTGCTATTTGTCTACAGTATCAAATTCTGCTCTTGTTTCTTGTCTGTGCCTCTGTTTGCAAGGCCCTAAGAGCACAACACAAGTCATAGAAGCATAGAATGGTTTGGGTTGGAAGGGACCTTCAAGATCATCTCGTTCCAACCACCCTGCCACGGGCAGGGACACCTCCCACTAGAGCAGGTTGCTCAGAGCCCCATCCAGCCTGGGCTTCAACACTTCCAGTGATGGAACATCCACAGCTTCTCTGGGCAACCTGTTCCAGGGTCTCACCACCACCAGAGTAATGAACTTCTTCCTTACATCTAATCTAAATCTACCTCAATCTAAGTCTCTGGGCCTTAGAGAGCCAGAGCCTCTGGTGGGGTGAGATGAGAGGACATCTGGCTCATCCTCAACGGGGGAGCTCCGGCAGCCTGGCGAGGGGGGATTGTTGGTGTGTGGTGGTGCTGGGGCACTGCAGTGCCCTCTCTAAAGTTGTTCATAACACTCACAAGTGCATCAAGATCAATCCCTGTGCCAGCTTGGCTCATAAATACTTGAAGTGCTCCCTCCTCAGCGGTCCCTTTGAAGGGATTGTTTTAATATGCACGTTGCTCCTCAGACGCGTGGAAGGAAGGGTCAGATTGGATCCTGCATGTTGGTTTTGTTTTTTTTTTCCTTTGCAAATAACATCTCTTTGGCCTTGCTTCTGCCTCGCTCTCTCCTTGTGGGTCTGGCAGAAGATCTCTCTGTAGCTTCCCAGCTCCTGGACACCCGTGGTGCATCCCAACCTCACGCTGCGTCAGCTGCTGTAACTGGAGAAGAGCCACACGCTGAGGACGACGACTCTGTCTCGTGGCTGTGGGGCCAGAAAAGACCCTAGGCCATCTCCCCCCATTGACCCACTTCCTAATGGGTGGGATGCTCTTGGGGAGAGTGAGGATGAGCTTTCCCAGTTTAGACCAAGCCAACTGGTGGATTCAGCTCGGATTGGGATGATGGTGGAGATCTGATTGGGTTGATCTCTTTCGAAACCTTTTCTGCTGAGAAGGTCCCTCTTCCTCCACCCACTCCCATGGAAGATGTGCCCATCATGCTGCTGAACTGGAGCTCACCCTGAGCCCACCCAATGCCAGCCCCGCAGGACCCTGGGCACGGCACAAGCAGAACCCTGCTCCCGGCACTGGTGGATTTTGGGATGGGATCCCATGGCAGCAAGACTTCTGGGTGAGCTGGAGTGGCTGGTGGCGTGCTGCACCCCGGCAGTGCTGGGTGTGGGCTCGAGGGGGCCTGGGCTGGTGGCCACAGGCCACAGCAAGTGGCTGTTTGCCTTCTGTCCATGGCGTGCCGGTGGGCTGGGGCTTGGGTTTGCTTTTCTCAGCCTTTTTTAAAACCCTGTTACTGTAATGACAGCTCTGTTGATGTCTGAAAGGCAAGTTTCCACTTCCCAAGCGACTGCTTGTCTCAAACAGACTCAGTGCTTCAGGAGGAGGAGGGAACCTCATGTAACTTCTTTCTTTTTTTCCCACCCTTGTAGACATCCTCTTTGTCCATACCTGTTCATCACAGAGGGCTTAGAGCAGCCCGGCTGCAGGAAATCACTGGGGCACCATCCCAGAATCCCAGCATGGTGTGAGTTGGAAGGAACATCTGGAGCTCACCTGATGCCACGCCTCTGCTCCAGCAGGGTCACCCAGAGCAGGGGGCCCAGCAGCGCAGGCTCCAGGCGCCTTTGGAATCTCTCCAGACAAGGAGACTCCACAAGCTGGGCCAGGCTCCAACACCTTCACAGCGAAGAATTTTGTGGAAATGATGATGTCACTCCTATCCAATGATTTGGGAAGAGAGAGTAGCTCGCTGAGCATGACGGGGAAGCGTGACCCGGCCTCGGCGCACGCGATGCAGCGAACGTTGGTGCGTGGGAGTCACGGGGAGCCGAGATCAAAGCCTCGGCCACGCCAAGCTGTCCTGGCCAGATGTGGTTTTTGATAAGGGAACTGGGTGATTATTGCTCCACAGCTCCGTGGAATGGATGCAAATCATTATTAAATGCGAAGTCTGAGAAGGTGTGAGGAAGAATTCACTCCAAGCGGCTCAGTCCCACCACAAAGGACGTTACACCTTGATGTGCAAGAGAGTTTGGATGGTTCAGCCCCACCTGAAGGAGGACATCACAAACAGAAAGGATGTTTCTGCTCCAGGGCACCCACCGCTTTTGGTAAGACCATCTTTGAGAAGATACTTACCCTCCCAGTATGCAAAGTACGATGTGGTGAATCACAGACGACCATCCCCATGTCCTCATATGCCATCCTGTAATTTCCAGCTCACTGGAGAGGCTGTAAGAAGGGGTTGGCTGGTGACAGACCTCCTACAACGGTGGCCACTGTAGGGTGACAGCAAACCGTGGCCACCACAGCCCCAGCCCAGAGCTGGGTTCTACACCCTACGGTGAGGGTGGCAGTGGTAACCCCAGCCTGCTTTTTGCTTTTCTCCCAAAAAGTCCTTCAGTAGTAAAGTCAAAAATTAAGCCAAAATATCCTCGAGGAACTGTTGTCCAGGCTGGAGCGGGGGCACGTGCTCCGGCTTTCCTTCTTGGTTCCAGCCTTCACCTTGACCAAACTCTATTGGTACACAAGTCACCAGTGGAGAATTAATTGGGAAAATTATGAGGCGTTTTGGTTGCTCTGAGCAAATTATGGATCATCAAGGAAAAATTCCCAGAAACTCCTTTCCCACAGCAGTTCTGCAGGGCTGGTTGGTGTGTAGCTGGGCTACAGGTTGAAAACTGTCGTACATCTAAAGCATTCTTTGGAGGACCCTCTAGTTGAAGACGATTTTGAGGTCTTCCAGGTGAGCTTATTCAAGCATGGACCAGGGGCTCTTGTGGCCCTTTGGAACAAGACCCTGTGGGGTAGATGTCACCCATGGAGGAGATCACGGAGTTGATCTGCGAGGGTGCGCAAGCCGGAGGACTAACCCTTCTCCAGCGCCGTGGGGCCGGGGAACGTCACCTCTGAGGTAGAGCAGCTGCTGGGACAGGCGAGGTGCAGCCGGGAGGAGGGCAGGGACAGGCAGAGCCGGCTGAGCCGCTTCCCACGCGCGCACCCAGAGGCTGGAGGCAGCGGTGAGGGGCCATGGGGGTTTCTCTCTGGCTTCTTCCTCCGTGTTCTACCCACGCTGGTGAGAGCAGGGTATGGTGGTGGGGGTCTGGCTGCTGAACCCCCCTCGGTTTGAGTTTATCTGGGGATCAACAGGATGCATCTGTGGTCTGCAAAAGTGGACCCCCTCAGCCCACCTATGCCACGGTGATCTCCTGGAGTCCAGGTCTGCCCAGGGAAACCTCTCCTGCCCCATCAGGACATCCCCAGGCATGGGCTTTCAAATGCTGTGGCTGGGTGGGGGTCTCTCAGACACCTCCCCCCATGGCTGGCAGAGGGTTTTGCTGCTTGGTGGGTGTTTGCAGCTCCCTTCCAGCGCTTCTGACACAACCTTCAGCTTCCCTCTCCCTTCCTCCATCTCTTTCCTCTTCCCTCCTCGCTCTTCTACCCAATTTAAAGATCACACGGAATGATGAGGGTTGGTAGGGCCCTCTGGAGCTCCTCTGGTGCCACCCCCCTGCTCCAGCAGGGTCACCCAGAGCAGGGGGCCCAGCAGCTCAAGGTCCAGGCACCTTTGGAATCTCTCCAGACAAGGAGACTCCCCAAGCTCTCTGGGCAGCCTGGGCCAGGCTCCAACCCCCTCCCACCAAAGAAGTTGCTCCTCCCGCTCCCAGGGAACCTCCTGGGTTGCAGTTGGTGCCCGCTGCCCCTTGTCCTGGTGCTGGGCACCCCTGAGCAGAGTCTGGCCCCAGCCTCTTGCCCCCTGGGGGCCCTTGAGCTCTTGCTCAGCCTTGCTCAGCCTTGCTCAGCTCCCCTCTGGGGCTGCTCTTCTGCAGCTCCAGAAAAGGGTCTTAAAGTAGATAAAAGAGGCAGCCCTGTCTCCTGCTACCACCCTCCCAACACCTTGGAGTCCTCCAGCCCTCACTCTTTGTGCAGCACCCAGCACATGGTCCCTGCTCCAGAGGAGCTGAGGGGGTCCCGGGGCAAAGGCAGGTGGCTCTGCCACACCAGGTGACATCTGTCAGGAGGATGCTGGAGCCAGGAGTGTCATGACCCTCAGGGCTGATCCCAAGATGATGGCAAGGTGTGCTCTGCTCCAGCTCTGTTTGCCCCTGGTCTCCGGCACGGAGCTGCTGGGAAGGTGGCTGGTGTCGGGGAATCACAACTAACGCGCTTCTTCCCAGGCCTCTTTTCCTCCACATGGACAAAATTAGCTCAGTTTCTCCCCGAAGACAGAAAAGAAAAAAAAAACAAAGGCAAAGCAAACACCTTGGCCTTTGTTTGAGGAGACAAGAGCCACGGGCTGCTCAGATGGAATTTATTTTGTGCTCGGTAATTCAATCCATTTGGGCTCAGGATGTGGCCGGGTGAGTTGAGCCAAAAAATGCAAGTTTAAAGCAAGTAAATTTTATGCTGTGTATACAGTTAAGTTTGGGCTTGGCTGAGACCAGCAGTTTCCATGGTTTTTTTTTTTTGCAATTTCTGTTGTAGCAACGACCAAGTTGTGCAATGGAAGAGCTGGGAAGCGTGTGGTCCTCCAGCGACCGGAGGGGCACCGGGGAGAGCTGGGGCAGCCCGGCCAGGGGCCAGCGCTCATCACAAGGTGATTAATTCTGGCCTGACTGCGTGACCCTCACTGAGGACAACGTGCTTGGTGTGGGTAAGTACAGCCCTGTGGTCTGGCCTGGAAAAGGTTGGATAGTTTCTTCCAAAATCCATTCCCCCAGCCTCCGAACGCCTCCAGTGCCACGCAGAGCTGCTCCCGGCGCTGGGATGCGGCCGCTGAGCCTCCCCGAGATGTCCCTCTCCCTGCCATTAACATTTTTCGAACGCCACCTTGGAGCGATGAGCTGGAAAAGCCGAGCGGTGCCGAGCCCTAGCCCAACAGCTGGGCGCCAGATGTGCGGAGCGGGCCACGCCAGCTCGCAGCACCAACCTGCCTCCCCGGCCCTCGCTCCGGCCTCGTCTGCCCTCCGTGCACGGGGGGGATGCTTCCTTGGATGGGGTTCATCCGTCATTCCACGCAGCACCTTGCTCCTCTGCGTCCCTCCACGAGGCTGCGGAGCCCGGTCGGTGCGTAAAAACCACCAGATCAAAACCAGACAAAGCTCCTCAGCGCTCTCGGGAATAACGCACGTTGTTTATTTCCGCCTTGACGAGGGAATTATTATTTCAGCTTCCCAGCTTGCTCGGACCAGCCGTGCTCCTCCGCCGGCCGCATTTTTGGCAGCGAGAGCTTCGTGTGGTGCCTGGTGGGTGAGAGATGGCCCCTTCCCCATGATAGAGGCTGGAAGAGCATCGGGGCTTGGGCAAAACAAACCTCTCTAAGGGAAGTTTTCTCCTTAAGTGGCATCAAATGGCCCTTTTTGCTCGGGGATCTTTCCCACGAAACCGCTGGTCTTTTAAGAAGCCAATTTCAGCGACCCAACTGAGCCTGAGGCGCAACCAGTGCCTTGGCTGTGGTTTCTCCCCAGTCCAATGGTGGGCTGGATGGGATTCCTCTCCACTTATGCCCCGTGCATTGTTTGTTACCATCTTGAAGGCCACTTTATAAAAAAAATTTATCGGTTCATCATGCCAGCCACTTCTGTAACATGCCTGCCAGTAAGGCACCGGCTTGGAAGCCACTCTCCAAACACTGGATTCTCTGAGCTGTTGTGCTTTGGGCCGCAGAAGAGTGTGTTGTCCTGCTGGGCTTCTCACGAGGGCACGTGGAGATAGGACAAGGGGTAATGGTTTAAGCTGAAAGTGATTTATGTTAGATATAAGGAAGAAATTCTTCACTGTGAGGATGGTGAGACCCTGACCCAGGTTGCCCCAAGAGGTGGTCGCTGCCCCATCCGTGGAACCATCCCAGGGGAGGTTGGATGGGGCTCTGAGCAACCTGCTCTAGTTGCAGATGTCCCTGCTCCCTGCAGGGGGGTTGGACCAGATGACCTTGAGAGGTCCCTTCCCACCCAAACCAGTCTGGAATTCTATGATCACCTCAAAGGTGCTTGTGTCTTACCAGTGAGGTGCACAACACCGCGGAGGTGACACCTGAGGGGTGTGGAGACCTGCTAGAGATCACCACCATGTTCGGGAAAGCATCTCCAAGCATGTGTAGCTATGTGCGTGGTGGGGCCGTGTACACAAGGAGGGCTTGTGGACCCACGGAGCTGCTGAATGACGGATTTCCACGGGCTGGCCCATAAACCGTTAACACGTTAATTAAAAGAAGAACAAGGACTCGGTCCCATTAAGCTCACCATCTGTTTTAATTATCCACTAAAGCTCACAGAAAGCTTTGTACACACTGTAATTGCCTAATTAAAACGGAACTGTTGGGAGATCGATGGCCGAGATGACTGGGGAGAGAAAAGGAGGCCTTATTCCTACTCCGCTGTCGCTCAGGAGCGTCGTCATTTCGGGGATAGCAGCGAAGCAACTCCTTCTGGGGCTGAGCTTAGCCTTGCACAGCCCCCATTGACCTCTGACAGGTTCCTGGGGCTGTTTGTGAAGCCTGAGGGGAGGCAACGTCAGCGTTGAACCCCACTTTGCTGATAGCTGGGCTGAAAGCCCCACAGGTGATCATTTCATTCTGTGGAAACTCTGCAAATCCTGAATTTCCAGCCCAAACCAGCGCCTCGATGCGTCTCGCCCCCTTGTAGGTAGAACCCACCTCGTGCCCGTGGGTGAGGGGAGCCCAGCGGAGCCGAGGGAGTTTATTTGGCAGCTCCCAAAACCTGGTCGCTGGTTCCTTCCAAGGGAGCACGTCCAAAGCCCGGCTGGTTGCTCCTGGGCATGGAGCAGGCGGAATTGTTCTCATGGCAGAGGTTTCAAAATCAAAATATTAGTGTTTTAAAAGGAAAAAAAAAAAATGCAAGCATAGCAAACTTCCTGTGAATAGCAGTGGGAATTCTTCATGTTGTCCGGGAGGTTTGTTTTGTTTGTGGTTGGTTGTTTTTTTGTGGAATTGAATTGATGTTCTCGTGTCTTCCTACACTTTATGTTTCCCAGATCTCTGCTCTTTCACGTTCCCTGCAAACTTAATCTCTGGATCGATACCTTTTTTTCTGCCATTAAACCTCTGCTGTGCACGGAGAAAACGCAGTGAAGTCATTGCAAGTCCTGAAAACTGGAAAAAGTCCCTCTTGTTCAAAGCCCTTCCGGGCTAAGTCTCCGAGGAGAAGGAGGAGGAGGAGAAGGAGGAGGACATCCAAAACTCAAGTTTTCGCGGACAAAATATGACTCTTGCGATCTGGCCGCGCCGGATCAGGCCGGTAACGAACTCATGACAAACAACGGGCTGGAACGTAATTAGAGAAGAGTTCCGTAGCCAGCCAGAACCTCCCAACATTTTAAATGTCAGCTCAGAAACACAGGAATTCTTTGGAAGGGTCTTCTGGAGCCAAGGTAAACTTCGGGGAATCGGGATAATCTGCCAGCACGCCTTCGGAGCACTGAGGTCCTGGTACCGGCCACTCCTCCTTGGCGTGGTTGTGATGGATGATTTCTGCCACATCTCCTCTCCCATGAGCTGGTATTTTATTATAAATTAATTTTCCTGGCAAGAAACGAGGGTTTTTCATCGAGTCCGAGGTGTTTTGCAGGAATGTGGCTGACCCTCCTCGCAAGGGCACGTTTTGACAAGTCCTTTCGAGACAAACTTTCCTCTCCATCACAAGACAGCTTATCTTTTCTAATCAGAGCTGGAAGAAAAGACCCGGATCCACCCCAATGTCCAGTTCCTCTTTGGAAATTGGTTTCCTGGGAAATTTCAAAATGTTTTCGAAACAAGTTGACAAACGTGGAACACTCTCCCAACGATCCTGGCAGGCAGCAGCTCTGAACCCCCTACTGCAGAGCATCCGAGGGATGGAGAAAACCCCACCCACCTGCAATGTTTTTCATTAGAACATTCAGAATTAGGACTTTTTAGCTACTCCCAAACTTTTCATCCGTGCAAATCATGTTGAATTAAACAGGATCCTACTAGAGGCCAACCCAAGCAAACCCTCTCTTGCAAGTGATGCTTTTGTCTCTCTCTTTTTCCTCTTGCCGAGTTTTTTTCTGGACAGAAAAATATTGCTGCTGGTTCCTTGGCTCTGCAAGTAACCCTGGGGAAGGGGAAGGGGAAGGGAAGGGAAAAGGAAGGGGAAGGGGAAGAGGAAGGGAAGCTGAAGGGGCTGGGTGGATTGGGAAGGGAAGGGGAAGGGAAGGGGAGGGGTAGATTTAGGTGACCCAAGTGTGGAATCAAAGACCCAGTTGGGTTTTACACAAGCCCATGGTGGAGCCGATCCTGTGTGAACCGGCCCCAAAGCCGCTGCCAGCAGGCACCCCTTTCTGTTCCCACTTTCCCAGCTGAGGATGGAGGTTCTGGGATTTAGCACCTGGAGTCAGAAATAAAGTCCAAGCAGGTGTCGTTGCCAGCCAGCCTGACAGATCCAGCCCAGCTGTGGTCCTGGAGGCAAGAGCATCCTTTATCATCCCCACCGAGGAACGCAGGGGAGAACCAAAGACGGCAGCTTGCAACCCAAATCGAGCTAAAGGGAGTATTTTCACACTCACTGCATCGTTGGACCGTGCAGCTCATTGCCATGGGATGCTGCTGCGACTGAGAAAACAACCAGGCTCAGAATGTCCTTCCTGGATACTATACGTGCGTGTGGCCATCACCCCCTCAGGAGGCTGCGGTAGGTTGGGGTGCAAGGGCTTCACCTTCTCCCTCTTGCCTTGCCCAAGGTCCAGCTGCCTCTCGGGGTTTTATAAACCGTTTTGCCTGTGAATTTGGGCTGAGCAACACCACATTTTACCATCAGGCTCTGAGGCAGCTCAGCTGGCTCCTGGGAGACAGTTCATTACGGGAGACCATCATGAGACCGTTTCTTGCTGGAACCACACGCTGGTTCACGGGGGCAGGACGGCACCCAACCCTTCCAAGGTCTTACTTTATTTCTCCTCGTTACAGAGCCTTAGAGAGCTCAATGGACATTTTTAAATCCTTTGAGTAATGGCATCAATACCTAGTGGGGGATGCAGCAATTTGTTCCTTCACAGGGTCGTGCAAAGCATCACAAGTTAAAGATATGAAGTGTAGTCCTAAGAGTGTGGTGGCAACTGAGGAAGAGTCAGAGATGTCCAGCAACACACTTGTGGGGTCCCAAAGCACTCAGAGGTTGGGAAAGCACCTAATTGGTATTTTTCTTGGAAATCCCACAAGGGCATCCCTGTCTTCCACATATGGACCTTCGGACACGTTACCAGTGTGAGCAGTGACCAGATTAGATGCCAGTTTTGGGGCTCACGGGTCAAAATGATAGAGAATTAGAATTATTTGGGTGGGAAGGAGCCATAAAGATTATCCAGTGCACTAAGCAGGGACATCTGCAACTAGGGCAGGTTGCTCAGAGCCCCAGCCAACCTCCCCTGCAATGGGGCCAGGGATGGGGCAGCGACCACCTCTCGGGGCAACCTGGGCCAGGGTCTCACCACCCTCAGCAGCAAAAATTTCTTCCTTCTAGCTGGTCTTAATCTTCCCTCTTTTAGTTTAAACCTATCACCCCTTGTCTGGTCACAACAAGCAATGGAACATCTTCTGGGAAACATCTTCCTCTGGAGAAGGTCTTATTGGGAAGGTCCATCAGCAGTAACCAAAATGCCATTGCTTCCCTGGGCCCATTTATTTTTAATGTAATTAAGATCCATGGGGATCCTTCAGCCGTGCATGACCAACAGACGCGTGGCCTCCTGAAGGAGACGTGTCCAGGAGCCCCCCGTGGGGCTCCAACTGTCCTTTAGACTTCTCTAAAAAAATGCAGATTTTTGAGGGCTTTTTAGTTCACTCTTTTTACCAAAAACTCTGAAAAATGCCTTCTCTGGACCCACCCAGAACTGCTCGTGGGAGCAGCGCCGAGATCATGCTTCTGGCGTCAGACTCGCCGTCCCTTTTGTGCAGCAATTTTTCTTCCCACTGAGGTCAGCGGCTGCACAGAAAGAGCCGGTTGTTTAGAAGCCGAAAGCTTCATGTAGAAAAACATCCAAAGGAAATGTTTCGATGCCGGGAAACTTTCCCTCCCAGCCCAACCTCGCTTGGTTCAGCAGCTCTGCTGCTCCCCAGCCCCTTCCCATTGCAAACCTGCAGCTCATCCCTGTCCCTCTGCTCCGCTTGGGGCACGAGGCACCTTCCCGCTGTGCATCCCTCTTGTGTTTGTCCTGTCCCACGGGATTGTTCAGCCTGGAGAAGAGAAGGCTCCACAGAGACCTTCTGGGGGCCGTTCAGGACTTCAAGGAGCCTGTCAGAAAGATGGGGACAGACTTTGGAGCAGGGCCTGCTTGGGTAGGACAAGAGGTGATAGTTTTAAACTAAAAGAGGGAGATTTAGAGTAGACAGAAGGGAGAAATTTTTGATGGCGAGAGTGGTGAGAGCCTGACCCAGGTTGCCCCGAGAGGTGGTCGCTGCCCCATCCCTGGAGCCATTCCAGGGGAGGTTGGAGCAACCTGCTCTAGTTGCAGATGTCCCTGTTCCCTGCAGGGGGGTTGGACCAGATGACTTTGGATGGTCCCTTGCCACCCAAACCATTCTATGATTCCGTGGTATTTAGTGCTGAGCATGGCCACGCCATGTCTCCCATCACAGAGATATCATGTGTTGGGTCACGGGTCAACTCGCCAGGAAGCCCAGTGGGGTTTTTTTTTGGAAGTGAAAGTGACACCTTTCTTTTCCTTCCTAAGCTGGAAGCAGGCACCGGCCACACTCGGCAGGTATTACGGAGAAAAACAAGCCACGGAGCTGGAATTGCGACGGCTCAAGTAACACCGCGCAGAAGTTGCCCATCCCCGTGGAATAATAGTGGGCAAACAATTCCCAGTCCATCTGCTCACTGGGTGGAGGTAAGATGAGTGGTGAGGAGCACGGGCAAACTGTGATGCTGGGGATATGGCTCTGCTTGGGCTCCTCGGGGGCTGGGGACATCTTGACACACATCGTGTCACGGGACACAGTTTGCAGAGCTCCACTCTGGGCACCTCCTTGGTCTGGAACCCGTTGCAGATGTAGGGGGAGCTGGTTTCCCACCTTCACATTGCTTTGAAATTGTTCTCCCTGAGTTGCATGTGCAGGACACCGCCCAGTCGGGCGCAATCCTCCTTTTCTGCTGGGATGGTCCCAGCCGATTGCAGGATTTCTCCTGGTGGAGCTAGGTGTAGATGTTACCTTGTCATCAAAGACCTCCTGGCTTCTTTCTCTCCAAATACTGGCGAGCCATGGGCAGGACAAATCCCGGTTGTTCCCTGGCAGTTGTTCATTGTTTTCCCTTGATGCTCTCAAACCAGGGAGGCTTTTCTGCCCCACACTTGGGCACTGCTGCTTCACATTCCGCGCTCCTGTCTCGCCTCCCTCTCCTTGTCCGTGTCATCCACAAGCAAACAAAGGGAGGAGATGTCTCCTGGATGCAGTGACTTGGACGTTGCAGGGCCACCAGCAGCCAAGGTCTGAGTTGTGCAGGGCAGTGCCCATGGGACTGAGCACACCAGCAGCTCTGAGGCCAGCACAGACCTCGTGGAAATGGCAACTTCAATCCCAAAGAGCAGCTCCAGCCTCCAGCGTGGCCCTGCCCAGGCGTGTTTTCCCAGACCACGTACTGCTTGGCCTTTTGTAGTCTTCTCTGGTTTGGTTTTTCTTCTCAACTACTGCCTCTATCAGCCCAGTTCAGTGCTGCAGCCCTGCCAAGCTGAAACCTTCAGAGCTGCCTCTGCTCCTCGTCACAGCTGGAGCCACTGACCCTCTGTGAGCAGGACAGGTCCCTCTGTGTCACCTGCCTTTGCACCATCACAAGCCAAAGCCACCTGGCAGGGGCTGCTGGGGCTCTCAGGATTCCGGGGAGCTCAGGATGCGGAGGTTTTCGTGAGTCTCTGCTCATCTCCTGGGCGAACACAAACTGGGGAGCTCATCCTTTTTGAAGCTCTTCATCTCCATCCTGTGGCAGGTGCCCCTTCTCATAGTATGTGCCATGTAGGACATCTCTTCTGCTAAATACTTGTCAAGATCTCACAGGGAAACCTTGAAACCAGACAGAAAAAAATTAGGGGGAAACTACCTTGGAATGATCTCCTTGATTGCATTTCCATCATCCTCCCATACCAGCTGCAACCCAAAGGAGGGGAGATGTAATAAACTGTTTAAAAGTCATATTTCAAGTGAATTAACTTTTTTTTCCCCGATGCTTCAAAACAGCCTGTGCTGGGCTGAGCCAGAGTCTTGGAAGAAAAGTGAAGGGTTGTTCTTGCTTGGTCTGAACTGGTTTGTTGAGTCATCCTCTTAGTTAATACCTGGCATCTGCACAGCACGGTCCTGCTGGAGGGAAAAACTCGCTCAGGGAAAGTTCAAGCTGTTCGTGCTCCTCCGGACGGGGGGACTGAACAAAGACTTCTTGTTTTGCAGGCGGGGGAGAGGAGCGAGGAAGAGATGGGCGAGGGATGGTGGGATGGGGCTGTCAGCCCAGGCTGGAGAAGAGGCAGATTTGGGCCTCCTGCCCACGGCGTGCGGCTTGCTCAGCCCCAGCCAGCCGGGACACATTTTTGCAATGCTTGAGCTGTGTCAGGAAGAGGCAATCCCTGTGCCAGAGGGGTGAGAACCTCGATGGGGCAAGATGAGACGAAGCGCAGGTCGTGGTGGGTTTGGGGAAGAACATCAGCTCTCTGGAGAGGACCTCATCGGTGGTGCTGTAACTAGGGAGAAGCTGGGATGGGAAGAGTGTGCCCCATGCATGGGAGGTGGGCTGCCCAGAGAGCTTGTGGAGTCTCCTTCTCTGGAGAGATTCCAAAGGCGCCTGGAGCCTGCGCTGCTGGGCCCCCTGCTCTGGGTGACCCTGCTGGAGCAGGGGGGTGGCACCAGAGGAGCTCCAGAGGGCCCTGCCACCCCCCACCATGCTGGGATTCTGGGATTTTGTGGGCAGGCTTCCCTGTGCAGCCAGGTCAACAGATGTTCCGTTGGCTCAGAGGCAAGCAGAGGTGAGAGTGTCTCCGCAGAGCAGGCACAAAGCACTTTCTCTGGAAAAATACTGCAATGCTCCTGTGTGCAAGGCTCCCACCACGCTCCGCTTGCCTTGAGAGCTCCTTCCACCTCCCTCCAGCTGCTCCATCGCATTCACATCAGGAGGATGGGACCAGTGCCCCGTGGTACCCAGTGACGGGACAAGGAGCGACGGGCACCAACTGAACAAGAGGAGAAACTTCTTTCGGGGAAGGTGTTGGAGCCCGGCCTAGGCTGCCCAGAGAGCTTGGGGAGTCTCCTTCTCTGGAAAGATTCCAAAGGCGCCTGGACCCTGCGCTGCTGGGCCCCCTGGGAGAGGAGAAGCCATTGAAGGACCTGTGTCCGCAGGCATGGAGCATGCACACCCACGCTGACTTGAGCTCAGGCACCACAGGAGGTGTCAGGAGGTCAGGGCTGTGACAAGACGTGTGGCGTGACACCGACCAGGCCAGCCTTCTCCTCCTCCCCCTCCTCCTCACCTCCATTCCTGTCATCAAAGGGTGGCAGCAGGTAAACACCTCCTTCTCTGCTGGCTGACATCTAGGGCTCTATTAGGAAGGCAAAACTGGTTTAATTAGAGATGCCTTCGAGGTGGCCATCAAGCAACATGCTGGTGGGTCTCCAGGGACTATTTATTAGCTCATACTCTATGGAACATCAGAGAATCTATTAGCCAAGTGTGAGCTAATGAGCAAATAAATAATCTGCAAATCAGCTGCAGCACTGACAAGTTCCTGCATTTGCCTCTTGCCCTGGAACCGCTCAGGGCAGCGAGGTTGGGCAATTCCTCTTGCCTCAAATTCAAACCAGTGTTGCTATATGAGGAGCAAACCTGCAGAAGCCGTGGGAGGATGGGGAACGGTTCTGGGAGTAGAATATCATACCAGTGGTTCTCCTGGTCACCCCACACCGATGCCCCTCGGCCCCTCACACTGGCCCAGGTTGCCCCAAGGGGTGGTCGCTGCCTCATCCCTGGCACCATTGCAGGGGAGGTTGGATGAGGCTCTGAGCAACCTGCTCGAGTTGCAGATATTGGACTAGAGTTGGCCTAGGTGACCCTTAAATGTCCTTTCCAACCCAAACCATTTGATGATTCCACAATTCTATGACTCTACCCCGTGGAATGAACACAACAAAACATGGGTGAACTCTGGCTGGGCAGGTGCTAAAATAAATTAGCCCGTAAAGTCCTGCCACTGCATCTTACGTTATCTTTATGTCTACATTGTCCCTCCCGTCTCAACGCGGCCGATCATCTGAGTCAGTCTGCAATGACTTCTAGACCGGGTTGGAGACAGAGTGAATCATAGAAGTCATTTTGCATTGGCTTGGCTCCTTGCGTATCGTGAACGTTAAATCCTTGCTCAGCTTTAAGTGAGGTTTCCACCTTTAGAAGGGATGTTCTTTTTTTATCCCAGCACGCTTCCCACCTGAGCCCTCCCCAGTTGCGTCTGCTGGGAAATGAGGCCGTCGCGTAGCTGTGAGCAGGCACCCAAAAGGTGCTCACCACAGACTTTGGATTTAACGGCTGATAGAAGAAAAAGAAACAACAAAGCGAGAACTGTTCTCTCAGCAAATAAATGGAAAATCGATCCCGAGGAGATACAGAGAGTGAATGATGTGATGGGAAGAGAAGATGACCATGAAGCCATCAGGGCTGCTCAGGGACAGCGGGACGGCTGCAGAAACAGCCTCCCTGGTGTATCTCGGTGGGTCTGCTTGGGGAGGGACAGTCTTCCCTGCCTGGAGGTTCCTTACAACCCTGCATTTTGGAACGGGCATCATCTTGGCAGAGAGGTTATTACCCCTGAGGCAGGAGGGCTGTGCTGAGAGGACATGTTGTGGTGGGCTGGGATCACCAGGTTTGACTTCCAGCTTTGGAAGTGCTGTGGGGTGATGCTGGATGTGTCTCTTAAGGCTCAGCCACATGTTGTGTATTGGGGGGGGAATGTCACCCTACCAACTAACCCACTTCTGGGGTTATGAGCAGTTGGTTGGAAACCCTTAGGAGCATCTCACGGAGGCTTTTTGGTGAACAACTACCTGCTAGGATCTCCTCATCAGTTTTCAGTCCTTTAATATGGGCTTTATTGATGCTCTTTCCCTGCCTGTTGGTGCTTACACGCTTCATGCTTGTGCTGATTTTCTTTTCTTTTTCTTTTTTTTTTTTTTTCTTGTGGTCACCAGCTGGCTCTGTGAAACGGCCCAGCTGGACAAAATCCCCTTTAAAAGGAGAAATCGTTATCCAGCCCCTCCCACCTGCAAGGCTGTGGGGCCTACCCAGGCGTTGAGTTTGTCGGGGCCTTTCGCGTAGCTAAAGACGAGACTCCAACACGCTTTACAACAAGGAGTGACACGGAGCAGGTTCCTCTGCTTAATTAAATGGCTGCTTTTCCGGGGCTTTCTCTGAAGTGAAAATTGCAACCTGCCACGTCGCGCTGCTCGGTCACCTACGGTGCCGGTCGCTGGCTGGTGGTTGTGGTCCTTGCAAGGGTTTTGGGGAATCACGGAACGCTTCGGATTGGAAGAGATCTTTTGAAGTCATCTAGTGCAAGCTCTCTGCAGTGAGCAAGGACACCTGCAACAAGGCTTCAGCTTCCTCCTGCCCTTTGGGACAGGCCTTCCTGGAGTCTGTGGCTGCCCAGGCTGTCCTCTGGCTTTTGGGGCAATTTGGTAGCAAAACAGGTATAAAGGAGTTGCTGACGGATCTGTGACCCTGTCCTTGCACTGGGCTCCTCTCCTTGTGTGCAAGGGAGCCAAGAAGCTGGCAGTGGAATGTGAGCAGCTTGCACAGAAAGGTTCTGCTTTCTGGTTTTCGGACCAGGGTCGGCACGAAGCAGGCACGACCCCCGCCAGCTATGGGACGGGAGCCACTGCTACAGCCACCAAACCCTCCCGAGGTGGTGGCAGAGGACACCACCCAGAGTGACGGAGCCACAGAGGGAGATCAGCCGGCCCTGGGAGAAACTCTCTCCCTCTTGCCCCCGGGGTGGCTTAATTATAACCTCACTTTAGTAGCTCAGGGACCTTTTGATGTGGGGAACGGCCCAGACCTCGCGCAGGTATCTCGGAGAGGAGATGTCTCCGCATCGGCCAGCCGTCTAGACTCCCTGTGCGGAGAGGACCAGCTTGGGAGGGTGTGATTCAGCTCGGCTCCCGGCCGGCATCTGCATCCCACCCAAGGTGACTCTTCGCAGTAAGTGGCAATGAAATTGCAGCCCTGAACGGAAGCCGCGGGGCTGTGGGACACACCCGGGAACCCGTCTGTGCCCCGAGCCGGCTGCTCCGCGCAGGCAGGGCTGGCAGGTTGCTCAGCCTCCGACGGCTGCTCCGGCTCCATGAACATTTCCACGGGCTCCCAAATTTTCCCTATATCCCTTATTATCCCTCTGCATCCCAGTGCTGGCCAAGAGGGCATTTGTCCCCCCGTTCTCCCAGTTGAGCTCTGCCAGCATCACCTCGGGCGTTTTCTCTGCACCGTCAGCCAAGGCCAAGCCGTGCCTGGGTTCTGCACGGTTTGGGGTGAAACCAAGTCTTAATTGGAGCATGGGTGTCACCAGGATAGCTGTTGGCAGGCAGTCAGGCCTAATTAAAGTCCATTTAGAGGAAGGAGCTGCTTTTCCCAGCAACTTCATGCGCTCGGATAAAGTCACGGAGGAAGGCACGGATGCGTGGTCATGGATTTTGGGGGAGGAACCGTTGTTTGTTCAACTCACTGGAAATAAAGGACCAGGGAGATGTGAGCTGATGGCATCACAGGGCTGTGGGGACATCAGCTGTATGGTCAGCAAAGCTCCTCTGGCAGCCAGAGGCGAGGAGCCCTGCCAGCACCAGCGAGAGTGGCAAACACGGGGACATGATGAAAATACAAAATAAATGAATAAACTCCATCCTGGCCAAGCTTCCCATGCACCGCAGCCTTGCAAGATCTCCCAGGTCCTGGTGCAGTGGTCCTGCACCTTTGAGTACCTCCTTTTTGGCTTCGCCAGCATCCTAAACCCTTGGCTTTGGGTGTCTCTGCCAGTGTCTGGCAGCCATGGTCTGTCTGTGTCGTGCAAATCCCCTACCCATTTGGGTGCTGCTCTGCTGAAATGACCGACAGACAGGATGGGCATCCCACCAGGCTCCTGGAGAAATGGAGAAGGTCTTGCAAAGAGCACAGAGGGCAAGGCTTAGCTCCTCTCTTGATGGTCTCCAGGCGCTCTGGATGAGTGTCTGGTAGTTTCTTCCAGACTGTGGTGATGTGGAGAGCTGGTGTGGAGGCCAGCTGCAAACCTCAACGGTACCAGGCTGGATTTCCTGGAGATGGGATCCCTGGGAAGATCTGAGTATCCAGAAGATGAAGCTCAATTTGGAGGGTCCAATGCCCAGAGGTGGATGATCCTTGGTGCTCTGACCTGTCTCATCATGAATCCACAACCTCAGGCCTGTTCCTGGACATGAGAAAAAAAACCTGGCCTAGGTCCAATGTTGATGGTGTCCTCCTCAGAATCTCAGACCAGTGTAGTGACTCCTCCATGGCCACCAACATGCCATGGGATGCTTTGGAGGCCTCTGTTTCTCGGCAGAGCCTGCTGCAGGGTCTGCAGAGCTCACCTTTCCTGCCCTTTGCTGCTGGGCTGGGGTAGGAGGGTGGGATTTGCCGGGGGCTCTTCCACTTCAGCACTGCTTCTGCAGCTATCTGAGGCCACCTGAGAAATGCCATGGATGCTCAGGAGTGATACGGGACCACAGGTTCTGCAAAGCCAAGGAGAGGAAGCAGTCAAAGAACCAATAATTTGACAAATGGCAAACAACATGCTTTGGGGGGACCTTCTAGTGGCCTTTAAGGACTCCAAGAGGCCTCTCAGAAAGATGGGCACAGAGATTTTAGCAAGACCTGTTGGGACAGGACAAGGGGGGATGGGTTTAAACTAAAAGAGGGAGATTCAGACTGGAGGAAAGAAAATTTTGATGAGGGGAGTAGTGAGACCCTGTCCCAGGTTGCCCCGAGAGGTGGTAGATGTCTCATTCCTGGAAGCGGTCAAGGTTAGGCTGAGCAACCTGCTCTAGTTGCAAATGTCCCTTCCAACCCAAACCATTCTCTGATTCTCTAAATCCCGAAAAGCAGCAGACTGGAGTCTCTCTACAGTTGGCTTCTCTTTTCAGAGGTGCCTTCTCCACTTGCTTGGTGCTTTTCCCACTTTTGATCTTAAGAGACAAACAAAACCACCCGACAAGCAAATGACGCCGTTCCCTCCCAGCCCTTCCTCACCATCCACAGCGAGGTGAGGGCACGTAACCACTCCCCTCCGGGTCCTGCACCCATGACCTTTGGGAAACTGTCACAGCCAGAGGTGAAGATCGAGGCTAAGCAGTGATTTTTTTCCCCCTAATCCCAGTGGGCTTTGGCTCTGGTGTCCCTCAGCCACGTGTCTTCTGCAGACCAGCCTCGTGGGAGAGACCAAACGAAAGCAAACTCTCGCTTTCCACGATTGCCAGACTTTTCCTGAGGAAAGAGCTCCGTTTCCTCCCCAGCCTGCCCTTGAAATGTTGGCTTAACCCAAATCCTGATTCCCGTCTCCCACCACTCGCCGCTCCCCCGATAAAGAGCCACGTGAAATTTATCGCACCATCTTTCATTAAAATAAACCAATTAAGCAACTCTCAGGAACCTCTGATCCGGGCCAGCTCGGCCAGCCGGCGTTTCCATGTTTCCAAAGCATCTCCTCGCTCTGCTTTACCCTCACATCAAAGCCAGGCAGGGAACAGCCCTGTCCTTGGAGCGCTTGGGCAAAGCGTGTCGAGAGATTGGGAAAACGGCTGATTTAATGCCGAGGAAATTAGCAACCAAATGAGTTCTTAGCCAAACGGCTCCTCTTCTTGATCTTGGGAAAAGTGGTGTTTAAATTCTCTATCTCATGGTTTTAGACTCAGGAAATGTGATTACACATCTGTCATTATTTTACTCTTCTGTGTTGATGGCTCATATTAAACAAACCACATTCCTGCGCGGCTTAGTAATCTCGGCTGTTCCCTTTCCTCGGTGAGGAGACAAGTCCCAGCTTGACATCAATATACCTGTTGATCAGAGCTCCGCTGTTAACCAACCGGCAGAGCGGTGTAGGCACCGGCGGCGCCGAGCGTTCGCACCACCGACCTCCTTCCTCCAGCTTGCTGCAACTTTGCATCCCCCCTCTTTTTTTCCTAACCGTCCTCTGGTCGAAGAGCTGGAGGAGCTGGGCGAGACCCACACGCCGCCAAGATCCATGCGTTTCTCGGAAAGGTGCTTCAACCTTCCCCCGTCTTCCACCGAGCAGGTAAGAACATGCGCTTTGGGGTTGGACACCAGTCAAAAAAGGGTAGGTCTCTCCAAGCGGAGCACGATTCCCAAGGATCCTGCTGCCTCGCCAGCTCAGAAGGACGCGGAGAGCTCTGCAGTTCCACCAGCTCCTGCGGGATGGGCTCTTGCCGGCCACGCAGGAGGAACCTGCCTTGAACTGTCCCACCTCTACAGGGACACTGAGCTTTTCTCTTGGTGGCTTTATCTTCCAGCTCTGCTGAGATAACCCCGAGCTCGCCATGGAGCTGCTGGAGGAACCTGACTCATAGATGTTCCCAGCACCAGGTAGGAAAACAAGTGTCTGTTTTTAATGGCGTTGGGCTGGGGAAAGGGAAGGAAAGGTGGTGCAGATGGTGACCTGGTGTTGGAGAGGCCATCTTAGCTGGCTTCCAGTCGAGACGTGCGGCTGCGGCGTTGACTGAGAAGTGCTTGTCCTGTGGATTGTGAACGGTTGTAGATGCTTTCCAGCTGCTGGAAACTCAGCAGTGGACCTCAAGGAAATCATGGTGTTATCAACCTTTATCTTCCTCACGGTTGGCCAAGCGCTGGCAGACGTGTTCCTCGGGGCCGTGTTTTCCTCCATCACGGCATTTTGACACAAGAGCTGTGCTAGGAAGGGTGCGGGTCCCGGGAGATGCTTGTGGAGGATGGTGCTTTCTTGGGAAAACCCTGAGCTCCTGGTGCGATGCTGTTTGGCTGGATCCGCTCAATTTTCCCTCAGCTTTGTTGGTGCCATCTCTGACAGTTGCCTGTGCCAAGCCCAAAACTTCTTCATTCCTGATAGCTGCTGGAGGTGGAAGGGCTGGGATAGAGGGGATGTGCTCCTCAACCACAAGCCCACCACGTTTGTGCCGGGACTGATTTCTGCGGGAGAAGCGAGGCTGGCGCAGTATCGCTCTGTTCTGGGCAAGGTGCTTTTGAGATGAAGCCATTTGGTTTAAAACAACTCCTTTTGTTCTCTGCCATGTGAGATCCACCAGCGTTTTTCTCCATCAACCCCTACAGGACAAGAAGGGAAGGTCCTGTTAAAGGGGGACCGAAGCGAAATGGTGGAGGGAGTGGGAGGGAAAGGCTCAGCCGTGGGCAGCAGGACCACTCCTTGCCATGGGAAGCTGGACAGAGGGCCTGGGGGTTGTTAGAGAATTGCCATCCCTTGACACCTCCGTTCCCACCTCTGCACCCCAGCAGCTGGGAGGAAGCCGGTTCCCTTGGCGCAGGGCACCGAGGGCTCGCTCTTCCCCACCCAAAGGTGCTCCGGGGAGTGGGTGCAGCGCTCTGCCGCAGGGTCAAGGTGGGAACGATGGCAGGTCCCTGGTGCCGGTTGGTGCTGACAGCTCATGCCTGTGCCAGGACCTGAGGAGTGGGCTGGGGGTGCAGGTTGCTGGGCTGTTAATCTGCCTGTAGCTTTGGGATTTCGTGTATATATGGCTCTGAAGGTGCTGAGGGGCCTGGAGCATCTGTGTGGCCAGGACAGGCTGAGAGCCCTGGGGCTGTTCAGCTGCACAAGAGCAGCCCCAGAGGGGAGCTGAGCAAGGCTGAGCAAGAGCTCAAGGGTAGGGGTGAGGAGGTTGGAGCCAGACTCTGCTCAGGGGTGCCCAGCGCCAGGACAAGGGGCACCGGGCACCAACTGCAACCCAGGAGGTTCCCTGGGAGCGGGAGGAGCAACTTGTTTGGTGGGAGGGGGTTGGAGCCTGGCCCAGGCTGCCCAGAGAGCTTGGGGAGTCTCCTTCTCTGGAGAGATTCCAAAGGCGCCTGGACACAATCCTGAGCAACCTGCTCTAGGTCATCCTGCTTTAGCTGAGACTAGATGATCTCCAACCTTCCAACTCCTACCATGAGAGTGTTCCATGATTCTACGACGGCAGCTGTGCCTTGGGTGTTTGTAGCAGGCATCCCCTCTGGATTGCCCAAACCATTTTGATATGAAGAGCTGATGCTCAAGTGTCCTTCTGACCACAAGTATCAGCAGTTTGGGTGTCTTGCTGACCATGCCATTGTGGTTTCAAGCCCTCTTTGAAAGCCTAGTAGCAATGGGGGATCCTCCCAGCTCTCCCATGGGGACTCTGCTCATGAACATGGTGCCCCATCCTGGGGCACCTCACAGTGAGCCAGCGGTGGCAACGAGGGATGCTCATGGCGCAGACCTCACCCCCTCTCTGCTTGTGGCTGCTCAGGAGCCAGTGCCACATTGTGCTGGACCCAGGGCAGGATGAGGTCTTCCCTCAAGCTCTTGGGCCATCTAGAAATGGCCTGTATGAGGGACATGCTCTTTCTTCTGGACTGGTCCCCACGGAGCCTCCTGCAGCATCCCCCTCGCTCCCTGTGGGGGAGGCAGCAACGTGGTGCTGGGTGCGTTGGGTCACCAGTTTTGGGGATGGGGGTTTAGGAGAACTTCTGTGACTTGCTGCTGACCTTTGCTTCTTTGAAAGCATCTTCAAGGTCAGCCCCAGAGCCGGCAAACTCCTCTGGACCCAGTACGAGACGGGGCTGAGCGCTCTCGGCGGGCAGAGCGGCTCGGGAGGAACGTCTGTAGGACGGCTCTTTTTAAACAATTAAGAGCTTCTCCTGCTCATTTCCTTCCATGCCCTCGCAGAGGAAATCAGCTTAATTAGCAGCCTTAGTGAATAATTAATTTTCTCACTTTTTTTTTTTTTTTTGGTAGCTTCTTTAAAGTGAGAGGAGGGCCTGAGCTGCTCCAGTAAGGCACAAGCAGGTCAGCTCCCAGCACCACCACAGACCCTGGGACCCCATTTCCTCCCTTATGGGTGGTGGAAACGGCCAAAAAAACATCCTGAGAAGGGACCAGCGGCACAGAGCTGTTATCCAAGCGCTTTTTCATCCCCAGCATCCCACGGAGATAAGAGATGCCCTAGCAGAGCATGGACCTGTGGCCCTAAATCCTGCTGCCCCCTCTTTGAGCAGCCAGAGAAGGGCTTGAGGTTCCCCGAGCCGTGAAAATCAGGTTTATTTTCCACTTTGAATAACAGGAGGGTCTGCTGTTGGTTAGACCTGAGCGGAGAGACTTTAATTGCTACTTCTGAGCCGAGAAGGATGTAAATACGGACTCGGGGAAGCAGCGAGGGTTATTAAAGCGAAAAGGGCTGTAATTGCTGCGCCCCTCCCTCGCCATCAGATTTTCCTCTCGCTCCGGTTTGGAGAGGACCGGCTGATCCAGTCAGGCCGTCTCTGACCATGGGTTACAGACTCTCCCCGGGGTGCCCTCTGGCAGGGAGGGGACATATCCAGGCAGCACCCACCTCAGTTAGGGCTTCTGTCAGCCCGGCCCTCAGCAAGGAGGGAATCACCTTTACCTAGGCAGGAAAACGCTGTCAGATCCTCGGGTTTTGACAAGGCCACCCAGAGCTGTTTGCAGTTTGAGGAGCAGGGCAAAGCCTTTTTGGCTGAGTTTTCCACAGGGAGATCTTTTTACACTTAAAAGAAACTCCCAGCCCAGCTGTAAACAGCCTTCCTTGGATGCAAAGAGTCCCAGGGCTCTTTTTTTTTTGTTGTTGTTTTGTTTTTTTAAACTCCCATCTTTGATTGCATTTAATAATGGATGAATTATCAGAAATATGTGCTGGCAGGGAGCCCGGGTTTTGTCAGGAGGCAAAAGACTTCAGTAACGCATCGGTTAGAAATATTTTTTGTAAAAAAAATAAGAGAGAGAGCACACATTTAAAAAAAAAAAAGTTAGTTAGTTGTGCCAAAGCCTCCAGGGGTGGGAAAAAACCAACTCGACTGCAGAACTTTTTCTCTCTCTTTTTTTTCTTTGTGTCTGTGAGGAGGGTTGGACTCCTCTCACCTCACTGAGCCACCTCAAACTCAGCACAGGGTCAGCTGGTGGGTCAGGAGGGAGATGGGAACTTTGCCCTCCCTGGGGAGCCCCATCCCCTCCAAAACCTCCAGCACAGCCCCTCAAAATCGAGGGTGCAGAGACGTGACACCCCCAGCCTTGGGCGACGTTCTCGACCTCCTCTAAACCTGCACCTCAGTCCTTGCACGGACCCAAATATGTCTGTGTCCCCTCCTGGGGTGCGGGGAATGGGTGGCCAAGGGGGACATTTGCCCCCGGTCCGGAGCCTGCGGGGTGAAGCAATCGCACCCAGTCATCGGGCAGGAACGAGGCGAAGCCGGGGCAGGCGGGAGCGGAGGGGAAGGCAGCTCCTCCCCGCCAACGTGCTCCGACACGCCGGACGGCACGGCCGGCAGCACCGGCACTGCCTCCCCGCCGGGTACCCGCGCGGTGATGCGGGCAGGGTTCAATCCATCCCTTCAGAGACATCCCTTTGGGTTGGTACTTAAAGGGGTTCTAGAAGAAAGATGGGGACAGACTTTGGAGCAGGGCCTGTTGGGACAGGACAAGCAGGGATGGGTTTCAACTAAAAGAGGGAGATTCAGGCTGGAGAGAAGGAGGAAATTGTTGGTGCTGAGGGTGGTGAGAGCCTGGCCCAGGTTGCCCCGAGAGGTGGTCGCTGCCCCATCCCTGGCCCCATTGCAGGGGAGGTTGACTGGGGCTCTGAGCGACCTGCTCTAGTTGCAGATGTCCCTGCTCCCTGCAGGGGGGTTGGACTGGATGGCCTTGAAAGGTCCCTTCCCACCCAAACCAGTCTGGGATTCTACATTTCTATGATCCCTGCTGGCTCTAGATGTGTTTGCCAGCTTCAGGGTTAGCATCAGAGATCCCCACGCTGTTGGTAACATCTCCTCCCTCAGCTGCGGTGGCTTTGGCTGTGCGGAGGGGGATTTCCCACTCACCCTGCACTTGGCCAGTGTTAAGGTGAAAACAGGGAGACGGGGAGTTGCATCCAAAATGCCTGGCTCCAACTGAGCTGCTTGCTCCTGCCAGCGAATCCGGCTTCGTTTCCCTCAAGAAAGCCATTTCTTTCCTACGAGGAAAGCAGTGCCTGCGCCCGGCGGGTCCCCGCGGGGATGCTCAGGCCCCGGCGGGTCTGCCTTTGGTGCCCGCAGCCCGGCCACGTGGCTGGGGCAGGAGAGGCGCCCACGCCAGATTTCAGCCCACTCTTTGCAGACTGAGTCAGAGTGAGTCAGTCCTCTGGATCGCTCTCCTGCTGCCCTCGAGCCAACCCAGAGCATTTATTAGTTAATTAGTTTTCATTTCCTCCTCCTCTCTTTCCTTCCTTTCGCAGCGAGTCCGCTCCCCGCTCTCTCAAAGCAGAGAGACAAAGCAAAGCCCCACATTGCCAGGGATGGGGCAGCGACCACCTCTCGGGGCAACCTGGGCCAGGCTCTCAACCACCCTCAGCAGCAACAATTTCTCCTTCTCTTCAGTCTGAATCTCCCTCTTTTAGTTTAAACCCATCTCCCCTTGTCCTGTCCCAACAGGGCCTGCTCCAAAGCCCATCCCCATCTTTCTGACAGGCCCCTGGAAGCCCTGAAAGGCCCCCAGAATGTCTCCCTGGAGCCTTCTCTTCTCCAGGCTGCACAAGCCCAACTCTGCCAGCCTGGCCTCCCAGCAGAGGGTTCCAGCCCTCTTGGTCCCCTTCCATACTGTTGAGTGTCAGGAGGGACCCACGCTGGAGATCCTGGAGTCTCTGCCACCCTTTTCCCCACTGAGACGTACTTTTGGTTCTTCAAAGAACCCCAACAATGTCGGGTCTAAACTTCTTTTTCTGGCCATTATTTTCTGACCCTCTCTGGACACCCATTTTCCAGCACAGGGCTGCCAGTCGAGGACGTGGGAAGGGCGCAGGCTGTAATTTTGGTGTCCCAATGATTTATTAGCGGAGTCCGACGTGCGTTACAGATTACAGGGAAGAGGAGAAATGCTCAGTGGCTTTGCAAACAGCTTGTCCCTAGGGCTGGTTTCGCTCCGTTTTCACTCTCTTCTCTGCTTTTGGGAGGTTTTATCCCAGTGAAAGTGGCCAAGCGGGGCTGTCACCTGTGGTCCCACAGACAGGGCAGGTTCCTGGCAGAACCCTGCGTGTCAGCCAGGCTGGTCCTCCTGCAAAAACCTGAGTTTTAGCTAAAAATCTGAGAAAAAACAGGTTTGGGATAAAAAAACCCACCTGCAATCTCACTCTGGCTGCTGAAGGAGAGACTCTGCGTCCCCCATGGGGAAGGGGATGGGAATGAGGACAGGGAGGTGTTCCTCTGAGGAGGGCCTGCTCCGTGTAAGGCAAAGCATTTGGGCAGAGGCAGGGAAAAAAAATACCTTTGCTTTTCCCAAAATAGCTTCCCCCACTGTGAAAGATCTCCCTGAGCACTTGACAGCATCATGCAGCCAATTTTACAAGTGACTTAACATTTTCCTGGTTTCTGGGTTTGCAAACCTATCAGTGGCAATTGCCTCAACTGGGGGAAAACGGGAGCTTTGCCGGTTTTCCGTGTGCTTTCTGTAAGTTCGTGGCTTGGGAGATCAGATCGCAAAACCAGTCCAGTACTCAGGCAGACAAAAGTACAGGTATTCCCACTGCACTCAACATGCTGCTTCCTTTTTTTGGGGGGTGGCTGAGTTGCCTTATCTTGCTTATCTTTCTTAAAGGTGCCCCTTTAAGCTCTGAGCAAGACTTGCTGGGCAGCCGGCAGCGTTAGCGGGGCTGATGTGAACTATCTGCTCCCCCAAATTAAAGGGAATGGCAACGTGGGAGCTCAGCTTGGAGTGTAGGAGAGGAGCCTGTGCTACGAAAGAGCTCCTCAGCTTTGCAGAACCTCAGCTTTGTGACCCAAGGAATTTAAAGCAGTTAAATGGCCGAGCATCACTGACCTGGGGTTGTTATCGTCATGGTAATGAGGGTGGTGAGAGCCTGGCCCAGGTTGCCCCGAGAGGTGGTCGCTGCCCCATCCCTGGCCCCATTGCAGGGGATGTTGGATGGGGCTCTGAGCAACCTCCTCTAGCAGTAGATGTCCCTGCTCCCTGCAGGGGGAGTTGGACCAGGTGGCCTTGAAAGGTCCCTTCCCACCCAAACCAGCCTGGGATTCTATGATTCTATGACTTTTACTTACTGCAAGCCCAGGGGATCCTAGTGCCACAGCTGGTCCTGCTGAGATGGGGTTTGAAGATGGAGCAGATAGAACCACCCCCCACAACGCTCCCCAGTAAAACCCTTGGTGATAGAAAACACCATAAATGCTGCTGTGTCTCCCACCCTTCCCCAAACTCTCCACGTGCAGCGTTCCCAAAGCCGGTGGAGGACACCCGATTGACCACATGCTGATTCTCCAACTTCTCCCCAGCTTCTTTCAGACAGTAGCAGATGCTCAGGGGAAGCCAAACCTCACTGCTAACCCCCCACCCATGGTGGGCCCTGACCACCGCTCACCTCCAGCACCAGCACAAAGGTGCTGCTCCCCGTGGGCGCAGCACCCACCGCGCGAGGGGCGGCCGGACAGCTCGCCCCGAGGAACCAGACGCTCCCCACAGCAGATAAAAGGGATGGTGCTGGCTGCCCGCCCGTGGAAAGTCCCAGCTTGCTCCTCACCTCCCAATCTTCTCACCTCGAGCTGTTTGCAGTCGTCTTCTCCTCGATTAGCATAAGCAAAGCTAAGCTGGCTGGCTGCTGGCTGCGAGCTCTTCCCGATTGCCCTGAGCTGCTGCTCCTCTTGGTATTTGAGGCTATTTTTAAATGCTCTTTCCTACTCCTCCGTGTCACCTAAAGCATTACCAGTCATGAGGAGGCCAGACCAGCACGTCTCGGCTGTCTGCACGGACAGACGGACGCGTCCCGGTGGCCTTTCATCAGCCGGGCAGCGGCAGCGGCCGCGGCATCGCTGCCGACAGGCTCAGCCCTGCCTCGCAGCCCTCGCCCGGCGTTGGGTCAGCCGTGGAGACTCCGGTGCCGGCCGTCCCCTGGGCTGGTGACTCAGGCTGGGTGCTGTGGGAAGGATTGTCTGCTTTGGAATCGTCAAATAGCTGCTTTTCTAGCTCATAGCAAAAAAAAATAAATATGTCTATGTATAATCCAAGCCACAAAACACTAAGGTACTTAGGAACAAGTGCAAAGGCATCATCAAATCATCGAATCATAGAAACATAGAATCACAGTATCATAGAATCTGACTGGTTTGGGTGGGAGGGGGCCTTCCAAGCCCATCTAGTCTAACCCTCTGCAGGGAGCAGGGATATCTGTAACTAGAGCAGGTTGCTCAGAGTCCCAGCCAACCTCCCCTGCAATGGGGCCAGGGATGGGGCAGCGACCACCTCTCGGGGCAACCTGGGCCAGGCTCTCACCACCCTCAGCAGCAACAATTTCCTCCTCCCTTCCAGTTGAATCTCCCCTCTCTTAATTTAAACCCATCCCCCCTTGTCCTGTCCCAACAGGCCCTGCTCCAAAGTCTGTCCCCATCTTTCTGACAGGCCCCTGGGAGCCCTGAAAGGCCCCCAGAAGGTCTCCGTGGAGCCTTCTCCTCTCCAGGCTGACCAAGCCCAGCTCTCCCAGCCTGGCCTCCCAGCAGAGGATCCCAGCCCTCAATCACTTTGTAGAACACTCATAACTCATTTGCCTAGCGCAAAGATATTATTAATTGCCAATTAGTTGCCAAACAGGACTAATGGCACCGGGTGCAGGTCGAGCGAATGCAGCCTGCCCTCTGCAACTGGAAAAACACCCGGCGCTGTGTAATTAAAAGTCTCCTTCACGCTCACCCCACCTGACTGGCCCGGGCACTGCTGTGGGAAGCTTCCCACGCTGCTGGGACGGGGCAGTGCTGGGACGGGACAGCGCTGGGACGGGATGTTGCTGGTCTCAGCCGTGCGTTCTCTTTTCCTGGTGTGGCTGGGATCGGCCAGGGGATGAATGGATCTCTCTCCACCGCGTGCAGCGAGCGAGCTGCTGTGGGTCGGGAAGGAGCAGCTCGAGCCTGGGCACTGGTAGGTAGCTTTGGACAATCACTGCAGAGCTTGATTGGGGTGTCTGATGGACAGGGCAGGAGGAGGTGCGGCATCGGCTTAGGTTGGGTGTGAAGCCCAACGCCAAGGAGGGCAGGCCTGATATTTTTCATGCAACAGCTTCAGATCCAGCCCTGTCGTAAACACAAGCAGAGGAATGTGAGAAAGCGTCCGGTCCTGCTCCACGGGTAGGGTTGTTTGCTGAGCTCGGGGATGAAGAAAGAGAAGAGGTCTTTTCTGCCTTGGAAACTGGCCTGATTATACCTGAAAACTAGGGATTTATCCTCAGAAAAATACAGTGGTGGAGTCCCCATCCTTGGAGGGGTTTCCAAGGCGTGGAGCTGTGGTGCTGAGGGCCAGGGGTTAGTGGTGCCCTGGTAGGGATGGGAGAACAGTTGGACTCGATGCTCTTAAAGGTCTCTTCCAACCAAAACAATTCTATGAACCAATTCTACAATTGTACGCTGAGGTGCACGCAAGCTCCCACCCACGGCCAGCCCTTCATGGGGACAAGCCACCCAACTCCAGCCAGCACTGCTGCTCGATGGCAGCGGGGCTGGGATGCCTCAGCCATGGAAATGCAAATCCACTTGCTGATGGCCAGATCCAGGGCTTGCTCTTTTCCTTGGGAAAAGAGATCGACCCCAACCTCAGACCAACCTCCTGTCAGGTAGTTGTGGAGAGCCAGAAGGTCTCCCCTGAGCCTCCTCTTCTCCAGACTAAACAACCTTATTTTGAGTTATCTTCTAATATTAAAGCCCTGCTGTCCCCTCCTGCTCACAGCTCCAAAGCTGAGCGTGCTTCTCCAAAAATCACTGAATCCTCTAGGCTGAAAAAGACCTTCAAAATCCTTGAGTCCAACTATTAACCCTTCTCTACATGTCCACCACTAAACCACGTCCCTAAAAAAAAGCCAAAAAGAGCAACAACACACTAATCCTAAATTCAACAAGCGCTGACAAATCAATCGGAGCCGGCAACAGAGCTGAAAGCAGGGGTTTAGTGAGGTGCCAACCTCGCTTCCCAGTCCTTTCCTAGGATGGCCCCGGCATCCTTCACCCTTTGCCTTTGTTCGAGCAAAGCCTTGGGCGACGAAACGTTGGCGCGGGGCAGCGTTGTGCAAACAGGAGCCGAATGAGAAACACCTGGGATTTCTCCCCTGCTTCCCGTCACTGGCTTCCAGGCACTATATAGTTAGTGTTTTCTTAAAAAAAAATAAGAATCAAATATTAAGGTATATTGGGAATAAGTGCCCTGGGGCATGGAGGCTCTGTGAGTGGTGGGAACCACCATAATTCCCATCCCTACCTCCAGCTCCTGGGATGGAAGAGAGTCAGGGAGCTGCATTTGATGGCCCTGCGTTAACGAGTGTCAGCGCTCTGCTCTAAACCAGTGTTTCCCAGGGCTTTATATCTGGATCATAAAAACTCAGAGAAGAGGGGGGAACAAAACAAAAAAAAAATCACATAAAAGGAGGTAGTAGCCACAGCTGCTTTTGCTTTATTGTGCTCATATAGCTCATAAACAGCTCGGGCTTGCGAAGCGGCGAGCGCCCGGGCGCCGTGCCGGCTCCTGCCGCTGCCACGGGGTGTTTGCGATGGGAACACCCCAAAAACCTGCCAGGATTTTTAAGCTGTCATGAAAACGTGAGCATGGGTGAGAGGAGATGAAGGGCTTGCTGATGGGGTCTTGCATTGATACCACCCTGCCTGAGGGGGTGGGTGCTGCGGTGAAAATTCCCCCCCTCCACCAGGTGGGTAGGCGAGGGCTGCAGCACTGCGATGGGACCCCAGAAATGGGGTAGGGGAGCTGATGAGGGGCTTGGGGTCCCCAAAGCTGTGGTTTCTCCCTCCTGCCTCCTGCCAGATCCTGGATGTGGTCTCAAAGAAGGCTGAGCTGGCTCTTTCCCTCCCAGTTTGCTTTAGAAAAAACAGGGCCTGGGCTCCCGCCGAGCACCCTGGATTCCTCCAGCCCAGGGGTGATCGGGGATCCTGAGGAAGGAGAGGGGTTCTCAGCAAAAAGAACCTGAGCAAACTCACTCCTGGAGATGTAGGATTCTAGGCTCGGGTCAGAGCTGGGTCTGTTCCTCCATTTCAGCCCAGGAGAGACAGGGAGCGGGGCCAGAGGAGCCCCAGCAATGCTGGGAGGGCTGGAACCCTCTGCTGGGAGGCCAGGCTGGCAGAGTTGGGCTTGTGCAGCCTGGAGAAGAGGAGGCTCCAGGGAGACCTTCTGGGGGCCTTTCAGGGTTTCAAGGGCCCTGTCAGAAAGATGGGGACAGACTTTGGAGTGGGGCCTGTTGGGACAGGACAAGGGGGGATGGGTTTCAACTAAAAGAGAGGAGTTTAGAGTAGATAGAAGGAGGATATTTTTGCTGCTGAGGGTAGTGAGAGCCTGGTCCAGGTTGCCCCACCCACAGGGTGCCAGGACACTCGCAGCTCCCAACAATGGGTGGCCTGGGCATCGCATTCACCCTGACACCTCCCACCCACATCAACCCATGCTGGAGAAATCCAGGATGGAAACCACCTGGTCCTCCTCAAGCTGACTGGTCCCCAGCACATCCCCAAACCCAACCCCAGCACCCTGGCACTCCACACATCCCAGACTCGAGGGGAGATGATGCCATTTCAGTGCCACCTTTTCCAGCAAGTTTAAATCGGGTGGTGCTCTGAGAGACAACATCTGCCCGATCCCTCCCTGCTCTGCTGTGCCTCCCTCCCTGAGGGCTCCATACTCTTCGGGGCAGAATAACCTCGCCAGGCGGAAAGCCGGGGCTGCTCCTTTTGGCGTGGGGCCGCGCCTGAGCCTTGACTCACCGTTTTGCCGCGTTCTTTTCTTTCTGGGATGAACTGGGAGCCGCGTGTGCGAGCTGGCAGAGGAAAGCTGACTGCACAGCTGCCGCTTCCCGGGGAAATGGCATGTCTGGGAAAGGTTTCCACGGAAAAATTGCCCTTATAAACCCAAACAAAACAGCGCGTTCCTCGGCTGTGGAGAAGGGAGGGAGGGAGGGCAGCGGGTGCTGGGAGCGCTGCTCTGATCTCAGCGTCTCTGGCTTTTGCCGGGCGCTGGGGAAATGTTAAGTTCCGTGAGTTTTATGTGTGTGTGTCTGCACGTGAGTTCTCTGCAAAAAGAGCCACCCAAAATATTACCTTGACAAATAATATTGCAATAATGCGCTGCAGTTTTCGGAGAATCATAGATTCATAGGCTGGTTTGGGTGGGAAGGGGCTTTTAAAGTCCATCGAGTCCAACCCCCCTGCAGGGAGCAGGGACATCTGCAACTAGAGCAGGTCACTCAGAGCCCCAGCCAACCTTGCCTGGAACGATTCCAGGGATGGGGCAGCGACCACCTCTCTGGGCAACCTGGGCCAGGGTCTCACCACCCTCAGCAGCAAAAATCTCTTCCTTCTGTCTAGTGGAAATACAAGTTTTGCAGCCCTTCCCCTGCATTTGCTCACTGGTCGTAGATTTACAAGGACACTCTCGAGCCTCTGATATTAATTCATGGCTAAATAAGCAGATAAATAGATAAATAAAGCATTTATGGCAACAGCAGTCAGATATTTGCAATCAGTGCCTAAAGCTGTGGGGTTTCAAGCCTTTCCTGGGTGGGTGGCCAGAGAAGGTGCCTCCTCTCCAGCCTCCTCCATGGATGCTGGTGGACGTGCTGGTGACACCTCTCCGGTCAGACGTCCCAGGGAAACAGCCCACGGTTGTTTCTGAGCTGGTGCAGCCCCATAAATGGCTTTTTTGGCCTCAGGGGTTGATAGAGCAGAGGGATCTCCTCGAGGTGCAGCTGGGGAGTGGGCTGGAGAGAGAAAAAAGGAGGTGGCCAACGCAAAGGGACACGGGAACCCCGGCAACGTGCCTGGAGAGCTTGGCTGCAGCAGGCTGGCTCCCGCATGCCGTTAATAAAATACAACGGGATTAACAAGCTATTTGTGGGAGCCCATTAGGTAAATATTAGCCAAGCTGCAGATCCTCATGGAGGCCTGTTCAGTCCATTTCTTTAAAAATCAATTTCCATTTGGTTGGCCGTTTAGAGGATGCCGCAGCTGCTTCAAAAACAAAGCAGAATTATCGCACAAATCCTGCCCGGCACCCTTGGAACCCTTCCTGCCAGGTGCCTGGCACAGTCCAGCCCCGACACCTCAGCACCTCACAGCCCCCAGTGCTCACGGGGACGTTTTTAGGCTGTGTCAATGACCCCAGAGTCAGAGTCACCATCTCCAAAAGGGATTTTCATCCCCGTTGTGTGGCAGAGCGGGGTTAGGTGGACATCCCCGGCTGTCCCTGAGCATGACGAGATGCTCAGGATGAGCCCATCGTGCTGTCAGGGTGTGAGGGGGCTCTGCTTTGCCCCTGCCTTGTTCCCACCTGCCACACACGGGCTCCCGGCCCCTCTCCCCCTCGGCGTCCGTCTGTCCGTCCCCGCGCGCCGAGCGGAGCACTGACCTTGGGCTGGGGCCGCTGGGAAGAGCCCCGGCAGCACAAACAGCACTTCACAGCGGCGGTAAATCATTGATAGATGGGTGATGGATACATCGGGCCACGGCCGAGCTCCTCTCTGCCTCGGGTGCTTTGTCCCTGGGGCTGGTGGTGGCTGGGCAGGGGCGGGGAGGAGTAGCATGGGCTGGATTTTTCCCTGCTGAAATCCTCTGTATTTACAAAGCATGAGGCCAGAGTCCTGTTCCCCTGGGCAGAGCGGTGCCCATCTGCACCCCCGGCTGCCCACCCTCCCTGGGGACGTGGGTGGCATCATCCACCATGCAAAGTGTGCTTGAATCTTGTGCTGGCAACTGAAACCTGTGGGATTTTACAGCCAGTTGCCTGCCCTGGTAGTTTTAAACCGTGTTGTGCTAAGAAAAGCATCTCTTCAACCTGCTGGGGCAGCCCTGGGGCATGATACTGGGGATGGAGAGGATGCTGAGCCCACACTGCCCTGTGCCATGGGGCTTTTTGCATCCTCCTCATGGAGTTGTGGTTGGTTTATTTATTTAGAGGGTGCGACTGGAGTTGCTCCATCGGAGGAAGTGCCTTGGAGGATCTCCAATTGTCCCTGCTCAGTGCAGGGGGTTGGACTAGGTGGCCTTTAAAGGTCCCTTCCGACCCCAACCAGTTGATGATTCTATGATTCTACGATCTCCAGTTCTCCCAGTGCGAATGGGAGGCTGCTCCATGACCCCTCGTGCTCAATTCATCCCTGATGTCGCTGCGGGTTTGCACAAAGACAGAACAAATCCAGCCCTGCTCCCTTAGCCCGCTCCGTGCTGACCCCTTATCCCAGCTTTATCCTGGAGCAACACTTTCCCATTCCCCCCCAGATCAGTTTTGCAGAGGAATACGTGGATTTGGAGCTCCATTCCTGGAGTTCACCCTGCAATGGGTGCCCCGGGTCCTTGTACCCACCCAATGGGTGCTCTGGGTCCCTGTACCCACCCAGTGGGTGCTCTGGATCCCTGTAGGCTTTTCACCACTCACATTGCACAAAACCACAATTATTTTTCGGCAGAGGGATTCACAGACCCGTTTTCCTCCCAGCCCCAACACTCCAGGGTGGATTCTCTGATGTCTTGTAACATTGGAGGTGCTGGTGACATCCCCTCCCCGAACAACCCCAGGCAGGAGGGGACCCTCGCTGGGGTTTCTCTGCTGTTTTAAGGGATGGGAGCAGCCCTGAGACGTCTGTCCTTCCGTCAGATGGGATTGAAGTCAGCCGAGCAGCTCTGAAGCCAGCGAGCAGCCACACAGATGGGCTAAAAATATTCCCCAGCTTCTGTGATCTTTCCTCCGCGCTGGCCGCTGCCTTTCCTGCTCTCTAACACATTTCCACGGGTTTTTCAGCAGCTCCAGCAGGCTGAGAACAAACCCTGGGAATAACCCCTGGGCCTAGAGCCTCCAAAAAGCCCCTTTAGAGCCCTGGAGAGTGGGGTGGATGAAGAAGCAAGGATGGGATGGGGGGTCATGGCTTTTTCTAGGGAGAGGCTGCAGCAAAACCTCGAAGCAAATCCCTGCTCATCTCATCCCAAGTTTATCACTAACTGGGCAATAAAACCCAATTTGGGATTCCGGGTTGAGCATGGGGAGATGATCCCGCCTTTCCATCCGGCCATCCCGAGGAATCTCACAGGCTCCAATCGCATCCGGCTGCTGTGACTTGATATTCAAGAGGATCCTGGGTTCTAGGCAGCGGTAAATCCTGCAGGGTAGATTAGCAGAATGTACCGAATCAGCGCTACGGGCAGAGCAGCAAGCGGGGAGGCGGAGGGGGGAGGATGCCTCCCTGCTGGGATGCACGCTTAGATTTTCTTAATGTTACCAATATTTGGATATTCAAGCTGGATTTGCTCTCTTTCCAGCCCTGTTTGACTTAGATCTCATGAAATCCTTTCTTTTTTTTTTCTTTTTTTTTTTTATTTTCATCCTCGCTGCCTTCCCAGGTAAAGAGAGAGGCTATGGGGGTAAATTGAGGTTTGGGGTTCCAGTTAAATGTACAAACACCCCATCTTCAGCCAAAATCTGATGGCAGCACCCCCTCCGTGAGCAACCCCTGGATCCGGGGGTGGTTCTGCATTGCTGACATTCCTTCCCCAGCTCCCTGGGCTTTGTGCCACCGCCAGCCACCCCCGGCACGGCTCGACGCTCGACGGGTCGTCCCGGTCCCGGGGCCACCCCTCAGGAAGGTCCCGGTTTCCCTAGGGATGCTTAGTACTGTTCAGGGCCGGTTGTGGGGTTCTGAGTAGCGGCTTTCCCAGCTCAATGGCTGTTCGACTGGGATGGACTGGGATGAATGGAGTCAGGGCTGTCAGGGGATTGTTGCCCCAGGGGCAAAGAGCAAAGAGGGGCAGCATCGGGGTAAAAAACCCTGAGGTCCAGGTGTTAAATCATAAACCAAATTACAGTGAAGGCTTAATTATGTCTCTGTGTCTTTTTTCTGGCCAAAAATCAGACCTAAATTCTCCTAAAGGGCCCAGAAAACTCCAGAGAAATCACCTACACCGCTCAGATCCCTCCACCCTGGTTGCTCCGATGTGTCCACCCCAGCCTGGATGGGGAGAGAGGAAGAGCTTTCTTGGAAAACCTCCGTGAAATGCAAGAAATGGAGTGAGGTCCAGCTCCTCACTGACATTTCTAGTAACGCGCCGGCTCTTGTGGCTCTACCCCGGCCTTGCTTTATTTATTTTCTTCCCCTTATGGGCTGAGAACCCAGCCCCAGCCCGAGCAGAACCCATTCACAGCAGCTGGGATTTGTTTTCCTATCTGGTCCAGGGAAGAATTTCTAAATCTCAGCTGCTGGAGCCGTGATGCTGTGCCAGGGGTTGTCGAGCGGAGGTGACACCCCTGTCCCCAAATACACCCCACAAAGGTGTTGAGCATCGCAGGTAGACACCGAGATCCCCGTGCAGGGTAAATTTTCCTAGCAGGACATCCTAAAAAATCACCCAGGGGGAGTAGGGGGAATACGCTGAGCACCTCCATCAGCATGGGATTTGGGGACGATCCCAGTGGGAGCATCTGTCCTTGGGAAAGGGAAGCAGGGTGCTGAGAAGCCGGGTGGATTTAGTGGTTATTCTGTTGCTTTGTTGATAATTTTTCTCCCGTTAGCAAATTCACGGGGAAGCTATGCAGGAGATAAGAGAGCTCACACGTTTGTGGGACCATCCCTGCCAGTTAACAATGCTGTTATTGAAACGCTGGGATGGAAGATACTCGGCTGGTGATAATGCAGGATCGCAGTGAACAGCTGCTATTTCCCATCCTCGTAATACAAATACATCCAGTGCCAGAAAAAATCCGTATATTTTATGTGAATGGTATTTTCAGTCAGAACCACAACACCTTTTTTTTTTTTTTTTTTCCTTGCAATGCAATTAGCTCCGTCAAACCTTGTCCAAAAAAAAACCAACCCACCCTGAGTTCCATTTATTACATTTTCCAGCTGCGTTTCCGCTTCTTGGGACCTCCGGCAAGATTCATTCCAGAATTGTTCGAGAGAAATGTCACCGAAGCCTTGGGGTTTTTCCTTTCCCAAAGAGAAAAGGCAGGGACCGGACACTGGCTAAAGTCCATCTTTCCAAGCGTGGCTTTTCCCAGAGTCTCTCCTCCGGCCGCGAGAGCATCTCACGTCGGCAGGAGCCGCGGCCTTTTCTCGGAGGCTCTCTGACAGCGTTGGCGTACGTGCCATCCCCGGCCATGTTTATATATCGCCTTGCTGGTATTCAACAGCTCTTCCTGCTGCTTTATTTAGCCTCTGCGGCAAGGCAGGCGCTGCCTTACTGGATTTCTGTATCCCGCAGAACCTGGGGAGCTCGAGCGATGGAGCGGGACGCGCTCGGCAGGACCCGCTCGCCCTCCTCGGCGCCAGGCAAAGCGCCGGGGCCGTGTCCCGTTTGCGCCTTCCCCAAGCCTGAAAAATATTTTATGAGTTGGGCTAAACGAGCCGATGGGCAACTCTGCCACGCGCCCGGGCCCTTCCTGGTTATCCCTCCTTGGGTTATCTGCGGGGAAGTGTTTCCAGAGCGGATTTGGGAGGAATTTTGTGGGGTTTTCTGGCTGGGGTGGTGGTCCTCGCTCAGTCGCAACGCTGCCCGTGCCCTCGGTGGCATTTGGCACCAGTGGCTTCGTGGGGACTCGGCGTGACACAGGCAGGAGCGAGCTGGAAATGCTCTCGGGATTTCACACGGCATGGAGAAGAGCACGAGAGCAAGCTCGAAGCCCAGGGTGCTCCAGCCCCGGCTGTGCCGAAAGCCAGGCTGTTTTTTTCCATGAGGAGAGGAGCGCGTTGGATTGGCACTGCCGGTACTGCGCGCTCTCATCGTGTAATTACCCAGCGCGATCTGTTGAGCAGCAAACAGATTTTTCAGAAACGCGTGTCAGGGTATTCGCAGCAGAGCTGCTCTTTATTTAGGTCTGGGAACAAGTGGCTGCTCTCTCCCGGAGCTTCGTAGAGACTGCGGGGGCAGAGCCGGCCTCCCAGGTCATCCCGAAAAACGCCTGTAGACGCTTAAAAGTGAGGAATAAATAACTATGCCGAAAACAATCTCACCAGATGGCACTTCTGAAGGAGGAGCAGCTCGGAGATGCTTTGCTGCTAATTTATGGTGCTGCTGCTTCTGCTGCTGCTATTCCCGTCCTGGGTCACCTACGGAGAGAGACTCGCGTGTGCATTCGCTCCGTGACGTGCGCCGAGCCCTCGCACGATTGAGCCCGACTCACCTTTGATCCAGGTGCCGCGATATCAGCGGGGGCTTTAATGGGAGCAGGATTTGGCCCTAATTCTGCTCCTGCCTCAACCCAGCTCCTAAGTACGGGCTTAACATGCCCACAGCACAGCGAGTGCTGGGGATACTGGGCTGGATGCAGGGGTTGCGTGGGCTCCCTTCTCCAGGGATGCTCGTGGAGGGGGAACATGTGAGTCCCTTCCCCAGGAGGTGCTCAGGTGGATGCTCAGCTCCAATCTCTGGGGATGTTTGGTGGGAAGATTTGGGTCCCTTCCTAAGAAATTCTCCAGTCCCTCAGGGCCGGTGCCCTTGTGCCCTTCCCAGGAGATGCTCAGGTCCCTTCCAGAGCAAATTCCTGTTCTCCCAGGAGAACACCACCAAGAACGGGGCAGGATAGGGAGTGAGGGGGTGCCCGAATTCCCTCCGGGACAAATGCTCAGGTCCCCTCACCGGGGGTGTGTGTGCGTTTGCTCGGTTCCCCGCGGGGCTGCCCTCTCTGTCCCCCCTCCCGGGGCCGTCCCGGGGCCCGAGCCGAGGCGGGAGGCGGTNGGCGGGGAGCCACCGGGGGTCACAGTCGCCCACGGGTCCCTTCGTCTGCGGGACCCCTCGCTCCCTGGGTCGCAGTCGCCCACGGATGCCTCTGGGTCACGCTCGGTCGTGAGCCCCCTTGCCCGTGGGATCCCTCGTCCCTGGGTCAGTCACCCAGGAGTCCCCTTGCCCCTGGGTCACACTCACCCGCAGGTCCTCTCATCCGTGGGACCCCGTTCTTGTGTGTCATACCCATGGGTCCCCTTGCCTGTGGAACTGCTTGGCCCTGGATCACGCTCACCCACGCACGTCCTTGCCCGTGGGACCCTTTGTGGGTTACACTCGCTCATGAATCCCCTTGTCTATGAGACCACTCATCTGTGGGGCTCCTTACCCTTGGGTCACGCTCACCCGTGAATCTCCTCGCCCCTGGGTCGTGCTCACCCACAGGTCTCCTTGCCTGTGGGATCTCCTTGCTCATGGGTCACGCTCGCCCACTGTGAGACTCCTCACACCACTCACCCACACATCGTCTCGCCCATGGATCCCCTTGCCCCAGGGTCACACTCACTCTCATGTCCCTTCACCCATGGGTCACGTTTGCCCACTGGTCCCTTCACCCATGGGTCTCACTCCCCACTGGGTCCCCTTACCCATGGGTCTCCTTGCATGTGGATAACACCCCTGGGTCACACTCATCCACAGAGCCCCTCACCCCCGGGTCACACTCACCCACAAGTCCTATCACCCGTGGAACCCCTTCCTTGTGGGTCACACTCACTCAGGGGTTTCACCACCTGTAGGTCATACGAGTGTGATGCCTTGTCCGTGGGTTGCCTTGGCCCCATGGGTCCCACTTCCCAGTGGGTCCCCTCACCCATGGGTCCCCTTTGTCTGTGAGACCTCTTTTCTGTGGGTTGCATTCACCCATGGGTCCCCTTGGCCGTGGGATCCCTCACCCATGGGTCCCATCATCTGTTGTTCCCCTCACTTGTGGTGCTCTTGGCCGTGGGTTGTGCTTGTCCATGGGATCTCTCACCCATGGATCCTGTCATCTGTTGGTCCCCTCACCTATAGATCCTCTCATCCATGGATCCTCCTGTGTCCGGGTCACAGTCATCTGTGGGACCCTGCTGTCCATGGGCTCCGCTCTCCCAGAGGTGCCCCTACCCATGGATCAGTTGTGGGGGTGCCAGGTGCCAGCTGGTACCTGGTGATGCCTCTAATGGTCTTCTCCACATGTTTTTTTACTATCGTTTGGTAAAGCCAGGTTCTGGAAGTGGTGAGGATAAGCCCTCTTCAGCTGGGCTTTCACTGCCACCGTGTCCTCGTGACAGCGAGGAAATCAGGGCTGAGCTTCCCCAGGACCACGCTCGGTGTTCCCATGTCCTTTGACTGGCACGTGAGAGTGGTGGCTCCCGTCCCTGCCGTGCCCCTGGTCCTCACCTCACAGTCCTGAATCAGCTTTTATTCTGCTCCCGACCGACGCGTTTCTGGCCACGAGGATGTTTTTTTCCCTCTAAACCAAACTCCTGTTTTTCCGGAGAAGCTTCGGATGGAGCCGGGCGCACGGAGCTTTGCTACTCTCCCCAATTCCTGGCCTGGTTTGCGTCCGAGTTTTTCCACGGGGCTCGCTTGCCCTCAACGATTCTTGGATAGAGGGGGGATTAATTCCAGCTCTTTTGCTTGAAAGCGACGTTGTTCCGTATAAAATTCCCAGTCCCGCAGGAGTACTGGGCTTTGGTTAGAGGTACTGGGGGTTTTTTTACTATCGTTTGGTAAAGGGGTTTCTTTTTTTAAACTGGGTTTCTTCAGGCTCTTTAAACCCCGAGTCTGTAAGCAATTATTCCATTACATGAAAGTCAGCGCGCTGAAAAAAAAGATTAATTCAGACCAGATGTAAAAATAAATGCGAATTTCAAATGAAGATGATGTCAGCTCCCTCCTGCTAAAAAAAAAAAAATAAATATAAAAAGCAGCCTTTGGACTCCAGATGGAGGGCACCAGTGATGGCGGTGGGTGAAATATCTGCCTGCTTCTTCATTGAGTTTTATGCTTTCTTTTTTTTTTTTCCTCTGAAAAACAGATTTAGGGTGTTTTTCAAACTGAAAAAAAAAAGCTTTTCCCCGTCGCTGCTGGGACGGGGAAGTTTCGGGTGGCTCTGGCCTGGCTGAGGAGCTCTCCCAGCTGGAGAACCAGAGAGTGGCGCTGCTGGGGGAAGACGAATCTTCTGGATTTAATTTCATTTTAATCTCCAGGATTTAAAAAAAA
>VWZK01000309.1:0-32080 GCA_013396935.1 Baryphthengus martii
CCCTCCAGCAGCACCTCTACTGGCCTTTTTCTCTCCACCCCCTAATCACCACCTAAATAGCAGCTGTTTTGAGTCTCCAATTCTCAGCACTTCAGGGTATGCTTGCCCTGGCCTCCCCTCCTGGATGGCCCTCTTACAACAGAGGGAGCCATCCCTCATATCAAGGCCTGGTATGGCATGTGTCCCCGCCATTCAATGCCTACTGGGCTGCAGCCAGCAGAGGAGCTAAAAGTTCTTCTTGGTGGCGAACACAGAGGCCACCCCAGTCCTGCCCTTGATTGTGGTAGGAGGCACCTGGTTAGCCTTAGGCCTTTTACCTGATTGTGAGATTCATCCATATGTCAAGTTCATTTCAGGGCTTCGGGTTCAGACCCCAGCACCTCAGAAGCTTCCATGGAAGGTTAAAGAGCTAGTAAGTGTTGGGAATTTTTCAAGAACACTCTCCAAGATACAGAAACACAATTCATTTCCTCTGTTGGCAAGGGAAGCAGGCAGAGTAAGAGACCCCCTTGGCTTAACGGCAAGGTTATGGGACTGCTCAGAATTAGAAGGGAAACATATTAGAGATGGAAAAGTGGAACACTAACTGCCGAAAAATACAGTCATTGCCAGGGTATGCAGAGATGCAGTTAGGAAAACAAAAGCTCATCTTGAGCTGAAATTGGCCAGAGATGTCAGCAACTTCAAGAAAGGGTTCTTCAGATGTGTTAACAGGACGCAAAAACAGAAGCAGCTTATTGACCCACTATTAAACAAGAGAGGGGAGCTAGTCACCAACAGCACTGGAAAGTCAGAGGTCCTCAACACCTTCTTACCTCTGTCATTACTGGTGCTGTTGGGTCCCAGGCCATGGGGACAAAAACCCAGATTGATGGAGATGCCAACCCACTGTCAGTGAAGGAAGAGTTGGTGTGCCAACTGCTACAGGAGCTTGGCCCGTATAAATCAAGGGCCCCAGATGCCATCCACCCAAGGGTGTTAAGAGAGCTGGCTGATGTCGTTGCAAGGTCGCTCTCCATAATCTTTGAGAAGTCATGGAGATCAGGAGATGTGCCTGAAGACTGGAAGAGGGCTAATGTCACTCCTATCCGCAAGAAGGGGCCCAAGACGGACCCAGGTAATTACAGACCCATCAGCCCCACGTTGATCCCTGGGAAGGTTATGGAGCGGCTCCTCCTGGGAACTATTACAAGCAAATTGAAGCCTGTGATTGGGCAAAGCCAGCATGGATTCACCAGAGGCAGACCATGCTTAACAAACCTGATTGCTGTCTATGACAAGGTGACCCGACTGGTTGATGCAGGGCGAATAGTGGACATAGTGTCCCTGGACTTCTCTAAGGCTTTCAACATAGTCCCTCATAGCCTCCTCCTTGAAAAACTGATGTGTTATGACCTCAACAGGTGGTCTGTGCAGTGGGTGGAGAACTGGCTGATGGGCTGTACCCAGAGGGTGGTGGTAAATGGTTCATTTTCAAAATGGCAACCAGTCACAAGTGGGGTCTCCCAGTGGTCTGTGTTGGGCCCAGTGTCTTCATAAGTGATTTGGATTCTGAGATTAAGGGCATCCTGATGAAGTTTGATGATGACACAAAAATAAGTGTGGTAGTTGATACTCCAAAAGAGAGAGCCACCTTCCAGGAAGATTTGGACAGGCTGAAGGAGTGGGCTAGCAAGAACCTTATGAAGTGCAATAGGGGTAAGTGTAGGGTCTTGCACTGGGAACACATAATTTAGGGACGCAGCCCAGATTGGGATCCACCTGACTGGAGCGTAGCCCTATGGAGAGGGACCTCGAGGTCTTAGTCGACAGCAGGCTCAACATGAGTGAGCAGTGCATGGCAGTGGCAAGGGAGGCCAGCAGGATGCTGGGTTGCATCAACAGGGGCATCACCAGCAGGGACAACAAAGTCATTGTCCAACTCTACTCAGCGCTGGTCAGGCCACACCTCAAGTACTTTGTTCTGTTTCGGTCTTCGCTATACAAAAAAGATGCGGACAGGCTGGAGAGGGTCCAGAGAAGGGCCACAAAGATGATCAGCAAACTGGAAGACCTGCCATATGAAAATAGGCTGAGAACTCTGGGCTTGTTCAGCCTTGAGAAGAAAAGGCATAAGGGAGAACTTATTACCATGTACCAGTACTCAAAGGGTGGCTACCAAGAGAAAGAATGGTTGCAAGTTGCTCCAGGGGAGATTCCGGTTGGAGTCCAGAAGAAAATTCTTTACAATGAGAACAATTAAACACTGGAATAGTCTCCCAAGGGAAGTGGGGGGCTCCCCTACACTGAGCAGTTTTAAGATTCAACTTGACAGGGTGCTGGGCCATCTCACTTAAACCAGTATTTTTTTAATCTAATTTTATTATTTTACTTAAAAGGTTGGATCAGATGATGCTTGAGGTCCCTTCCAACCTGGCATTCTATGATTCTATGATTCTGTGTTAGGTCCAGGATCTGCTGTGATGAGAGGAAGGACAAGGAATAGCAGCTGCCAAGTCCTTACCACATCTCTGCATTTCCTTATAGGCTGGCAGTAACGTTCAGATTTTGGAGATGTGTTTCCAAGACCTTCTGGAGCTGACAGTGAGGAGTGTCTCCATCCTGTCCCACCTCGGGAATCATCACAAGTCATCACTGTCTTCGACTCCGAAGCTGGGTGCCTTATGAAACTGCAGGTAGATGCACTGGTGTCTTGGAGGACTGCCAGCCCTGATGGGTTAATGTGAGCCATTCTGAGAGCGTCTTTCCTGCTGGTTGCCCCTTTGGTTCTTCCACACCCAGACACCTCCACCAATTCCCCATTCATGCTGACCTTAGTCATTCTGTTACAGTCCTCTGCATCTGTCTTTTTCAGTGTGCATGTACTACTTTTGGAGGGAATTGTCTAATGCTTGGAATAAGGGATTACTTTAGGCAATGGTTTGTAAGATATGAACTTCTGGTGAATGATTACTCATCCAGATCCTTGGGATGCAAAACCAGATGTCAAGACAATCCTACAGTGCTGACAGAATATAACACAGCAGAGATCTGCACAGCTGGGATATCAAAAGACAGCCAAATAGAAATGAACTTCTCCTGTGACCACAGGAAAAATCACAAAATACCACTTCTGGCAGTATTAAAACAGTGGCTGCCAACATCTAGTTTCTTATTGCTTCATTCATTTGGAATTTCAACAGCATCACTGGGAAGACGAACAAGAGAATTAAGGCACTGACATTCAAAAGATGGACACAGTGTGCGTAGGACTTCTGCTTGGATATGGGGATAGAAGACTGTGAACAGTTAGTGTTCTTTAACCGATTTCTAAGATCAGTTACGGGGAATATGGGAACTTGTGGTCGCGATACTTTAAGTATGTACATAGTATATACATACAAGGCTATGGGTTCACTGCTTGATGAGTCCTTCAGGATCAGAATGATAAGAGGGGCACAGTCATTCTTGATAATTCTTTTGTGTTCTTTGTATTAAGATGGCATCTTCCTTCCTCCACCCGAAAATAGTCTGAAAGCAAGGCAAATGTAAGAAAAGTGTTGTGGTTTAAGAGTTAACAAATTGAGGGCGGACACACAAACACCTGGTAACTGTAGGACCTTGAGGGGTCAGGGGGCAACTTGTATTCCCTCCCCTTCCCTGCCACACTCTATAAAAGGACAGGAAGTTCGAGTTTCATCTCTTCTTTCTCCCTCGGCCTGTGCTGCTGGTGGGACCGCAGTCCAGCTCAGCTAGGCCTGGCTCTACGTGCTCTGCACAATCCATCACCATTCCAGGCCTGCTTTTGTATATTTTTGTATATCCCCCTTCCCTTAATATTTCTTTTTTCCCTGTCTATCTGTTACCTATTAAATTTTGTTCATAGTCTTAACTTCCAATTTCGTGTGAGACACTTTCTTCCTCATTTCCCTTTGTATCCTCCCTTGGGAGGGAAGGGAGAGGGGGAAAGGGGGAGAGGGGGCCGATAGGAATCCTGCTCTGTGGGTTTTGCACTGAACCTTAAACGGAGACAAAAAGTTATAAGGCATATCACTTTCAGTAATTGATTTTAACAATTGTTTTGGAAATACCATTATTTTAGGGTTGAAAAACCAACCTTTCTGCTATTATATTACAAATATTACTTTTGGTTATATTTTGTTATTGCTTAAACTAGATAATGGAAAAGTTAACTTTTAAACCATATTTGTGTTGTGAAGTTCAAAGCTCTGGGCACTTATCTCAATGAGGATTTATGGGGTTTCCTTTTTCCAGCTGTACAGAATGCGTATACTGCGCTACATAAAAATAAGGTCACATTTTATGATCCTCTACTTTGACACCTGAAAACAGTTAAGAATCAACCTGAAGCTCAAGCATTTCCAGTCACTGACTTCCCTAGTATAGATAAAAGACCAGGCTAGGTTTTTAGAAAGCTTTTTGCTTCCATAATACATGATATATTCCATCTAAGTTAAGCACCAAGAATTTGCAGGAAGAAAAAATCCCCTGAAAAATCCCAAAGATCTCAATTAGTAACATAAAATACTAGCCATGCTTAATGAATATTCAAACATTTTCAATGCAACTCAGCAGACTGCATTTTTCTTCAGCACATATTTCCCTCCTCAGTCTTATTCTCTATTTGCAGGTCAGACAAGTTTAATGTACCACCACATTAGCTCCTCTCAGTTCACGCTGAGGGAAGGACCCCCGCAGTATCACGGCTGTCCATCACACCAAAGTGATTAGACAAAATCTTGCCTCCCCTGGCAGTGATGAGCTGGCAGTAAAGAGCCTCTGCCGGCCTGGTCCAGCTCCCCACTGACTGCTACAGCCGAAGCTGCAAATCCACCACACATTGTCATCCCTGACAGCATCTGTCAGAAGCTGCCCGTCAACTCACTGCAATTTTGACCCTCAAATGCTGAGCCAGTGTCTCCAGCCTCCCATGTCTTGGCATATTGCCATGAGGAGTATAATAGGAAGAACAAAGGATATGCCTTTCAAAACCTGAATTTTTGTCTGCTTTTGTTTTCCAGTGTTCCTGAAATTACTTTAAAATCACTAATATTAATCTATTTGAACACAATTAAGTACACACAGTTCCAAACTGAGTTATGACAACATGTGGTCATTAAAATAACGTCCTCCAGACAGTAACCTTAGTTTTAGTTTGGGAGGTCTGAGATCATGAATCCTAATCTGTCAGTGAGAAACAGACAGTCACATATTCACATAAAAGAACAATTCTCACTGGAATCCGTGTGAAGCATATTATGGACAAAGGGAAACATTTAATTTTTTTTGTTAACTTTTCACAGTCAGTATTATGCCTCTAAGCTCTTGGACACATAAAACAGAACCTTCAACTTGAGTGGAGTCCATAGGAGCTACTGCAGTTATAGAATGAGAAACAGTAACATAAACCTAATGCAATCTTTGAGATAGTTGTAGCATCAAGTACTAAAGAGTATTTTTTTCTCCTTGTGTTTGCATATAAACATTTATTCCCCAACACAGTCACTTCTAGCAAAAACACTTTTAGCAAAAATCTAAATATAGAGGAAATAATTCTGCTTGTTACATGCAAAATTTTTTTTTTTTTTTTTTTTTTGGTAGCAGAACACTATGAGTCAGCAGCAGTTTATTGCTTTTCTGTCTCAGTAATTTTTGAGGCAGGCTCTGAAATTAGGTTGGATCTTCACTCATGTCAGTCAGAGAGAATTCATTGATTTCACTGTCTGTAGACTGGTGGAGATCAAGTCTTTATCCCCCACTTTTCTTTTTTCTCAACTCAACATTTGGGTAAAGCATGTACAAAAAGTTTCACGAAACTCCCAAAGATGTGGCAGGGAGTCCTATTAACATTACTGACTTTCCTAGACCTTCTGCATCTTTATCAATGTCTTTGAGAAGTGATAGAGAACTTACCAATGCTGTAAAAACTGTTTACTCTCTTAAGACACATAATGATACTCTCTTCTACACTCAATCAATAGATAGCAAATTCTAAAGCTGAGATAAATAGATGTAACATCTCACAGAGATCATGATTTTGAAGTAATAACATTTAGCACAACAGTACCGAACACTAATAAATACAAATATGACAACAGGAGAAAGCAAAGAACTGAAGTACGGGCGGTACAGACATGTACTACTGTCCATTGAGTATACCTGAAAAGTGTGACAGTTACAACTCAATAGACAGCAAAACAGTTCTCCCCCATAAGGTTCAAAGTACTAGGGGGGGAATGCATTCAAGAACTCAGAAAAGCCATAGGATTTAAATACATAGGGACAGGATACACCAACATAAGTTCTTTCCCATTCGTATTCCAGTAAAAGTGTCCAATAGCGCACAGGCAAAGGCAAGAGGCATAGCTGTACACTAGATGCTCTCTGCTTTCCTACTATGGTGTAATACAAACCCAATATTTAAATAGCAATAAAAATCAATGTTGTGGGCTATCTCTATTCCTTGGAGTTACTTTAATGTAAAAAAAAACCCTGCGAACAAACGCCATAGTTTGGGTTCGGGCAGTGTAAGAGAAGGGTGGGTAATAAGAATACTTAATGGAGCAAGCTGCTAAATGATTAATGATTAACCTTCAAAAAACAAATAGGTAAGTGACCAAACACACAGTGCTACTAGACTTTCAAAATACAAATACGCAGTGGGCAATCTGTCCACAGACTACACAACCTAGATCAGGACTGCTCAAATGCCATGATCAAAAGTAAATTTTTTCCAGACTTGTTTCAGTCATGAATAATTCTGGGTCCGTGAGTCTGAATATGATGTTGTGTAAATTAAAGGAATAGCTAACTTGGAATTTGAATACAACTAGTAATTAAATATAAAGGACTGAATTTATAGAAGACATGTCTTCCTAGAGCTCATGGGGATCTGGGCTCTAGGGTCATGTTGCAACCAAGGAAGTGACAATGTGTTTAAACTGAGGAATCTTCCATACAAGTGGAAAGATTACTTTATATTTGACTAATTGACTGGCACACTAGAATTTTGAATTTGCGTCAGACATCTAAAAATTACAGGAATGACTCTATTAGTTGGATGGAAGATTTATTTAGACCAGCATCTACCTGGCCTTTAATAATAGCCATTCATGGAAGCTCAGAAGAGTATGAGCCCAGGATGGAGTGATAATTCCTCCGTCTCTGAGCTTCCAGCGATTCCCAAACTCACAGTTGCCTCAGTGGTATCATGATTATCCAGCTCTTCATCATTTACTTAATCAAATTTTGAACTCATCAAAACCTGTGGAATCTAAAAAAAAAAATCAGTGGGTATGAGTTTCTCAACTTAATTATCCATACCACAAAAAAAAAGTTCTTCTCACTTGGTATAAACTAACTCATCATTTCAGGTGCTTTGGTTTGTCCCTTGAATTGTGAATAATCATTCCCTCATGACTACCCTATTGTCATTCAGGATAGTATAGATCTCGGTAACAATAATTTGCAGGCATTTCTTTTCTAAGCTATAGAGTGGTTATTTCATTTCCTCTGCATAAGAAGGTATTCTGTACCTTTGATGACTATTCTCTGTGTTTTTCTAGGTTACTCTATCCTTTCCTGAAATGAACTGTGAAGACTTGTAGCATGTATTTAAATACCAGTTCCCTAAAACTGGATGGAGCTGTGTAATGATGTTTCATCCTGTCCTTTTCAGTATTTCCTAACACCTTTACTTTACTGCTCACCACCTAACACTAGGCTAACATTTATATGGAACTACAGATAGGCTTAGAATTCTCTTTCAATAATGACATGTTTAGAACCTACTGATAGATGAAGATTTTGTTGGTTTGATTGTTTCCCTGTGTGTGCATGGATGTTTATTTATCACCACTGAAGTTTATCTGCTGCTTACTGTCTCCATTTAAGGCTCAGGGCAAGCCCCATAGAGCAGGATTCCTATCAGCCCTCTCTCCCCCTCCCCCTTCCCTCCCAGGGGAGTGAGGAAGAAAGTGTCTCACACAAAACTGGAAGTTAAGACTATGAACAAAATTTAATAAGTGAGATAAACAGGGAAAAGGAATATGAAGGGAAGAGGGATATACAAGTATATAAAAAACCAGCTGTCAGATGGCGATGGATTGTGGAGAGCACGTGGAGTCAGGCCCAGCCGCACTGAGCAGCAGCAGCAGAGCCCGAAGGAGGAAGAAGGGACAAAACCCGAACTTTCTGTCCCTTTTATAGAGTGTGGCAGGAAAGGGGAGGGAATACCAGCTGCCTTCTGACCCTTCATGGGCCTACAGTTATCACCTGTGTCCCCCATTCCCCCCTGCAGTCTGCGAACTCTTAAATAACACCACTTACTTGGCACCATGAGGTGGGAGAACAATGGGCTGTTGCCGTGCTCAGTTTTGATAGTCTCTATCTTTGCTCTTCATCCCTTCTTCATCATCATAGAAATATGTTAAACAGCAACTATTCCAGCATCTTACAGCAAAAACAGACCATTCCTTCTAACTTTGAAGGAGCTATCAGTTTCTGAGAATACAGTTTCTTTTGTCTGATGAAAGGTTAGTTTCTTTAATAGGCTTTGGCAAAGGATCTTGTGCTTTGGTGTGCTTCAGGGAGGGGAAATGCAGCTGGTACAGAGCAGAGCTGTGGAATTAATGAAGAGATATAAATACTTACAAGACTATAGTGGGGATCAAAATACTGAAGGATCATGTTAAAAGATGAGTTTGTTGCAATTAAACATACCTTCTTACTGAAAAAAAAAAAATCGTGTAAAAATTACTAAATTTAAAAAAAGCTGTGCTGAACTTGAAATGTGATTTAGACTAGAAATAGAGTCCATTATTTTTAAATGCTGAGGACAATCATTGAAACAAATAACCAGCAGCAAAGGTGGATTCCATACCATGTACAATATTTCTCAAAGGTATCTTTCAGATAAAATTATTTATTGCAAGTTCTAAGTTTTCTATTATGAAGAAAATTAGATTAGTCTAATCAAATGGTATTTTCTGAGCCGCGTCTAGAGTCTACTTAATGACGTGTTGCGTTATTAATTCTTTTTTTTTGGTCCAGTTCCTGGAAAATGTGCTAACAATCCACTTCTCTACCAGTTCAGCCTGGAAATCTTACACAGATATTAAATTACTAAAAATAGCCAGTTAATAGTTTTCTCTCTCTAATATCATCCAAAGAAATGTGCTGTGTTAATAAGCGTTCACACGGTGATATTTACAAACGGTGTGCCACTCTGGTACAGGCTGTTGTTATATGAATGCTTTTGCTTAAATATTTAATTGCTACCAAATATCTTCCTGGAATCCTCTGTTCAGATAGCCTGTACAAAAGACATTCATGTGCACGGTTAGTAGCTGGCCACTTTCTGATTTAAATTTCAAGTTAAACTGCTATAGAGATCCTTTGGCGGATGTGGAATACAGCAGCTGCTTAAAGCAGCCATAGATGTCTGCTCTCATCTCCGTGAGTGATGGTAATATAATGCCTTTATTCTAAAATTGCTCTGAAGATCTCCCATGTGGCAAAAGGCAGCCAGCATAGACAATGAGAGGGTTCACTGCTTTCAGCCTTATGACTATACAATTACCTCCATCTGATAAACTGTTCCAGAATCATCTGAGCCAAAAGCCGTAAGTCTGTTCAATGCTATATCAATTTGTGTGATATTTTTTCCTGTAATCAAACGTCATATTTCAGTTCCAGCCATCTTTAGCTTATATCGAGACCACCACTTCAGCTTCCATGAGCCATATGATCTCAGTATGTATATAGAGTGATTGTTCTTGCTCCAAGCTCTGTATAGAAACAACAAAAACCAAGTATTTATTTGGAATGTATCAGCTACATTTTTTCCCTCAACGCCAAAAAATGTGCCCAAGCACATCTCAAGCGATGCTTCTGATTTGTAGTTTACTGGCTACACCGCTGACAGTTTAGAGAACAAATAATGAAGTGTGAGAACCGTGCTGATCACTGCAGACTTAGTTATGTCACATTTTAAGAGAAGATATGCAGCAGACACACAATCATCCACCATCACTCAACAGCTTATTAATCAGCAGCCTGCTGGTCTCTCATCATCTTTGCTATTCCACACTGTCAGGAGCTATGTTTACACGAGAGCTCTCAGTGAAGTTGTTCCTATGAAGGATACAAATACCTCACCGGTCCTTTTTCTGACTTAGAATCCAGATAGGGGTCTCTAGATAAATGGACGTCATTTCCCTCAAGAGAAGAAACACATGGGAAACCACATAAACAGGTCTCTCTCACCAGTTCACTTGGGGTTCAGCATGAGATCATTCTAAAAGAATGAAATAAAATACAGAGAGCATTTTTAACATTTCCTAATATGCATCCTTTTTTCTTTTTTTCTCTTTTTCCCAAATGAGAAGAAAAATAATTACTACTCATATTCAGAAAGCAAAAATTAAGCAGTCCAAGATCAAGGGTAAATTCAGTTAAAGAGAGGAAGCTCAGGTAAGTTTGCTTCTGAATTGCCATAGTGAATGTACACTTCTAACTTTCTAGCTTTGAAAACTAAACAAGTCACTTGCTGGCCACTACTCCTAAGCATTTGAGTAGCACTGTCTGGGACTTCCTTCTGCAAGCTGCAATAGCAGGGAGCACAAAATGAGGAATGAGAGGTTTTGCCAGAGATATATGGATGCAATAAAAATGGGACACCACCATGAACACTCTCCTACACCCATCCAAACAGAGGGAAGAGTGGGAAAGTGATATTTCGGTGTAATTTACTTGACAAAGACTTAGTGAAGATCTAAATATGTAGCCTATTACATTTTATTGAAAACACTGTTGTCAGTGAGCATTTTTTTTGTTAGCGAAGTACAGACATGATGCTGAACTGAATCATGAACTGAAGAGACGAGACACCGGTAACTAGCTCTAATTGAATACAAGTGCACAAGATCAGACAAGCCATGCATGAGCACAAAATAGGAGTCTCCTAATAAAATAATACAGTCTGCTAAGTTTCTTCTGGACATCTGAAATTTTGGTGGTTCTAGGTGTGATTTACCACTCTTTAAGTAGTTGTTTAAAGAACCCAACTGTTTCCATATGAATCATCTAGGACAGTCATTCTCTAGACCTTAAAGAAAGTTCATACTGTGGAGTTGTATTTCATGTAACCTACTAACTTAACAAGAACTCCAGACAAGCCCCACACTATGGTGGAAACACACAGAACGAAAAGATTGTCAGGCACAACGTCATGTTTTAAAAAAACAACTATCCTGCTGCGAACACTTTACCTTTTGTACACTCTGCCTGCTGCTAACTCTTCCACTCTCAAAACAATATTCTAATAAATACTTTAAAAAAATGGGTTTTCATTGTACATAGTTCATTTGTGTGCATTAGAAACTGTGCCACTGACCGACTTGCAGTAATAGTCTCACTGTGGTAGGCTTCTGTTTCAAGAGGGAGAGGCTGTAGGATGTTGTAGGATGATGGAACTGTTGTGAACATGTAGGAATTTCACTGGGGAAATTACTGTTAGCCAGACAATGTGACAGGGAGCCAGCTCCCACTTTTTGGTGGCGTGCTTTGGGGTTTTTTTAAGCAGAACCCATCTTTTTTGCATCCTGATTTCATATTTCAGTAAAGAATAGATATCTTTTATTTTAGAGGTGGGATGAAAAGCAATTATTATCTTGCCTTGCTAAATCTCCCAACAGATATATGAGAAAACTTCAGCGGGTGACAGTTCATTAGTTAAATGTGCTGTTCAAAGCATGGTATACCAAAGTGGAAATTAATTATTTCGTTCTGATTGTTTTATTATGTACTATTTGGAAGACATCTGTGCTCAGAAATCCCAAATGACCTCAAAGCTCTGCTCCTTCAGATGCTGTAAAATAGTGCAAACATCACAATCATGTACGTGTAATGGTTATATATAAAGTATGGGGGCTGGCCATACTGTCCAGCCAGCAGACAGCAAGGTACCACAGGCATTTTAAAAATATATGAAGAAATGTTTACATGTTGGGCTTCTTTTTTTTCCTTTTTTATTTTTTTTTTCTGAGAACGAAATGTAAGATTGAAAGGACATAGAAAATGAAGGAGCTTGTATCTTGCAAATCTGTTGTCCCTGCAGGAAAACTTCTCCTCACCTCTAGCTTCTAATAGTTTTCCATAGACATATAAAAATGAGCATATACATGTTTAAAAAAAGTTTTACATTTTACAACACACCTCTATAAAGAATATCCCTTTCTCTGCTGCTAATGAGAGGGAAGCAGGAGGTTTGATTCTCCTCAGTAACATCTCAAAGTTTGAATATACTGCCACTGAACACAGTAGTAGGTGCTGATCTTTGTAATTGAGCACTGCAGTGCCTTGGAGGTGATTTATCATCGACAAGTAACAATGAAGTTATATCTGGCAAGATAGTTGCCTGATTTTAACATCGTACATGAGATTCTGTGTAGACACGTACCATGTATTTTCTCAAGAAAGTATTAACAAAGCAGAAGAATATTAAATAGATAGCTTTTCAAAAAAAACCCACAAACTTTTAAATTCATCGTTGGCTAATGCGATACAGCAACGCCATGACGCATATCGTGCTTCGTATGAAAAAAACCAAACCCCTCAGAAGGACAGAGGATTGTGAAGCGTCCCAAATTATCATCCCGTGACTGTTATTGAAACAAATTATAACAGAATACATAGTTTAGGCAAAAGAATGCTATTTTTACCAGGCTTCATCAAAAGCCATGAAGACTCATTTCAACAAGAAGCATAATCTGTCAGTGCAAGAAAGAAAATGAATGATAATCTTTGTTTAAAAACTGCCAAGGAGTGATTCAACATTCATCAACTCACTTCATTCTCATTAGCAAAATTTAAATATCCAATTTAGCAACCTTTCACTTTTTCTTTTTAGATGATGGTGTGTTGCTAAACTAATTTTATAGAGAATAATTGGTAATAATATTCCCCTTCTTTCTTTGAAATCCTGAGATGATTCATGAAATAATTTCCATTTCATGTGGAACACTTTTCCTTTTCCAGTACCTGTGGAATCAGCTGGATTGTGTTTCAGAAATCATTAGCTCTGTAGTGCAAACCATCTCTTAAGATGCTTTTATTATTTCTGAAAGCCCTTCCTCCTAATGGATGGAATGTAATTGAGCACAGATGCTATTTGCAGTGAATAGACAACCCAAACTTCCAAATGATTGCATAGCATCGAGTTACCCTGAGTGCACAAGTAAGATTGTTATTATTTTCCATTTTTATTCATTGGACTTGAAAATTGCAGGCATATGAAAACATTATGCAATCCTGTGGCTCGTAGGCCCAGTTCAGACTCCATTTTGCCTGAATTAGAAAAGCAAAGAAAGCACTATACATCATACGACTACTAAGCCTTTATGATCTTGATCTTACTTTACAACCTTCCTGTGGACTTCAATGGGATTTGGAATAGACCTTCTGTGAGTTACAGAAACAAGCTACTCTTTTTGGGTACTTCACATGAGTTCTCTAGACAGGAACTAATTAATATTTTGACATTTTAGGGTGGTAGATGGTATTTAACAGAAATATTCCCACAGATCATTGCACTTGATCAATACGATTACTGACATCAGATATATGTCACTTCCACAAGACTATGGATTAGTGTGCTCAGAGCACAAGTCATATCAGCAGTACTAAAGAGCAAATAAAAAAAACAAGACACATATGAAAATTCTGTAAATAGCAAAAAATTTCAAAAGGTTGACCTTTTATGATATTTATTTATTCTAAGTTTATCTGAAACAACAAGAAATCAAATTTGGAAGGAGGTAAGATTGAGGGCAGACTTCTTGGCATTTGAGAATTCACATTTCTGCTCTTGTCCAGAACGCAGAATGCTTGTTATTTAATTTGCAGCCCATCAGAATCAAAATTTCCTGCGTTTTTCAATTACATGGGAACCTCAAAGGAACTTACAGTTTAGGTCTCCAACTACTGTTTTGAGCATTCTCATAGAAATTACTTGTTGAGAATGTTATACAAAGATTTCACAGCTGGAACATTCCTGGAAAGGCCATTGGTGGGGTATAGCTGTGCTAAGGAAAATATCTCACAGTTGTTCAGCTTCTGATAATTCACACAACTTGGATTCTGTTGCAAATCTTTGAAATAAATAATATTAATGCAGTTGATTCATTAATTGGTTATTTTCTCCTGGACACACTGAAGTGAGAAACTAAATAGAAAAACAGGACCTGCTAAATGGTTGATACCTGCTAAAGTTATTATTACTAATCTACTTTTCTGTTTGGGTTTTTTTTCTTATTTTTCCATCTTAAATTGGATCTGTCAGAAGAATTTCTTATCAAGTATGAATACACATCCAAGAGGTTACAAATTGCATTGAACTGGCCATTTGAATCTGCAAATAAAATGCATCTGCACAAAACCAAAGGATATTATTCAGTGGGTTTGTTTCAAGCCTCAGTTTTCCTCCTCAGTGAGTAGAGGGTTACAAGGAATAATCTTGAATGAATAACTAGACATTTTTATTAAATAGACCACTTTTATCACATCTTTGTCTTTTTAAAAGAAATAATTAGAATTGAAAGAAAATTAATGCATAATGAAACTAGTTCTACAGTAATTTAACAGGTAAGAAGAAATCTGACCGTGTTGTTCAGCATCATTTATTTATTAACTTTCCTCTGCTCCCACACTTGATGCTTCCTCTTAAATTCCACCTAAGATAATTTTTGTGTCTTTTCCACTTATTCTTTTTCACGTGACAATGTGTCAATCATTTGATAGTATGGGAATGTCCCTAGCTGTCAGTCAAAAATCTCGTTCCTCAGGAGACTAGCATCACATCACTGGAAAGCAATCTATCCAGTCAGTCAAGTTTTTCCTCAGGGATTTTTGCAGTGAATTGTATCAGAACCATGTATGCAAAACTGCCTGCTAATGTAGGCAGTTATCTACATTCAGGGACAAAAGACCCACAAAAATAAAAATAAAAAATAATTAAAAAATATTGTTTAACTGCATTACTTCTGTAGTATTGTGCAGTAAGTAGTGTGCAGTATTTTTAACACGGAACATAAAAAACCCTACTTTAGATCTGGGGTTTACCATGCAAAAGCATAACATTTAGTTACAGTGGTGAACACTTTCCTGAATGGGGATTTATTTCACTCCAAGTGCATCTCCAAACATCATATTTGGATTTCCAAACTTGGATAAATCTGTTAGGTCTGACTTTATCCCAGATACGTCTTAGCAGGACTGATCTTTCAGAATTCAGGGGCATTGGTTCCTCTCTAGTGCCTGTACTGAGACAATGTCCAGGTAATAGACATGCTGAGAGGGTTCAGTCATCTCTGGAAGTACTTTACAAATATCCTGTTTAACCAGGGTGATTATGGCCTTCTGATAATCACAGGTATTTCTGCACCAGCATCAAAGGTATGTTCCTTCTGTCATTTCCAAATGTCCCTAAGTAAATATCAATGTTTTATTGCCATGAAATGTAGATTCTAACAGATTTTTTCACAATCATAGGGATGCTGCTCAGCTGACAGGCACTAGCCAGCTTTTTAAAGGCACAGCTACGTGTTTGAATTTTAAGACTTCCTTAGGTTCTTACACAGTAGAAGTTAGGAGCTCAGGCAATTCTTTGCATCTGTAGAGAAAATCAGAAGTGCTGCAGAGGGCCTAAAGCAGAATGATTAACAGCAACACTGTAAGCACTGAATAACTTACTATTTGCACCCACACAGCAAGAACAGCTCAAAGAAATGAAATTGCAAAAGCATAATAGGATGGGCCCTGGCTCCTAAAATGTGTTTCTTTCACTGGAGACTTAACATCTAATCATAGAATCATAGAATTAAAGGGATTGGAAGGGACTTCTGGAGATCATCAAGTCAAACTCCTCTGCCAGAGCAGGATCACCCAGCTCAGGCCACACAGGAACATATCCAGGTGGGTTTTGAAAGTCTCTAGAGAAGGAGACTCCACAACCTCTCTGAGCAGCCCATTTCAGTGCTCCATCACCCTCACAGTAAAGAAGCTTTTCCTCATGTTGAGGTGGAACTTACTGTGTTCCACTCTGTGTCCATTGTCCCTCGTCCTATCACAAGGCATCACTGAAAAGAGACTGGACCCTTCTACTTGACACCCTTCGGATATTTGTAAACATTAATAAGATTCCCTCAGTCTTTCTTTTCCAGTCTAAACAGTCCCAGGTCTCTCAACCTTTCCTCATAAGAGAGGTGTTTCAGTCCCTTAATAGTCTTCGTAGCCCTCCATTGGGCTCTCTCTAGGACTTCTCTGTCCCTCTTGAACTGGGGAGCCCAGAACTGGATACAGTACTTCAGGATATGGTCTCGCTAGGGCAGAGTACAGGAGAAGGAGAACCTCCCTTGACCTGCTGGCCACACTCTTCTTTATGCACCCCAGGATGCACCCTTCTTGGCCACAAGGACACACTGATGTCCCATGCATAACTTACTGTTCACCAGGACTCACAGGTCCTCTGCAGAGCTGCTTTCCAGAAAGTCATCCTGTACTGGTGCATGGTTTTATTCCTCTCAGGTGGAGGACTCTACACATGCCCTTCTTGAATTTCATCAGGTTCCCCTTTGCCCAGCTTTCCAGTCTGTCCAGGTCTCTCTGAACGGCAGCACAGCCTTCTGGTGTATCAGCCAATCCTCCCAGTTTCATATCATCAGCAAACCTGCTGAGAGTACACTCCATCCCTTCATTCAGGTCATTGATGAAGATGTTGAACAAGATGGGGCCCAGTACTGACTGTGATTCTGTGGATGAGACGGGAAGCATTTGTAAATGCAGTAATGAGGTCCTGTCTTCATTCTTGTAAAACCAACACACCAAAACCAAAAATATTGTGCTATTAAGAAAAACTATTATGAGAAACATGAATGGTAGGAGATTTTTCTCTTAGGTTCAAACAAAGTACTAGCATTCAATAATTCCTGGATGTATATTCAGGTCTTTTAAGAGGGCCTACTGTTCATATGTCAGAAGTTATATGCGGAATGCCGTCAAGCTAAAATACATGAAATCAGAATTATTAACTACCTCAAAGCAAAAGAAGCTGATTGATGTAAACAGGCCAGAAAAAGAAAGGTTTGTTTCACCTATGCAATTTTAGGGCTCCAAGCATACCAGCAAGCCCAGTTAGAGAAGAACTGAAGAAAATGTAGTGCTGTAAGGAAAGCACTGTGTTATCACAAGACTGTCATACAGAATATCATTAGCATCTGTGAGTTTTCATACAGCCATGGAAAATCTGCTTATCCAGCCTGTTGAAGTGAGGACTGACACTACTCTCATCTCAACCAAAAGTGATGCTGAATATCTGCCATCATTAGAGAAGGTACTGTAAGAAACGGAAGCCAGCTAGAACTCTGCGTAGGAAAAAAAAAAAAAAAAAAAAAAAGTTGGTGCTTTGAGACTAAAGCATAGTCTTAGGCTACAGGACTGAAGAAAAGATGAAAATTGTTTCTATGACAGACAAGCTCATGATATCTGAATGAATCTCAGTCATGTAGAACACAATTTGGCATATACGAATCTGGACAAAGAATGAATCTTGTTTGTGCTATATAGCTTGAAGAGTTTTGTAGTATAATGTGAAAAATAGCAAAAAAAGTTAGTTGTGTATGTTTTCATCTCTCTAGCTAGCGCTTTTCTCAGCTGAAGCAAAAGTAAAAAAAAAAAAGCAAACAAATCACTTTTAGACTTGTGTAAAGTCCCTTTTTCGTCCAACATGTCATATGTGACTGGCAAGATTCAGCTGTGAAGTCAGCCAAAGCAGCTGGCTGTGCTTAGTACTCAGCTTTTGCCTGGAACTATCAAATGATTAAGACATAGTAAGAGTGGGCAGCACTTTGCCAGAACAGATACACACTATTCCCCTAAACCAATCTAGTTCTGTGCTTGTCTTAGAGAGGTATTATTATTCACAGAAGCCAAAACTAGACACCAGTAAAATGTTCCTGCGTTGGGGCTAGGCAGGATCCTAGCATGTCTTAGAGGCAGCAACATGTAGATAGTAGGGCAAGGTCAGGAGTAGAGAAATAGGGTCATAAAATGAATGTAGGCTGTGGACACAGAAGAAATCTTTTACTCCCAAGATGAGCTATCTACACTTTCGCTAGTTGATGAGGGTACAGAGCAGAACTGGAAAAAGCAGCAAAGAGAGATGAGCAGTGGTACATACAGCAGATTCTTCCAGGCTTGTAAGCCCGGTGACCCTTCTTGCTCATGAGAGCCTGAATTCTGCCACAAGACAGACTCTGTGTGTCGGTATAAATGACACATGTTCTTATTAGAGCAACTACATATTCAAAAGGGTTAAAAGGACACACAAAAGTCTTGATGATCAGTGTTACCTCCAACGAACAGCTCAGGCAAACCTTTCTCCAGGCTTTTCTGGAGGTCCAGCTGCAAGCACTACTCTAGATTTTAAAGCTCCCCTGGAACAAAAATGAAACTAAACATTATCAAACATCCTTATTCCATCACAAGGTCCAGATTCTAGATTTATTTATTTTTATTTTTTTTTCAAGCATGAGGTTAAAAAAATGATTAAGAGGAGTTTGGACAAACATCCTTTTTAAATGTCTAACTCCATAAGCTCTGACGAGAGCAAACCTTCACCAGCTTTGAGTTGGGAGGAAGACAAGAACTCATTCAGATTTAATCTAGGTCAGAATGGCCAGAGAACTCTAAAACAAGCTTTTCAAAATCAGTCTGTGCATGTCACTCAAAGGAAAGAGTTAAGCCAAGAGAACTTTATATATATCAGAAGTTTCATGAGCTATCTGCCCTCCATGTAACATTCTGGAGCAAACTTGATCCTTGCTATTCAAAGAGCATTATGCTTTTTTGAGCATAATCTTTGCTCTAATGTTTGAATTCTAAGAAAACATCGGGGCTGTGTTTGCTTATGAAGTGACTTATGGAATACAAGAGTCTTTTGCTTTTCTTAATGATTTTCTGAAGGGAGGCCAAGGGGACTTCATCCTTCTGGGAACACAAGACACTGTGAGAGTCTACAGAACCAAGGGACTGAGAGATTAAGAGAGAGCAGCTCTTTCCATCTGAGATAAGAAAAAGATGTACTTTTCATTTGTAAATAAGGAATAAGAAAGGAGTTGACACAGAGTCAGCTAGTTTCCCGAAGAGATAAGGGACAGAGAAACATTTTTCCCTGTCTCTTGTTTCCTATCTGTTCTGTGGAACTTTCTCCTTCATCCTCTTTGTTGTATGATTAATATAAAGCTGCATGTTTCCTGCAGTAACTAAGTAGATTACTTTCTTATGAACAGAACAGCTGCTTTAAAAAGGCCCCGTATCGCTACTGAAAATAGGAGTTAGGCACCTAAGTAAGTTACCAATCTCTGCTGAGAATTTCACCCTTAGAATACTGCATGCTTCTCTTCTCTGTCTGCAGAGTGGAGATAAGAGCTTTTGAACGTGGCTGCTTCTATCATCTCAGGAATAGGACAGGATAAAAGACACAGCAGCAGTGAGCACTCAAGCTGGTATATTGGCAGTGCTGCACTGATAGCATCCTTTTTCGTACACTATGGAAAAATGTTACTACTCATCTTATCAACTCAAGTACACTGATTCTCACCGACGTAGTGTTTGACCTCCTGTGGCTTGTTTGATGCAGACCTTATGAAAATCTATATATAAAAATCATAACAAAATAACTACAGTACATTCCTGCTCCTATCAGACTTCCTGTAGTGCATAATGAAAATAGAATGCATATCTTTATGAGAATTTATTTAACGAAATAATGGGCCTCTATATATGCTACAGGATCACTTGTTAAGACAGTGAGTTGATCTCCAAGTTCAGTTCTCTACTAAGCAGAGCTGATGCTGACTGTTTACTTTTCCAAATGCCTCTATCCAAGTGAAAGAAAACAAAAGCAGCAGGCAAAAAGATAGCCAAGGTCTTGTGCCAAACCTGAAGGTAAAGTGTTTGTCAGGTGCTGAATGAAACAATTGAGTTAGCTCTCATTTGGGACAAGCTACGGTAAAGATCTACACAACATGTAGAACCTATGAGCACTTTCCAATCAGTTGTGGTTATTTCAAGCTATGCTGAAAGATTTATTTGATCTGCTGCTATCAAAAACCAGTGAAGACCAAAATTTAGAAGGCTTGGAGATACCAGATCAAACCCCCACAGTATCTGAATTGTGAGGCAAGCCTTAACTGTGAAATCTGAAAATACACTTTGGCAACTGTTGTATAAATGTAAAATTCTATTCATGAATCCTTTGTTGGATTACTGACTTATTTGGTTAAAATCAAAATTTTATACGGTAATTTTCTTTCAAATGAAATTATGTCCATTTTTACCATTCTTTGTGCAGCAACAAAAGATAAGATAATGCCACGATATTTAATTCCTAATGCTGAACCTTCACTGAAATAGGAAGGACTTGGCATTTATTTTTTCTTCTTAATTTCACACTACCTCAGGTAGAAGTTCTGTCCCTCAGTCATCTAGCTGTGAAAAAACCTTTCTACACTTCTTCGATGTGCTAATGGGGAAACCCTGCCCTTGTGATTGAGACCAGATATTTTTAATGCTCATCAAAAATAGACCCAATCAGAAGATATATTACTCTTGGCAGGAACCATGGCATCTCCTCAGATTTTGCCTCTTCATCTTGCCTTGGAGGAGGCAACTCCATTGTTTACACAGCACTTTCCATATGAGCTTTTACAAGTATCATGAGGGCATCGATTGCAACTAGCGTCAAGTAACTGATACATCTTAAAGTATTTGCACACTGTTCAGACTCATCGTTTTGTCAATTACTCTGATGATGTCATGAAACACAAGCACTGCAGGGAAGCACTGTTGTCCCATACTAATCAATCAAACCTGGCAGCAGTATGACTCTCAGCAGTTGGAGGGCACAATCACTCCAGCCTGGAAGACAGCAGAGGCAAAGGCGTAACAGTTTGCTGATGTGCAGTTTTTAATGAGCAGAGCAAGCAGAAATGTAGAGAGCCTCAAAACTAAAAAAAACAGAACACTCTGAAGCTGCAGGAGCAGAGCAGCAGATTCCCTAATGGGAGTTTGTTTGTTCCCTAAGTAAGAAAGCAGTGATGGTAGTTAAGACCTGTCAACTCTTTTAAGCTCAGACTTTCATGCTGAGCATACCACGAGTATTCACAGCTAAAGTTAGTGCATTCTGGAATTTTAAAACTCAAGTGTACAAATACCACTGATGCAAATCACACTTGAAACACGACTTGAGTAAAATATACACTTGCCATGTTGCTTTCTCTACGGACTGTGCTTTCTGTAGATTTTTTACACTCCCTGAAATTCAGTGAAGAATCAGAATTCATGCTCTTCCGATGACACTCCCTGGAGACAATCTGTCCATATCCATAGGTTCATTAAATGATATAAATACAGGTACAGGAATAATTCTTACCTGTGAATGAGAAGAAGCAATGTTGTTCAGAAAGACGATTCGAGTCTTCTACTACGGAAGAATGCAATTGGTAAATCAATCAATGCAATGCCACATTCAAACTGTGAAGCCCCTCTGGATCCTTGTAGCAATGAAGCTTGCACAGCTGGCAAATTTTTTAAAAGCAATTACAAGAACCATTTTGAAAGTTTGGGGAACTCTGAACAGACTTAAAGACTAAATATTAATTATAACAAGTATCATTCAAACATCTTATAGGACTCTGAGGTACTAATGAACTCTGTTAAGAGCAATAATCAGGTTTACAAATTAAACTATTGGATTATAAATTAGGCAAGCTTCAGTTTGTTGGAGTTTTCTGTGTAATGAGGTTATTTTGCCTCTTGATACAATAAATCTAATTCTACATGTTTATTATTACATCTCATTAAACTGCTTTATAGGAGGAACATTAGAGACACATTTTGGAAATTCTCAATGTCCAAGCTAATTCAAAAAAGAACATCAGATTCTCCTCTATGACATTATCATCTTTAATTCATTCACTAGTGAAAAAAAAAGGAGAAAAAAAATAGGCAAAAAAGATAAGTGGTAGTTTCTGCTTCAGCTACAATAAGAATATGTGTGTATTCTTATTGAGCATTAAAGCCTGATATTTTTTTTTATTCTGAATTGTTTGTCAATGCTGAAGTCACAAAGTAGTCCTGATTGATCACAGATTTTCCTTTTGTTTGTGATTGTGGCGATGCTATCCCGAGAGGCTGTTCCGCTCCTTTGGGGCACTTTGATTTAAAATGAAATGAAAATTAGAAATGAAAACACAAGGAGTGAGAACACTGAGATGAGGTGATTTAGAAAAAGGAAGGAGAAAGGAAAAAAAAGTTTCCATGTACACACCAGGTAGGGACAATGCACATGTTTTTGTTGAACAAAACATATGAAGGCTGAAAAGCAAAGATGTTGGTGTTTTAAGCCAATAAAACACATAATCTGAAATGTCAAACTAAACCAAAACACTGGAAAAAAAACAACCACCAAACAACAAAAAAAACAAACAACTGAAACCTCATTTTCCAGTTTAAAAAATGGAAAAACCTTATCTTAATATATAATCAACTGAACACACACAGAAATAATCTTCCATCCTTAACTAGGTTTCTGTATTTCCATTGATCAGCTTAGCTTCCAGACAGCACATGGAACACCTCATGCAATTCCTTTAACTCCAGGACAAGTACTCTATTAGAGATGTATCAAATTCCTAACAGAAATTTTGGCCTCCTTTTCTAGTCATAATTTCTTATGACTTTTGTTGCTGATGACACAAACCTCTACATCTTTAACAACATAAGAAGTTCAGTATTAAATAAACATTATAAAATGGTTAGTATGACTAACTCAGAATGTTACATATATCTATAACGCAGACAAGTTGATTAGTCACTTGAAATGCTTGTACTTCTTTTAGTGTTTGGCCCTTAGGAAAAAAAAAAGGTGCTCCATTTTCGATTTTTCCATAAGAAGTCTTGCTGCATGCATAAAGTAGTTTCCAGAACTGTAGCAGAAACTTTCAATTTTTATTTTTCATTAGGTAACGCTTAATAGAAAGTATTTTTTTTGGTTTTTTTAAGTGTAAAATTTATGACTGAACTGCAGTACTATGCATATGAAATCTTTGGTTTACTACTCTGAATATGAACACACTAAAATACGTGTAGCGACACGTGCAGAAAACCACATAATGCGGCACAAGCCCTGATGTTTTTTTTGTCAAATGGACTTCAGAGCCCACTTAAAAGGAGAAAGGCTAAATGAAATATGAACAAAAAGTTAACCTGTGAAAAATTATACATATTCTAGTATAACTGTAGATGCAACTTTATTTTATTTGAGCGTCCAAACCAGAAAAAAACCCTGAACAGCGGCATGAATTTACCTAAAATCTCCACGCGAAGCAAAACAACTCTATCGACATGCAGAACTCATTCTTTATTCCCGCTGGCTTTAGCAGAAGGCAGATTTTCTCGTGTACCCTCATGGAATTTGACCTCACGTACAAAGTTAACCACTACTGAAAACAAAGCTTTCGATACTTACTATGAAAGCATAACTGATAATTACAGCCCAAGCAGCAAAATAACCAGAGCAGTAATAGAATACCCTCATTTTTCTGTGTACTTATACAAATAACTTTTAGTAACTGTTTCCTTCTGATTGTCATCCTATCCACCTCCCTCAAAACACAGTTGAACAATTCTGCTGCACACCGTGAGCATATGGAAGCGTCATTCTACCCCCTACTTTTCACAACCGTTCCAATAGAGTGAGGAAATTGCTTGACATCAAGATCCATTTATATTTCAGTTCAGACTCATTAGAACAGCAAGTGATTTTGAAGACCTGCTGGAAACAAAGGCTGATGCGTCCTCCTTGCCATTTGTCCTGGCAAACTCTCTGCTGAAGGTAAACCATAGAAAAGTACCGGCTATCAGACCCGATTAGGATACTTTAACTGCCTCTCCTTCCTAGGGAGGAGTCCTCCAGCATTCACAAGCTCAAAGACACGGATTCTCTACCCTACAAGTCTGTTACGAGCATTTTTTGCATTTATAAAGCATTTTGCAAGGTGCAAAGCTATCATCTCTAATGTAAGTATCTCATAGGAGCCTCAGTGAATCCTACGTCTTCCTTCATCCACGACTTCTCCAGTATACACCTCAAAATGAACTTTGGAGATTTCTAAGCATCTGTTAGAGGCCCTAGCCTGCACTGGTGATACAATGGAGAGAGGATATTGTCCTAAAATGTTCTCCTAAGTAGCAGAAAAATAAATAGTTTTTAACTGACAATGAGAAAAGCTGCAGAGCTCCCTGTTGTTTGTCATTTCTACTGTCAGATCCTTGAGGTTTTTTCCATACAATTTGATTTATTCATTCTATTTCTTTGTGTCATGTTTCTACAAGGCTCATTACATGGCTATGGAAATAAAAAATACTGCAGATCATTTTTTTGTTATTTGAAAAATGAGAATGCTTCCCATGCTAAATGGTTCAAGGTTTGTTGGGTAGTAAAGTCATTATGTAAAAAAAATTATCCCACAGGAAACTCCAGCTTTTTGGCACCAGGCTTTGCAACTTCTACAACTAATGAAGGATTCTATATAATGATATAGAGTTTGCCCATTATTTTGTTAAAATCTAAATAAGCAAAAAATAGACAGGTATGGAAATTTTCCTTGGAAACACAAACATATAAAAGTAACTGAATTCTCTGACCTTAGTGTTTCTAATCTTTTTTTCTGCCTTAAAGGACTACCTTAAAAACCAAAGCTTTAGTGCTGACCGAAGTAAGGATGACTATAATTTTATAATCCAGAGTACTCTTGTGTGTTTGTTTCTGAAGTGCCGTTGAAGACCACACCCAGGTTGAAGTTTATGCTGTAGAACTTAATTTTCTATATCCTGTTTCTCAGTACTTTCTCAGATTCTTGGCAGCCATATATACACGTCTATATACACTCACACATGTGCAAAGATCTGTTTCAGTCTAGGCTATCTCAGTGCATACATGTGCACACATGAACATAGGGTTAAATCTAAGCCTGTTATCTAGTGGCCATTCTAAGACAATTCCTACTTGGGGTTTATATGTAACAGAAAGAGATTAAAAAATTCCTTTCCAGGAGCAAAACTAAAAATCCCTCTAAGGTACAAACTCAGCTGACCCTAGAGTCTGCTTCATCGCTGCTGAGGGAGGAAGGAGGACTGAGTCCTCTTAATATGCTTTTTCTTTTATGTTATACCTACTGGCTATTTAAAGAAGTCCTGTATTTTTTGGTGCCTCTCAGCTCTACTGCAACTCATCCTGTGTTAACAATTGACTCTTTTAGTTAAGTGCTACTGCTAAGTAAAATCCTAATAAAATGTAACCCCGCAACGTATCTCTGCCTAAAAATGTTAAAAGTTAGTGATAACAGCACACTCCTAATCAGTCCTAATGTTAAACTCTTGTTTTGTATTCACGTGTAAATAAATAGATATGCATATGAAAAAAAGCGTATCTGCGGATTTTATACATTATTCTGTTATATATATACACACCAGTTTTACTAGAACTTAAGTGCATACTGAAATAAGCTATTGCTGGCTTTTTTTGCCTTCGCTTAAGTGACTACATATATTATTAAAATGTTCTTTTTTTTACATTCTGGGGATATGACCTTGGTTGTGTTTAATGACTGTGTTCTGGCAGGTTAAGAAAAGCCTTTTATTTCAAAACATGGTATGAAATCTCCTTAGCTACAAGGACAAAATATTCTTTACTCTTACATTATAAAAATAACTCCACATTTGTGTTTTGTGAAGCATTAGCAGAGCTGAAGTTAGTCAAATTCCTGTATTCAGTGTTCCCCTCAACCTTTTTGAATCAGAGAGAATGAAAGAGAGAGATACCCAGAAGGGCAAAGCAGTACATTGGAAATCTGTGCTAGAAATCTGTCACTAGGACTGCAGGCTTTGCTACAAACGGCACAGCAGTCAGCAGCACAGGCAGCCAGAAGAGCAAGCAAGGTCATTCAAGAAGCTGCCACCGCAGACCTAAAAGCTGCTAGAAAAATACAGGAATTGTAGCAAGTACATTTAAATAACACAGAGGTCACAGTGTACACTGTTACAAAACACCAGGACTGTCACTCCATCATAGCTTGATTTAGTCACTACGGAAGGAGTTCAAGAGATTTGTGCATTTGCTTCTTCACAGATGGAACAGAAGCTGCTTATTCATCTAATGTTAAAATGATGTTTTATCTTACATTAAATTACATAAAGTCAGGAGGCTGTGATCTTAGCCACCACAATAACAAAATAAAATATTTTTATCTTGTGACATCCTTATCTCATTAAGAAAAGCAGGGGCACTCTTTTGAGAGTGAGGCACATGAGAATATAATAGGTGTATTTGGGCTTGAGCAAAAATAAACAAGTGGATTCTCTGAAGAGAAACAGGAGAATGCAGGACACTGTGACAAAATTCGTTGTTTGCAGCCCTGTGCATATACTGCAGACAAGAGTAAAGGGCAGCTGTATGAGTTATTTTTCTTCCATGGCATAACTCCAGCAATACCCACAGCACTGGGAACTCTCCCAGTCACAAGAGATGAACGTAAGCAATTCAGCGGATGTGCTTTCCATAGAAATATATATTCCTTGTTTTGCTGGAGGAATTTGATCTTAAAATCATGTGGGACTGCGTCGGTGAAGACCTCTTGCTGCTTACTGATGTAGAGAAAATGAGGAGATGATTATCCCTTTGCCATGATTTACCCAGGTTGGTTTGTTCAGTCTCAAAAGCCAAGTGACGAAGCATCAATTCAGACCTTTCCAGCATAGCAGAGAAAAAGCTATAAGGCTTTTTAAGTGACATATAGTCAAGTGAGTCCTACATAGGAACTCAGCATTACCTTTATGTAGCTATAGGAAAGTGAAGCTTCTTTTTTTTGCTTTACGTCCACTGTATCTCATTACTTGTAGATGATACATAAAAAGTTGCAGTGAAGTTGTCAGTGTTGATTGCTACTTTTGTCTTTGGAGAGGAAGCACTCCTGAGATGCTTGAAATTACCTATTTAATTCCCTAGTCAGGCTGAGCTGGCCTAGGGGATACAGCGGCTCTCTATGGATTCAGTGGCTTCCCTGTGTGGTTACGACTATACATTTGAGACCAGAGCTGTCATAAACTTGTTAAAAAATTGTGTTTATTCTATAAAAAAAGTTGATAAGAAAGCTACACATAATTGATCTTTCTTAGCAAATACTTTTGTTCATTGTTCGTTTCTTTTAGTATAGAATCTTAAGTTCTCTTCCTTACCTTTAAAGTGGTTTTCCTGGAATTCATTCCCATACCAGGTCCTTACCTGCCTACACAGACACAGACTGATTGAACAGAATGATGGTTGTGAGACTACACGAGCTAAATGACAAGATACAAGGCCCTTCTAACTTTTAGGTGGTAAATGAGTGATGTATCTGGTTCTGAGATGAACACTGTTGGGTTTTTCCTGGACAGATGGTATCTCCAAAATTCTTTAAAATAATGGATCTTTTTAAAAATAAATAAAAAAAATGAATAAGCAAATGTTCAGATAACTCTGAAATTGTTACTAATGAAGAGCGACTCTGGTTTTCACCTCCATGCAATGATTAGAGGTCCTGCTTAACCCCAACATCACACCTACAGACCACTTCTTCATGACTGTGTTGATAGCATATTTATAGTGTTATCCACATGCATGTGGTTGCTCTCATCTTCAACTCCTCATATGCAGGAAAGCTGATGTCCAATAGATCTCAGGTAACAAGAGTGTTATGCTTTTTAAATTCTACTTCTCTCTGGTAAAGATTTTGAACAAACTGATCAGACTGAGGAGAAAATAAGATGGCTACAGAAAGCTTCTTTCTTCAGCATAGGCCAATGTATAACAAGGAGTCCTTGTCAGACAAAAGGCAGCTGTCAAGCTAAAATGAAATGAAAAGATAAGTTGTTTTAAAAATTAATAGTTAGAAAATACAATCCACCAAATGAAGACAGGCAGCAAATGTTATCACTGTATTACTTTTTTTTTCCCCTCTCTCTATTTTTATTTTGAAGTCGTTATGCTACTGTAACTTCTTAAGGGAAAGACTGCTGTACCCTCACTCAGCCCCTACTTCAAAGATGATTACTTATCACTAGTAGTATCTCCTCATGAAAGGTGCTACACTGTCACCCAAAGGAAATAATGTTGAAACTATAGACCAATGTAAGGTACAACAATACCTTTTACCTCAGGTTTGACTCCAGTGGAGCATCACTCATTTACAGCTACTAAGCATCTGCTTAAATTTTCAAAATTACTGAAATAATTATGGTAGCTCTTCAGGACAAAATTTTTAATGCTGTAAAAAACTCACAGTCTGCTTAAATACTACTTTTTAATTTTAAAAGTCTTGTTTTGATTTACTTTTTAATCATTCAAAAACCAGAGTATCTAAGAATTAGGCTTTACACATTCTTATTTTTTTTCTTTGCTGTTTACTGACATTACTTCAGTTCATGAGGTGCATTTCAGACAGTCTTTGTTGAGAATATAACATCATGGTTTTAGTCTAGAGATGCAAAAAATTCAGAGGGGAAGAAACTGAGTTGGAAGGGAGATGGGGGTTTTCTCCCTCTTTTTTTCCCCCCTTAAACTCAAAACCTGAAAAAAACCCAAATGAAGTAAACAGCCTTTTGTCCATAACATTTTCTTTAAAAAAAAAATAGTAAAATAATTCTTTGTCATCTTTAAGAGATTCTTTTTGCTTTGCATTTTGTATATACTTCAAAATGCTTTCCATCTGACAAGTATTTCAGATAAATTACTTTAGTTAGTGAATCGTGATTTTATAATTTGCAATACCCAATTCAAACACTCACAAACATCTGTTTGCAAAGGAGAAACAACTACTGAAATTACAGGATCAAGGTTTAAAATTTTATATAGTTCAGACATATCTTCAGATACTAGCGTACCAGATGATATTGGCGTAACAATTTTTTTTACCAGTTCTGGAGTTGCAGTTGTTTTGAAAGAGCACCTAAAAAGGTCATGCCTTTGCAGTTGGGTTTAAATGGGGGATACTCTTTTTGAATGACGCTATCAAAATAGGACACAATGATATAATTCAAAGACTACTGTGTCTTAGTTTTTAACTTAAAATGTCTTAGAGTATAGCTCACTGTTTGAGAAGAATATCCGAAAACTTTTTTTTTTTCCTGCCTCTGAAAAAATTATCTCCCTTCCTTCCTTACACTTCCCACTCTTCTATGCTAATGATTGAAAAGCCAAATATTCTACTAAAGAAAATTGGTTTGGGCCTTTAATACAACAACTTTATCTTGAGGTACAGTATAAAACTTTATGGCACCTATTTCATTACACCCAGGATTAATTTTGGAGGCTAATTTTGACACTAAACAAAAATTAAATGCATGCCAACTGGCAGAAATAATACATTAGCTGCATATGAAAACTTTGTTTGGCTATTACTTTTCCATATTAGTAGATGTGTTCACTGATGTGATCTAGAAGATACTAATATGATTGTACATTTCACTGCTTACTAGAAATAAGGTTAAGCCCAACAAAAAACTGTAATGGGATATAGGGCAAGATGTCTGTCTAGGGCTCCTTGAAATATTCCCCAATGAACACAGCCATGGTATGAACTGATTGTGTAGGATAGGCAGGCCAGCCTCAAAAGAGTAGTGATTGAGGACTAGAAGTGAGCAGTAGTCAACTTCCCAATTCCAACAGAATGGGTTGTATAGCTACACGAAATCATGATCTGCTGCTTCAGGGGGTCCAAAAGTGGAACAGATACCAACAAAACTACTGCATAAAATGATCTTGAAGTTTTTCCACTAATTTGGTGTTCAGAAAGTATCAGATTGATGCCCCTTTAAGGCTGAATGTCTTCACTTGTCCTTATATATTAATTTTTAAATAATGGATTTAACCACAATGACTATCACCCTCAGAAGCAAGGAGGTTCAGAAACATAGGAAAGCCAAGCCAGTGATAAGAGATTACCAGCTGGTATGATAAGGCTGGCTGAGGGTCTACGCTTAGTCTCAGAGGAAAGCAACTTTACCCCCGAATGCGTCAGAAAATGGGCAAAGAATATAAAATCAACATATGCGTGTTATCAGAGAGGACTATGCAAAATCCAGGAGAGCTCATGATGGAGAACTGAGCTCTTCTCTTGACAAAAGCTTTTGTGCAGATATTACCCACACTACAAGAAAGGGCAAAGATAACAGCAATTTCTTTGATTTAGCACAATAACGTGCCCATTTCTTCATTTCATCTTAGAAATGGATTCTCTTTTTTCCATGGAGTCACTAGCAGAGCCATTACCTCCATTCAGTAGAGATAAAAACATACAGTAAGTGCGTGCACACAAGATAGCAGTACACCAGTCATGGACAAAAGCGGAAGAAAATAAAAGTGGTGCTTTTAGAGCTTACATAATTTAAGAGGCACACAGTATGAAGAACAGGTATCAAAAGATAGAGATTTGCTTTTAAAAACAACTCACATCTGCATGTTAGAAAACCAAGTCTGGGGAATTTCAATCTTTTAAAGAGTCAAATACTACATTTTATTAGAGCAAAGTTGGGGGTTTTTTTTGGTTTGTTTTTTTTTCTTCTTAACGCAACATTAATCATAATGCAAATTAACCTATGCATTTTTTTTTCCATTGTCAGCTTGTCAGGTTAGCTTAGAGATCAAGTGTAATTTTCAAATTAGCTGTTTCTGGTGCTTTATAGTAGAGGTGAATGAATGAGAAGCAAATTATATCTTCATAGCAACTTACAGATTGAAAAAGTATATATTTGCAGCTTAGCCTTGACCGTTTTAATTTTTACATCTGTAGTTACAGCTGGGATAGGAAGCATGGTGAGGAGGTGCTAAAATGTTGCAAAAAAAATCTTACTCAAGCCAGTTGGAAACCTGATTTTGTAATTTTTTCTCATTTATTTGAGCATATCCCAGAGAACTATATAATAGGAATAAAGCTTAGATAATAACTTACTTTTGGATGCTCTCTTGATAGGTACCAGTTAACCTTCTGCAACACAGCATGTTGCTATCCTGATCCAAGACTAGAGCACTAATTGGGAAAACAGTTTGAATACCATATTTTTTTCACATACATGATTTGCACATTACTCGTTCAAAACCTGTGATTCAGCAGCAAGTAATGTGCAGTGACAAGCAATAAGAAAAGAAATCTGCCTTGAGACCTCCCTACCCTAGAAACTGCGAGCCCTCTCTGCACCTGAACACTCACAGTATCAGACTCTTCTCTCAGAATCTTTCCTCTGCCACCATGGATTTCACGCAAGCACATGAGGTTATGGATTATCTGGAGATGTATTATCAAATTTTTACAAGACACTGCTGCAAACAAAAATAGCAACTCTGAATTATAGTAGGTATTTTGCAGGTAAATAAAAAAAATAAATATTGCAGGTAAATAAAAAAAAAAAAAAATATTGCAGGTAAATTTTTTTTCCCCCTAAATTTTAAAATTAAGTTTCTTCAAACAGGAACACTCTCAAATGTAACTGGGTTTTTCATACTGTCTTACCTGATCAACACAAATAGAATAAGCCAAACTTCTGTTCTACTTGTAGTCAATATGTAATCATTTCCATATAAGCGAGGCCAATATTAATATTTTTGAGTGTATGCACACTGTTAATCTTGAATCAAACTAGTAGGTTGTCAAACTCAAGTTACTTCATTCTGTATCTTATTCCTTTTATTCTACATTCGGAAACAAGAATTGACCTTCAAACAAATGGTAGAGGCAGTGCTGTGCATGAGGAAGGTGATTCATGGACCTGTATCTGTGGACAGTTTTCAATATTTTTAAGTTAGATTTATGTTTTAAGCACTATGTGCAATTAAACTTATGCTCTATTTGCTTTCCAAGTTGTCTATACTTTAAAGGTACAGTAAAATTAAGGTTAAGCAAAAAGGAAAGCAACTTTTCAGAAGAGGAAG
>VWZK01000311.1:0-12020 GCA_013396935.1 Baryphthengus martii
GCTGCACCGTCTCCCGGGTTCTGTGGACGGCCCCCAAGCCGCCCGCCGCCGCCGTCCTCGTCCGCCTGAGGTGGTGGGGAGAGACCTCCGACGGCACCGTCTTCCAGCCCGCCTCCCGGCCGGGGCAACCTGCGACAAGAATCACCGCCCGCTACGCTGTCCGCTGCGGGCCCGGGCAGTTCGCTGCCTACCTGAGAGGTAGAGCCGCTTCACTCTGGGCCAGGGCTGCGAGGAGACCCGCCAAACCCGGGGAGTTATGTACCCGCCAAGTAACCGCAGCCCTGTTTTCACTTACGACCTTTCAGGTGGTTTTCCTGGCAGGGAAGGCTTTTCATCTCATGCCGGAGTTACTGGCATCAGTCTCTCTAGTAGTCAGCAGTCAGCGCTCAGGTCTGCAAACAGCTGAAGTCTCCTGTGGTGCCCGTAGTGTCAAGATCAGATGATTTTTAGTCTTACACATATCATAAGGTCAGCATGTTGAGGGAGAGGATTCTTTCCCTTCACCCTGCTTTGGTGAGACACCCCAACACCCTGCAGGGCAGCCTCCATCTCAGGAGTCCTCAGCCCAGGAGAGACAGGGAGCTGGTGGAGCGGGGCCAGAGGAGCCCCAGCGATGCTGGGAGGGCTGGAACCCTCTGCTGGGAGGCCAGGCTGGCAGAGTTGGGCTTGTGCAGCCTGCAGAAGAGAAGGCTGTGGGGAGACCTTCTGGGGGCCTTTCAGTAATAAAGGGGGACCTCCAGAAGAGGTGTGGAGGGCTCTTTATCAGGAAGTGTAGAGATAGGGTGAAGGGTAACAGCTTCAAACTGAAAGAGGGTAGGCTTAGATTAGGTCTTAGGAAGAAACGTTTTGCTCTGAGGGTGATGAGAGCGTGGCCTGGGTTGCCCAGAGAAGCTGCGGGTGCTCCCTCCCTGGGAGTGTTCAAGGCCAGGTTGGACAGGGCTCAGAGCAACCTGGTCTGGTGTCCCTGCCCATGGCAGGGGCGTGAAACTAGATGGTGTTTTAAGGTCCCTTTCAACGCAAACATCATCCAGCCTGACCTTGAGCCCTTACAAGGATGGGGCATCAACCGCCTCTCTGGACAACCTGGGCCAGGGCCTCACCACCCTAACTGTGAAAAATTTCTTCCTTCTCTCCAGTCTAAATCTCTCTTCTTTCAGTTTAAAACCATCACCCCTTATCCTGCCATAAGTCGTCCTGTTGTGGTAATGTTGTACTTATTTATCATCGTATATTATTGGTATAACACTTGCTGCCTCATTATCGTGATTTCCTAATATGACGTTACGTTAACTTCTGGCATCACTGTCGTTTTAACAAAAATAAATCCCTTTTAATTAGGTTTAATTGTGACCTCTTGTGTGAGACTGAAATGAAGCTGTCCCTCATTTTCACAGATACGGGTGTTCTTGTCCTGGAGTTAATGACCAAACTTGACCATCTTCCAATTGGCAGAGTGCAAGTCACGGGACTGTCCCAGCTCTCTCCCAGCAATCCCATACATGGATTTTTCACTGTAGTTTCACCAGCATCTGATAAGCTGGGAGAGCTGCAGGTAATCCTCATGTCTCTGCTGTTATAAATTCTGGTGCCGTGACACTTCCCAGTATCGTCGGGTGCCAGGGTGGAGCTGGACTGGCTCTCTGTCCAAAGCGTACCTGAGATAAGACAGCAAATGAGAAATGAACCCTGACGTCGTTGGTTCTGCTCAGGAGGAGGTGTGGCATTTGTAGTGCAGCTCGAGGAGGAAAATGTGTAGTCTGTACAAGGAGAGCGAGTTTTAACAGCCGATTTAAAATGGGATGCTCAGTTGTAACACTTCTCTGGAGCCTCACTGGGCTGAAATGGTAGAAGATTTTCAAAATCTGGGGTTAGGTAGGTGGGGTTCTGTTTTCCAGCCATGGCTCTGGACAATTTATGCGGAAAGAATGTTGCCCATCCTTTGAAAACACGGGATGTGAAATAAGTAGTTTTAAATTTGTCTGAGTTTTATGATGTTACACAACTGCACAATATAAATAACGCTCTGTATAGAAAAGCTCTGTGTAGAAAAGTTTTCCAGAGTGTGACAAGTGACGCTGAATACAGTGTGCATTGCACTTAATTAAGAAAAGAAGGAAATAACTATTGTCACGTCTCGTCTCTCAGGTCTCCCTCGCTCTAGAACCCCTGCCAGACTTGTACAACACCAGCAGCTCTGTCCCGGCCGCGGGTGCCGGTTTAGATCCAGTGGCTCCGGCGCAGGGAGGCAGCCAGCCTCCCTTCCTGGCTCCGTCCCGGCGCTCCAGGCAAACACGGGTGACTGTTGCTGGCCCAGAGTCCGTTCACAACAGCAGAGCCACAACTCCCAGGTATCTTTTGTCTCCCCATGTCAGAATTCTGGTTTATTTTGCGGTTCACACCCCTTTTTTAAGTCGTGGCTGTACACTTGTGAGTTACAGGGTACTTTTTGAATGTGCGTTTTGTACAAAATCCAGAACCTTCAGAACTCAGAGGGGCAGTTTCTCATCTGATCCAAATCTCATCGTGCTATTGAGTTAGTTCAAGCTATGTTCATTGATGCAAGAGGCACCACAAATCTTTTACTTACAGCTTGACTTCATCTCTCTGACGGTGTCAGTGGAAGATGAAAAGTCATTAATGTGTTGCATTTCGTTTTGGAGCGTGTGCTGAAGGGGAAAGCTGCAGGGTTAGGGAGAATTTGGAGAGGTTTAAAGCCCTTTGTCGATCCACTGGAGTTGTTCCTGAAATAACGTTTCACTTTTCAGCAGAGGAAAGGACCGTTTGCTCTTCCGAGAGAACTTTGAAAACACGCAGGACCCTTTTTCTGCTTCTCATCACCATCAGATTGTACCAGATGAAGATCTGAAAGCGAGTCCTTCAGATCAGCCAGTGCCAAATCCCAGCAGCCGCCATCCTGAAGCACCCGCCGGAACAAACGTGCGGGTGCTCTCTTTGCATAACCCGGCTACAAAAGACCTGCTCTCAGGTTTGTGTACAACTGGCATCACCTTTTCGATTTCACAGGAAACAGCTCTGGATAACATTTCAAGTGCTTAGCTAGAGACAGACTGAAGGAAATGGGATACTTTGCACGTTTTCGCTAGTGTTTCAGACAAAAAATTGTAACACAAACATCTTTACTTAAAAAGCACTGATTTAGTCTTATTGGAAGATGACTTGAGTGTCCAGATCAGGCAAGACATGCTGTCCTAGCCTGAGCTCTGACCTGGGGGGCTAAAAGAACAGGAGGCTCAGCTTCACAGACTCCTTAATCATGGCCTTGTCTGGGGACGTGGTTCAGCGGTGCTCTGGCAGTGCTGGGTTAACAGTGGGACTCGATGATCTTGAAGGTCTCTTCCAACCTAAATGATTCTGTGATTCTCTGTCTTCTGAGATGGCCGTCCAAGGTGCCTCTTGCATTCGGATCTACCTTGGGAGACCGTCAGAGGATAACTCTCCCTCGCTCCTGGCTGATCTGGCTGTCTGATGGGATATAGCACGTGCTTAAAGATCTCTTTAAAACAGCAGAAAACGAGTTTCTTGACGGTAGCTGGCACATTTATTGCGTTTACCCGTTGCTCTTGGTCGTGTTTTGAACGCTGAGTTTTAATCCTTCTGCCTGTTTCTCAGCTCTTTTGGATCAAGGCAACAAACTCCGGGACGCCATGGTGGTTTCCACCATGAAATCTAGCCCGGACCTGGAGATTGAACCGAGTGAAGTGTCTCGTCTTACAGGAGGCCGTTTCAACGCACCGGCAAAGTGAGTGAAAATGAGGGAAATTATGTTAAGCTCCAAAGCATAGATTTTGAGGCCTTACCAACAGAACTTGAAATACTGAGGTTTGTGTGACATATTTTAGGATTTTCCAATAGGAAATTAGGTTCTACTTTGTGAGTTGATTCTGAGCATCATGTAGTGAGCCTTGATTTAAGTCACTGATTTTAATTTTCTTTTGCGGTATGTTTCCGTTTATTGCAGTCATTTGATAAGGAAATGTTAAATGTTGATAAGGAATGAGAGCATGATAAGGAATGTAGCAAATTAAATGGTACTTGATCACAGAGATCAGGTTTTCAAAGAAATGTACGTAATTAGTGACCTAAATCAAATACTTTTGCATATTCTAGTTTGCATCTCTTGGTACCAAAATGCCTGTGAAAATTTGTGTCTGTGACTGATTGACATGAGTAGTCGTTACCTTCTTCTGTGTGAGCTTTCTCAGCAAATTGAAAAAAAAATGTTTGTGCCTTTTCAAATTCTAACTCCAACTTTATTATTAGGCTTCATAAATGAATTTCAATTCAGTGAAATTGCAGTTTAGACTTATTGAGACAAATGCATGTTTTTTACAGGAGAAACTTAAAATCCTTATTATTGGAAAAAAACCCAAAACCAACTATGTCTTTTGTTCCACTGTAAACCAGAAAATAACATCGGTGTCTTAACAGTCAATAATGCTGTTGCAAACACAACATGAATTATTTCTGGTCAAACTATTCCAATTTGTTTAAAAGTAGATGATTTAGGACTTTACCAGGAAAAACTGCTAGAACATAATTTATAAACATCTTGCTTTCCATCTCAGGCCTCTTCTCCCCTTGTTTGCAGCAGCAGCAGCTCTAAGGTTGGACCAACCTTTCTGGTTGGACTCGATGATCTTAAAGCTCTTTTCCAACCTGAATGATTCTGTGATTCTGTGACTTACTGCAAAGTGTGAGCTTTTGGCTGTGACTTGCAGCAGACTGCAGAGCTGCAGAAAGTTTTTGTTTACCTGGAGATGAAGCTACAAACTGGAGAAGGCTGCAAATAACCTTGGATTTTTATCCTCAATGGATTAATCTTGAACATACCTTAACATGTATTATATTTTTTTCCCTTTTACTACGCTCTGTGCTACAATCACTGTTATCCAGGAGCCCGAAAGGCTTGAACTCAGATTTTGTGCCCGCTCCTGAAGATCCTCAGCTCTTTGCATCTGAGGATTCTTGTCGTCAAGTTGACCTAAGCTCTGAGGAGAGAGCTATACAGTTACTCTTGGGCAGGTGAGCGTAATGCACTGGGAGCTGCTGCAAATTTGTCCTGTTTTTGAGCACTTTATACTGAAAAATGCCTCTTGGCTCTTGAAGTTCTCCACGTTTCTGGAAATGCAACCGGTGAATCATATGTGCAAGTGCTGGAGGTGTTTTATACCTCAGCTTGCCCTCAGGTTTAATGTGGAACAACCTGGATAGCTCCAAGTGCCTTGATGTAATAAGTGATGTCAGAAAGATTAACACCACTCTTTGATAAAATTGTTATTTAATAATTTTAATAGTAGTAATAGTAGTTACCTAGTTAAAGTTAATAGTTGTCGCTGTTGTGTCCTAAAATGTTGAGAAGTTTATGAAACAAATAAAAATGTTTCTTTAAAGAACTTGCAGTTTGTAAATTAGAATTACCGTAAAACATCGTGAAAGTTATAAAATATTTACAGATAAATATGGATGTTTCACAACCGTTTGTAGAGATAGGATGAGGGGTGGTGGCTTCAAACTGGAGGAGGGAGATTTAGACCAGAAGTTAGAAGGAAGTTCTTCATCATGAGTGTGATGAGACCCTGGCCCAGGTTGCCCAGGGAAGCTGTGGATGCTCCATCCCTGGATATGTTCAGGACAAGACTGGATGGGGCTCTGAGCAACCTGCTCTAGTGGGAGGAGTCCCTGCCCGTGTCAGGGAGTTTGGAACTAGAGGATCTTTAAGGTCCATTACAACCCTAAAGGATTCTGTGATTCTTTGAAATGTTGTAGATAGCTATTAGTAGATACACTGGAGCAGGTTACTCAGAGAGGTTGTGGAATCTTCAGCTTTGGAGATATTCAGAATCCGACTGAACAATTTCTTTCTTTGCATCCTCTAGCTTTGAGCAGAGGTTAAATAGATGATCTCCAGAGAACCCTTCCAACCTCAACTGTTCATGATTCTATGGATATGTACTCACACACTCTTCTTTCCTGTTGGGCCCAGAGGTGTTACCGCAAGATAACCCACCAGGCTGGGCCCCAGGCATGTGCTCGGCCGGGCTCAGTGCTCTGTAAGCAGAGTCTGGCTGTATCTGGGGCCAAGGCAGCACAAGTCTGGTCTAGAACAGGCAGCATTGTCAGAATTCAGTAAGACAGTGACTCCAGAACTTGCAGCACTAAGGGACTTTTCTTTCTCTCATCTCCACAGCCTTGATCTGTCTTCTGTGCATTGCTGGGACCGGATGGGTTCCCTTCTGGATTCACTCTCTCTGGGGAGCGAGGTGTATGACAGTGAACTCAATGATCCCCATTACGACCAGAGTCTCCTGGAGAGTCTGTTTTACTCAGCTCCTGTAAGTGGAGAGCAAAAGGAAGGTGCTTAATATAGAATGAAGAAAATCAGAAGTGTGCATCAAAAAAAAAGCTACAGATTTAAGTATTACTAAAGCTTAATAAACATTAAATATCATACAGAAGCTTGCGAGAACATTGCTTACCATGAATGTTATTAAAGGAATACTATGAAGACTATAAAGTTTGGAAATTGTAGGATTGAGGCTTTCCATGAAGCTTTTTTATTTTTCAAAACCTCTGAAAAGTATTGATACCATTTCGTTTCAAATATTGCAATCCACAAGTTGTGTTTCCTTTAAGTAGCACAACCATTCTGTATCTTTCTTGACAACAATAATTATTTTATGTGCATGATCTCTGTTTCAGAAATCTGATTCCAGTTTAAGTGATTTCCTCAGTGATAATGATGTTAAATCCTCCAAAAAAGTAACCAAGGCAGAAGCTCTCACACAAACTGGTACAGTGATTCCACAGAAGGATTCAGAAGCCTTTGGTCGGGATCAGGTGATCAAAATTAAACCAAGGTAAACAGTTACACTAGTGGCTTGTTTTGCAGTATCTTGCTCACTCTAAGTTGGTAGCAGCAAGAACTGCACTATGTGACTGTGCTCCATAGTTCTTGGGATAACCGTTTTGGTGGGGAATCCTCAGAGCATCTCTGGGAATGACAGAGCATCAGCAGCACCCAGGAATTGCTTTATGTTGTTAAAGAAACTATGGAGATGCAAGAGTTAAAATTGCATCTTAATAGATGAAAGTGCTTGAGCAGGTCCAGAGGAGGCCGTGAAGATGATCGGGGGTCTGAACACCTCCTGTATGAGGCCAGACTGAGGGAGTTGGGGTTCCTNCTTTGTGTGGTTCTGCGGATTTGGGTATGGAACAATTGCAAAATAACTCACATCCAGTTATCTCTTTTCCCAGTGTTTCTGAGTGTGTAAAATTTATCTCTGCTGTGCAGGGACAGAGTTCGTATCAGTGTTTTTCTGCTGATTTGTGCTCTCTCCTGTACCTGTAGTAAATAAATGTCTGTTCTGACCTGATCTAAATTGTATTCCCTTTTTTCCGTGACAGAATCAATAGAAGTGTCCCTAAAAGTCCATTTATCAAGTTGTACTTGTACAATACCCATTAGTATTAAGCTTTTATGACTCTTTGTTTGTTTTGAGCTGAAGTATAAAAAAAAAAAAAATATTTCTGAAACTTTTCTTACCAATACTTAGAAAAATTACTTACAAAAATATTCATCTTACCAATTAATACTTTTATATTCAGGTAAAATTTATATCTCCAGAGGTACCAACACAAACCTATGTACAAATCAAATCTCATAAATAAATTACAGGTGAGATTTTAAATTCTTACAAAAATCTTGTTGCCGTTCCTTTTCAGCAGCGACTTGTCCATGTGGGAAGTTGTGTCTTCTCCCTTTTTTTTTCGTATATGACATTAAATGAAGCTTTTCTTTTTGAAGAGTTAGGCTGTATAAGATTTTTTCAAAACTAAGATTTCTGTTACGGAGACTGACAAATTTGTTGAGAGACTTACAGAGTTTTAAATAATATTCCACCAAACTACAGTTTTCCCTTCATGTGGTTGTGTTAAGACTGTTCCTGTAGTTCTGATTCTCAGTTTTATCTTTTCAGCTGCTTTCCCACTAGACCATTTGCTGCTCCAGAAGATCACACAGAAGCAGCTCATGTCACATCCTTGAATGCAGACAGGGTGACACTGTTGGAGCGAATACACCTGGCCAGAGTGATCGTTGACAGCTTGAAAATCCCTCCTCAGAGCATCCAGATAACACCAAGAAAGAAAGGTTTGATGGGGAAGCCTCCATGGCCTGCAGCACTTAACAAGTGGTAAGGGGGACATTTTCTCACAAGTTTATTACTTGTGCCTTTGAGGTAGATTTACAGAATCCCAGCACAGTGGGGGCTGGAAGGTCCCTCTGGAGCTCCTCTGGTGCCCCCACCCTGCTCCAGCAGGGTCACCCAGAGCAGGGGGCCCAGCAGCGCAGGGTCCAGGTGCCTTTGGAATCTCTCCAGACAAGGAGACTCCACCACCTCTCTGGGCAGCCTGGGCCAGGCTCCAACCCCCTCCCAACAAACAAGCTGCTCCTCCCGCTCCCAGGGAACCTCCTGGCTTCCAGTCGGTGCCCGGTGCCCCTCGTCCTGGCACTGGGCACCCCTGAGCAGAGTCTGGCCCCAGCCTCTCACCCCCCAGGGGCCCTTGAGCTCTTGCTCAGCCTTGCTCAGCTCCCCTCTGGGGCTGCTCTTCTGCAGCTGAACAGCCCCAGGGCTCTCAGCCTTTCCTGCCCACACAGATGCTCCAGGTCCCTCAGCAGCTTCCCAGCCTCCCCTGGACTCTCTCCAGTAGCTCCTGGTCTCTCTGGAACTGGGGAGCTCAGAACTGGACCCAGTACTCCAGAGGTGTCCTCCCTGGGGCAGAGCAGAGGGGCAGGAGAACCTCGCTTGATCAGCTGGTCACACTCTTCTCCCTGCCCCCAGGAGCCTGGTGGCCTCTTGGCCACCAGTGCTCTTTGCTGCCTCATGGTGAACTTGTTGTCCCCCAGCACTCCCAGATCCTCCTCCGTGGAGGTGCTTTCCCAGCAGGTGCCCCCTGCCCTGTCCTGCTGCAGGGGGCTGTTCCTCCCCAGGGCCAGGACCCTGCACTTGCCCTGGTTGAACTTCATGAGGTTCCTCTTGGCCAAACTCTCCAGCCTGTCCAAGTCACGCTGAATGACAGCACAGCTCTGGTGCATCAGCCACGGCTCTCAGTTTGTTGGCAAAGTGGCCAGTGGACCAGGGGTCCGCTCCATCCCATCATCCAGGTCACTGATGAATGTGCTGACCAAGACTGGACCCAGCACTGACCCCTGAGGAACACTGAGCTCCAGGCCTCCAAAGAGGCTCTGCGCCGCTGTTCACAGCCCTCTGAGCTCTGTCCTTCAGACAGCTCTCACCCCACCTCACTGCCCACTCCTCTAACCCACACTTCCTGAGCTTCCCTATGGGGATGTTATGGGACATAGTGTCAAAAGCCTCACTGAGGTCGAGGTAGTCAGCGTCTGCTGCTGTCCCTTCTACTCAGCTGGTCACACCATCACAGGTGGCTATGAGATTGTTTTCACCGAGGTCTTTCGTGTAGCCCGGCTTACCTAAGTTCTCCAGGCTTCTGAGGTCTTCCCATTTCACTGCTCCTCTCAGGAAATTGTTTGCCGTAGACTTCTGAAAGTTACGGATGGCAATAATTGATTCTGATGTGGGCTCACTTCAGGCTGTGCTTTTTTTTCCTGGGATTTTGGGGAGGTAGAGACGTGCTTTGATCATGGTAGTATATTGAAAACAAAAGGAGGTTTTTTTGAGGAGCATCTGACATCTATAATCTACCGAAGGAATTCATAAAAGTAGTTTAATTATGCCAAAGCAAGATAGAGTAACAATAAATTGTGATTATGAAACTTACCTGCTGCGTTCGGTGTCGTTATGTACATGAGATTTTTGATGGATTGTGATAATCTAGTCACTTTTTTATTCATAGTACCTTCTTTGTTGAGTACCACTTTCCTGTGGGAGCCACCGAGGATGAAAAAGGACAGGTCTCCATAACAACAGAAGTAATTCGAACAGCTTCAAGTAAAATTGCAGATGATGGTAAGATCAGTGCTTTCCTCTCCTTGTCTTGAGTTTTGTTGACTCCTTCATCTCTTAGAAACGATTTAGTAGCATTTTCTGCGTATTTTCTTTGCTGCCTGAAAAATACAGTATGATTAGTGGGACCTCTACCAACAGAGTGGCTGCAGGTAGTGAAAAGGTCCTCTCAGGGAGAAGGAAGACAAGTGATTTTTATTTTTTTTTTCCCCCAATTATTTTTTTACTTCCAAGAAGTATTAATACTATACATTTTTTTTCCAAGGGACATAATAGCAGGTCAGTGATGCCATCCCTTCGTTTCAGCACAAACCCAATATACTTTTTGCAATCATATGAGGATGATAAAGGACTTTCAGAAATATTAGAGGGAGATTTTTTCCAGATGAAGTACGCCACGTAACGTCTGCAAGAGCTCAGAGTCTGCTGGAGCCAAGAGATCTTGAGTCCTGTACTCAGCTGAGTGGACGCTGATCTCTTGGCTGGGAATCTCCAGCGTTTGTATCCCTGAGAACAGCTGATGTTCTTTTCTCTCCTCAATGAGCAGAAAATGCTGCATGAGGAAGATCTCTCTGCCCACTCACCCTGGAACTCCAGTTTCTAGCAAAACTTTCAGATGCCTCTCCGGTATGGTCATTCATTGGCTTTGCATCTTTCTGGATTGCACTTGAGAGATCTGGGGGTAAATTCTGAGTTCTCTTGTACATTCTCCATTTGTGTCCAGACAAAACATCTAATTTTTCTGAACATTAGCTCTTTGTAATACCCAAATAATACAGATTCCAACTCCTAGAAAAAGAGCTAGGGCTGAAAACAATTTGAAGAAGCTTCGAAGCCAATCTATGGTACCATTATCTTTCCTGAGAGCTGTTTATCTCATTTATTAAAGATGCCTAACAGGAGGGATTCCGTAGTCATCCCAGCCAAGGTGGGAAAGGTCTGCGCTTTCCGTTTGCAGTCTTCGTGTGACTAATGTCAGTTTTTGTCACCACAAGAATACTTAGTTGACTCATGCAAAGCACTCTGCATCAACACAAGCCTCACCCAAAGGCCTCCCTTCTGGAGTGGGCGAGGACAAACCCGTCAGTCCGTCCTTAGGATTTGGTGTTGAATTCTCATCCCACAAAGCAGCTCCAAAAAGGGCTGACATTTATACTTCAGGTTTCTATTAATGTGTAAAGTGTGGGGATGGGACTGTAGGCAACGCATTAAGTGGGTTCATGAGCTGCACAAACATTCCTTGGTGGGCTTTTCAGCCTTGATATCTTCTGCCAGGAGCAGGCAACTGTCTTCCTGTCTTCTGCCATACGCAGGTAACTGCTGCAATGAGCAGAATGGGGAGGCCGGGACCTCACTGCTCTCACTCCGCATTTGGTGTCATCGCAGCACTGACCACCAGATCTCCACCCGGCCTCCCTGTCTGCTCCAGACACTAGATGCTTACCAGCAGTGATGACTTTCAATTGCTTGTGCTTTTCTGCTTCCAAAAGAAATACGTTGCTCAAAATAATTCAAGGTTCTCCCAGTGAAGAAGGGGAAGTCTTACTGTGTGCTGGGATGGCAGAGACTTGGTACCAACTGCAGCCTTTGGATGCTGTTAGAATATTAATTTTGTTGTGCTGCCCTCCTGCTGTTTTCTGGCCTGGGAAGATGAGAGCAGTTTACTGTGGGATCGGTGTTAATTAGTAATGCTGCTGTGGGTAACTGAGAAGTCTCCACAGGAAAGTTTCTTTATATTCAGTTAATTTTGAGTATTTGTTGCTCTGTGAGCAACAGCAAAGCAAAGAAGTAAATTTCCTACAGAGTTGTAACATAATTTAATAGATTAAAGCCTCAAAAGATTCTCTGCATCCTCAGTCAGGTTACAGATGGCACCAAGTTGCGCAGGACTGTGGATCTGCTGGGGGGTGGGGGGCTCTGCAGAGGGCTCTTCCCAGGCTGGATCGAGGGGCCGAGGCCAATGGGATGAGGGTCACCCAGGCCAAGGGTCCTGCCCGTGGGTCACCCCAACCCCCG
>VWZK01000311.1:12059-39229 GCA_013396935.1 Baryphthengus martii
TTCCTTGGTGGGCTTTTCAGCCTTGATATCTTCTGCCAGGAGCAGGCAACTGTCTTCCTGTCTTCTGCCATACGCAGGTAACTGCTGCAATGAGCAGAATGGGGAGGCCGGGACCTCACTGCTCTCACTCCGCATTTGGTGTCATCGCAGCACTGACCACCAGATCTCCACCCGGCCTCCCTGTCTGCTCCAGACACTAGATGCTTACCAGCAGTGATGACTTTCAATTGCTTGTGCTTTTCTGCTTCCAAAAGAAATACGTTGCTCAAAATAATTCAAGGTTCTCCCAGTGAAGAAGGGGAAGTCTTACTGTGTGCTGGGATGGCAGAGACTTGGTACCAACTGCAGCCTTTGGATGCTGTTAGAATATTAATTTTGTTGTGCTGCCCTCCTGCTGTTTTCTGGCCTGGGAAGATGAGAGCAGTTTACTGTGGGATCGGTGTTAATTAGTAATGCTGCTGTGGGTAACTGAGAAGTCTCCACAGGAAAGTTTCTTTATATTCAGTTAATTTTGAGTATTTGTTGCTCTGTGAGCAACAGCAAAGCAAAGAAGTAAATTTCCTACAGAGTTGTAACATAATTTAATAGATTAAAGCCTCAAAAGATTCTCTGCATCCTCAGTCAGGTTACAGATGGCACCAAGTTGCGCAGGACTGTGGATCTGCTGGGGGGTGGGGGGCTCTGCAGAGGGCTCTTCCCAGGCTGGATCGAGGGGCCGAGGCCAATGGGATGAGGGTCACCCAGGCCAAGGGTCCTGCCCGTGGGTCACCCCAACCCCCGGCACCGCTCCTGGTTGGGGCAGAGTGGCCAGAAAGTGCCCGGCGGGAAAGGCCCTGGGGGGGTTGGTCACCAGGTGGCCGGAGATGAGCCTGAGAGTGCCCAGGGGGACAAGAAGCCCCCAGCATCCTGGCTGGGGCAGCACTGGGGGGGCAGCAGGGCCAGGGCAGGGATCGTTCCCCTGTACTCAAGTTGCCCCAGGGGAGGTTGAGGTTGGAGTTCAGGAACAATTTCTTGCCCTCCAGGGTTGTCCAGGCCTGTGTCAGGCTGCCCAGGGCAGGCCTGGAGTCCTCATGGGCCCTGGAGAGGTTTCCAAGCTGTGGAGATGTGGTGCTGAGGGATGGGGGTTAGTGGTGCCCTGGCAGGGATGGGGAAACAGTTGGACTAAGGATCTTGGAGGCCTTTTCCAAGCAAAACGGTTCAATGATTCTGTGATTCCTATTGAGGGTTCCAGTGACAGACATTCCCTCCTGCCCCCAGTTCAGTTCCCAGCTCTGCTTGATCTCTGCTTTGGAAAGATGTGCAAATGCTCTCTGTGTGTTTTGTTTGTCGACTTCTCTGAGGTGCCGTCACTGTCCTGTTGTACCTTCTGAATTTCACATGTCTCTACTCACCTTGCATGTTCCCTGCAGAGAGTGAAGGTTTCTCCATTGCTGGTTAAGATCAAATGACAGGATAGCTCTGAGTCTGGCTAATTGCTCACGAGTCTCCCTCTTCCTTGCAGTGGTGAAATTTCAGCAACGGTTCGTGTTCCCTGTCTGCTTTGGTGGAACAATGATAGAGCACTGGTGGAGCTCTGACCTTGCTTTTAAAATCTACATGAGAAGAAGCACACAGAAAAAGGTACTTGTTAAAAGCTGTTCATACTTTGTGCCTCGAAAAGGAAAGGAATTCTTTGTGTTTCTGTCTTCTTCAAATGCTTATGCAGACAGCGGTGACTTTCCGAAGTCTCATAGAATCACAGAATGCCTTGAGTTGGAAGGGACCTTCAAGGTCACCCAGTTCCAACCCCCTGCCATGGGCAGGGACACCTCCCACTAGACCACGTTGCTCAGAGCCTCATCCAGGCTGGTCTTAACACCTCCAGGGAGGAAGCATCCACAACTTCCCTGAGCAATCTGTTCCTGTGTCTCACAACCTTCAGAGGAAAGAACTTCTTCCTGATGGCCAATCTAAGTCTCCCCTGCTCTAGTTTCAAACTGTCACCCCTTGTTCTGTCCCCACAGGCCCTTGTGAAAAGTCCCTCCCCAGCTTTCCTGTAGCCCCATCAGGTACTGGAAGGTCTCCCGCAATGCTGCGTTGCCGTTGCTGCCGTCTCGACCATCAGAGGCAGAACAAAGGAACATGGCTCGACTGAGCCACTTCTTCATCCACCACTGCCACGTATTAGGCAGGGAAATGACGTTATGTGCAGATACTATAGGTTGGACTAATTTCTGTTCAACCTTGCCACACATCTAAATGATTTTCTAAGTTCAAGATTGACAGACAAAAGAATTTTCCTTCCCTGAGTTTTAAAACTGATGCTGTTTTAAATGTGTTGGATCAAGTGAAGCATTAGTCTTCAGTGAGAACACAGCTTGTTGAGCCACGCAGAATGAGTTCGCATGGGTGCAGTTCAGAGTAGTCAGCTGAGGGTAAGGGGAAAATAATACGAGGAGCGAGAAGGTGGTGTCACTCCTACATTTGGGGGGAAGAAAAGTATCTTTTTACTGAAAATATTTACATAATCATTTGCATGTGATGAAGACAGCGGGAGGTGTTAACTCAGCTTATGTTCTGTTTGAATCAACACCAAGGATACCTGCCCATCTGTTCGAATAGGAGCTTTTCTTTTCATGGGTGAATAAATCACATCCCGAAGTATGGAAATTCTGCTTCATTACTAAGATTTGGGATGTTCATTTTTGCATTAACCTGGGACGTTTTAGAGCTACTGGGAGAATTTCCCTGACTCTCATCCTGTGAGACTTATAATCAGAACCAAGAGAAACTTTGGTACAAATCCCCGTTGGTAGAAATCATGATGTGGATGCGGGGAGGGTGAGTGTCTGACCGTGGCTTCCCAGCAGCCTTTTGATTCATATTACGCCCTCCGTACTTGCTAAGAAATCTTGCAAAACGAAGTGTTTTTCTGCCCTCAGCCAGCGGCCGTGGGCTCAGCCACGCTTCGGTTGCGCCGGGTTCTCCAGTCCGAGTTGCTCACTGTCAGCTGTGAAATACCTGTGGAAAAAGAGGGAGGTCAGATCCAGGTTGGGCCACTGAAGGTATGTGCTTCACCATACAGGGCTTGAGTTAAACGACCCATCATTAATAATTTTGGTTCTGTATTTTTTTTTTTTTTTAATTTTCCCTCCTATTTCTTTTCTCTCTGCTTTAATTTGCCAGGTCTCAGATATGAAGGTTTGTAAGACCAATACAAGATAACATGAACCTTTTATTTCCTTAGGGTTTGGGAGAAATATTTTGAACCTCTAGTGTGTCTAAAGGTGTTCTTGTGGAATGTTCCCCTGGCCGCTGGGTGAAACGTGGGTCAGGAGCGAGGGCTTGTAGACAGAAACCACTCTTCAGGCAGATTTTAATGGCCACGTGTCCAGGGCTGGGAGCTTTGGTTCCTGCTCCATGCGTGACGTGAGCTGAGGTCTCTGCTGCCACATACTCCCTGTCAGTGGTACCACCTTTCCCTTCAGGAGTTACCTTTTCCAGCCAAAGTTTCTGAAAAATGTGGAAGTGAGGTGTGAGGGGAGTTCATTGAAGGCAGGGAGGAGAAATGACACGTTATGTGGGAGAGAACAGAGCAGAACAGGGCGTGAGTAAAAGGAAGTGTTGTGGGGAATTAACGAACTGAGATTCAATGCCAAATACTGAAAGAAGACTGATTTTGATCGCCCCGTTTCTGAGGTTTCACTTGTCCAGTGTAATCGTAGAATCACAGAATGGCTTGAGTTGGAAGGGGCCTTAAAGATCACCCAGTTCCAACCCCCCTGCCTTTGGCAGGGACACCTCCCACTAGACCACGTTGCTCAGAGCCTCATCCAGGCTGGTCTTCAACACTTCCAGAGATGAAGCATCCACAGCTTCCCTGGGTAACTTGTCCCAGGTTCTCACCACCCTCACAGGAAAGAACTTCTTCCTGATGTTCAATGTAAGTCTCCCCTGCTCTAGTTTCAAACCATCACCCCTTGTCCTTTCCCCACAGGCCCTTGTGATAAGTCTCTCCCCAGCTTTCCTGTAGCCCCTTTAGATCCTGGAGGCTGCTCTAAGGTCTCCTTGGAGCCTTCTCTTCTCCAGGCTGAACAGACCCAACTCCCTCAGCCTGTCCTCACAGCAGAGGTGCTCCAGCCCTCCGATCATCTTGGTGGCCTCCTCTGGACCCTCTCCAACAGATCCATGTCCTTTCTGTGTTGAGGGCTCCAGATCTGGATGCAGTACTCCAGGTGGAGTCTCACCAGAGCAGAGTAGAAGGGCAGAATCACCTCTCTTGACCTGCTGGCCACGTATCTTTTGATGCAGCCCAGGATGCACTTGGGTTTATGGGCTGCCAGGGCACTTTGCCAGCCTGTGTTCAGTGCTTCATCAACCACCACCCCCAAGTCCTTCTCTGCAGGGCTGTTCTCAGTCCGCTCATCACCCAGCCTGTGTTTGTGCCTGGGATTGCTCCACCCCAGGGGCAGGACCTTGACCTTGGCCTTGTTGAACTTTGTGAGGTTGGCATGGGCCCACCTCCTCAGCCTGTCCAGGTCCCTCTGGATGGATCTCTTCCCTCCGGTATGTCAGCCGCACCACACAGCTTGGTGTCATCCACAGATTGCTGAGGGTGCCTCGGTCCCACTGTCCTTGTCGCCGACAAAGATGGTAAATGGCACCAGTCCCAGTACCGATCCCTCAGGGACCCCACTTGTTACAAGTCTCCATTTGGACATCAAGCCGTTGATCACAACTCTTTGATCACCACTCCTTATCCACCAAGTGGTCCATCCATCAAATCCGTGTAATACCTGGCTGTGAGTACCTGTGTGTCCAGCTCTCCTGGCCAGGGTCTGTCAGGGATGTCAGCTAGGGAGTCCTCATCGCATTTCTTGGGTTATTTCTGACAGGTGGCCTTGAACTCATCTTTGGTTGTGCTCTTTATACGCTTGAGGAATAGATACTGTTTGGGATCTTTTGCCACAGTATCTTGTCTCATCCGTCCTAAATCATAGCCAAAATTCTCAAGTTTGGTTATTTTCTTTCCCTTATTTGGGCATTTTATGACTCCAGTCCTTTTCCTTATCCTGCTCTCTTATCCTCTGGACTTCAGTTTGTTCCTCTCCTTCTCGCTGTCTTGTCATGTGAATAAATCCGGCCCATCAATGATCCTCTGTAGCAATTAACGCTTGCAAATTAACACCTGGAATTCCTTTACCCCTTGTGCTGGTGTTTCTTTCATTGCCTTCACACGAACATTTTCATTAGTACCAATCTAACTATTTCTCTTGCAAATCTTAATGACACGAAGGGACAATTCAAACGTAGGACAGGGTATTGAAAAACAAAGCAACAGCCAAAAGATGCAACCTCAGGGAAACAGAAGACAAATGCAGTGGATGATGTGCATCAGTGGAGAGAAAAAGAAGGAGCCCACAGAAGGGAGAAAGGAGTTAGGGACAGCTGAAATCAGCAGGGAATGTAAAAGTGAAAGAGCAGTGCAAGAAAACATTTAGAGAGAAGCACTTCTTTTTAATATTTTTTCTCAAGCGTCAAGCGCTATAGAAAAGTGGAGCTTTAGAATCATCTAATCATTCTGGTTGGGAGAGCCCTTGGATCTCCTGGAGTCCCAGCGCTGCCCCAGCCCTGCCAGGGCCCCACTGAGCCCTGTCCCTCAGCACCACAGCTCCACGCCTTGGAAACCCCTCCAGGGAGCAGGGGGACTCCAGCCCTGCCCTGGGCAGCCTGGCACAGGCCTGGACAACCCTGGAGGAGGGGGAAGAAATTGTTCCTCAGCTCCAACCTCAACCTCCCCTGGGGCAACTTGAGACCAGTCACATTACTTTTCACCTTGGCTAGATAGGTTTTATTTTTCAGTCACCTTAGTGATTGGTTTTAATTTTTTTCCATTATTCAGCTGTAATTATTAATTTTGTACTTGAGTTACTGCTTTATTTCACAGAATCATAGAATGGTTTAAGGTGGAGGGATCTTAAAGATTTTCTAGCTCCACCCCCCTGCCATGGGCAGGGACACCTCCCACCAGAGCAGGTTGCTCAAAACTTCATCCAACCTGAACTTGAACACATCCAGGGATGGAGCATCCACAGCTTCCCTGGGAAACCTGGGCCAGGGTCTCATCACCCTGAGAGGGAAGAACTTCTTCCTCATTTCTGATCTAAATCTCCCCTCTTCCAGTTTGAAGCCACCACCCCTCGTACTGTCACTACTAGCCCTTGTGAAACGTCCCTCCCTGGCGTTCCTGTAGCCCCCCTTCAGGTGCTGGAAGGCTGCAAGAAGGTCTCCCTGGAGCCTTCCCTTGATAAAACTGCATGTAGTTTATTTTGCAGTGACAGTTGTAGCTTGTAAGCAGGTTGTGTCTAAAGGTACTTTCTGGGTGATGGTCGAACGCGGCTTGTGAACAAAACGGGCGATGTGTTTTGCTGCGGTGACGCTGCAGACTTGTCCTTGTACGGGGCACGTCGCCTGATCACCCCGCCTTGCCTCGCGCCACGCAGGTGTCCCTGGAGCTTGCGGCCGACAACAAAGACTTCACCTGCACTGCTGCCAGGACGGCCGTGGCTGCGCCGCGCACCCCCGCTCGTGCCGTAAGAAGTCCCCGGCTGGAATCCCAGGAGCCCGTCAGGAAGAGTGGATATGCAGAAAGCCCTCGCTCGAGACTTTGCAGCTGTGAGGACTCCCAGAAGACGGGAGCAACCGGCACAAATGTTGTGCGCCCAGCGCAGGCTCTACCAACCTCTGCAGCTCGTCATCTGGTGACTCAAATAAACGCGTCTGAAGAGGATGGGTTGTCACTGCACGTGCTGTTGATGGTGCCTGACGGAAAGGATTTTGTTGCGGAAGACTCTGGGCTCCCCAGTTCCTGTAATGTGTATTTACACTGCAAGCTGCTCAGTGCTGAGGAGGCAACGAGATCTGCTGTCATGTGGGGCACAACACAACCTGCCTTTCATTTTTTTCAGGTAGGTCACGTGTCTTCTGCTTAACGCTGACGGAAACGCGTTGTTCTGCACTGACAAACATGCTTCAAAGATAAGTTACTTTTAAATACGTAGGACCTTCTCTGCTTGGCTCTGTCCAGTATATTTTCAGTATTGTGTTGACTGCATTGCACAGTTTGAAACGCAGTTCCTGGAGTCATCCAAATAGTAAATGGGATTTTTGAAGTATGAAAGAGAATAGGCAAAGTTTAGATTAAAACTGAAAAGAAGTTGACTTCTCCTTTCTTCCATTTTGGCAAGACAACACATCGTTGATGGCATCTTCGTGATGTATGCAGATGTAGTATCATCTTCTTTATTCCATTACTTGGCATTCTCTTTCTTCTCAATGGATTTATCGGCACAGAACTGCAGGTTACTGTCCTAATATAGGCCAGAGGCTTCCCCTGGCAAGCAGCAGAATTTCAGGCATTTAATCATCATACGAGTCTGTAATGTTTTTAGGGGATATTTTACTCTGGAAATGTCTGGATGCTGAAATGCATTTGGTTTATTTTTAACAATTCGTAGTGGTTTGTGAGACTCCTTATGAGACTCCTTAGTTTTCAGCTGAAAGGGTGGAAGGTAAAACGATAGCAAAAGACACCTGAAGCAGTTGCCTGACATCATTTAGCTGTTGTTAGTTAACAGCCGTTTAAAGATAAAAGCAATGCTTTTAAGATAGCATATGATACGTTAACATTTATCTAAATTGCATTTATTTTCCTGGCTATCTCTTTTCTAAGCAAGTTTTCTGCAGGGTCCTGCACTTTGGCTGCAATAACCCCAGGCAGCACTACAGACTGGGGGAGGAGTGGCTGGAGAGTGGCCAGGCAGAGAGGAACCTGGCAGTGCTGGGTGACAACCGGCTGAAGATGAGCCAGCAGTGTGCCCAGGGGGCACAGAAGGCCAGTGGCATCCTGGCCTGGATCAGGAATAGTGTGGCCAGCAGGAGGAGGGATGGAATTCTCCCCCTGTACTGGGCACTGGGGAGGCCTCACCTCGAGTCCCGGGGGCAATTCTGAGCCCTCACTTCAGGAAGGATCTTGAGGTGCTGGAGCAGGTCCAGAGGAGAGTGACGAGGCTGGGGAAGGGACTGGAGGGAAAGTCTTCTGAGGAGAGGCTGAGGAAGCTGGGGGTGTTTAGCCTGGAGAAGAGGAGACTCAGGGGAGACCTCATCACTCTCTACAACTCTCTGAAAGGAAGTTGTGGTCAGGTGGGGGTCGGGCACTTCTGCCAGGCAACCAGTGACAGGATAAAGGGCCCGGCCTGAAGCTGCGCCAGGGGCGGGTTAGGTTGGATATTAGGAAGCACTTCCTCATGGAAAGGGAGATTAAACATGGAATGGACTGCCCAGGGAAGTGGTGGAGTCACCATCCCTGGAGGTGTTTAAGGAAAGATTGGCCGTGGCACTTAGTGCCATGGTCTAGCTGGTGTTGTGGTGTTAGGCCATAGGCTGGACTTGATGATCTCAGAGGTCTAGTCCAGCCTCAATGATTCTGTGATTCTGTGAACCCTGTTAGGCAAGTGTGCGTTTAATTAAGTTCTATATCTAAGGAGCACGGCTCTGTAAACTATATAGATAATGTAGCGTTGCCGGGACTCTCTGCACTTAGCGAGCAGGGAATAGCTTCCAGTGAATTCCATGTACTGATTCTCGGTTTAACTCTCTCAGGTGATGCCTTTTTCCTTGACTTCCAAACGCTTGGAGCAGCTGAAGAACAACGTCATGATTATTGAAGCGTGGAACAAGATGGGAAGCCCTGGCTGTGACAGACTGCTGGGATTGGTGAAACTTCCTCTGCATCAGTTTTACATCTCATTCAAGTAAACATCTTTGTTCTGCATTTTATTGGGTTGGGAAATAATTGATGCACGGAGAAAGAAAAGAAGGGTCACCGAATCCGAGCCTGGTGGGGTTGGAAGGTCCCTCAGGAGCTCCTCTGGTGCCCCCACCCTGCTCCAGCAGGGTCACCCAGAGCAGGGGGCCCAGCAGCGCAGGGTCCAGGTGCCTTTGGAATCTCTCCAGACAAGGAGACTCCCCAAGCTCTCTGGGCAGCCTGGGCCAGGCTCCAACCCCCTCCCAACAAACAAGTTTCTCCTCCTGCTCCCAGGGAACCTCCTGGGTTCCAGTTGGTGCCCGCTGCCCCTCGTCNTGACCTACGGAACACACTCTTCTTCATACCCCACGGGAGCCCAGTGGCCTCTTGGCCACCAGGGCTCTTTGCTGCCTCATGGTGAACTTGTTGTCCCCCAGCACTCCCAGATCCTCCTCCGTGGAGGTGCTTTCCCAGCAGGCCCTCTCTCCCCTGTACTGGTGCAGGGACCTGTTCCTCCCCAGGAGCAGGACCCTGCACTTGCCCTGATTGAACTTCATGAGGTTCCTCTTGGCCCAACTGTCCAGCCTGTCCCCCTCAATGGTATCTGGGGTTTTTGTGGGTGGGTTCATAATTATACTTTATAGCAAAGGGCAGTTTTGTCCTGCCAAGCTTCCCCTGGCGCTTTCCTGAGCAGTGCCTGTGTAAGTTATGGTGTCCTTACACAGAAGAACCAGTAAACTGTGAGAAGACACTGGGCAGTGTTTGGCTTGGAGCCAGGTTCCTTTGTGGTCCTGCAAAAGAGGAAAGCCATAAGAAGTCCAAGCGACTGCACATGGAATGAAGTTTGGCTTATTCCATTGGTGATTTTCCATGGTTACAGCTGACAGAGGGAGTTTGTTTCTGCCGAGGCTCTGCACAGATCCCATTACTTGAGGTGCTCTCAGTTTGCGTAACGCAGGATAATGCTGCTGGTATCAAAGACTTCATGTTTTAATTGTCGTCTTATCTGATGGGTCTCTCCAGAGCTCTTTGTTTTTTTGGTTCAGTGTTGTGGCTTTGTGTTCGATAAAATACCTGCTTAAAGTGATTTACATTGATGGAAATACCGAGCAGAAGAAATGCTTTCTCATGCAAAGGATGAATTCCTTTGATTTTCATCAAACTAGTGATAGGTGGAAAGCAGATGGTGCTGGAACTGCCTGGCCACTGCTTTGTTAGTTATTAGTGTGTCATTTGAACTTTTTCAATAACCCGCTGTAGTTTACTTGTGAGTGTCTTCAGTGTATTGCTAGAGGTTTTTATATTTCTCTGAGAGATTGTTCCTTCTATTCTTCTTGTCCGAATCCATCTCATAAAACATGAAACTGCCTCATAAAAATGTAGTATGGCTGTGGTATATTAACAGGAGTCGTCTCCTAGTTCACAGCTCACAGATCTCTGGGCTGGCTTGTAGCTTAGGCCATGTTAGGTTTGGCAGAACAGTGCTTTGTCATGGCTGAAAGTAGCTCCTGGATCTGTGCTTTGTGAAGATTAAAAGCCCTCACTCTCAGAGGGACCTGGAAGGGCTGGAGCGTGGCCAGAGAAGGGCAACAGAGCTGGGGAAGGGTGTGGAGCAGGAGTGTGGTGAGGAGCGGCTGAGGGAGCTGGGCTTGTTCAGCCTGGAGCAAAGGAGGCTCAGGGGAGACCTTCTGGCTCTCCACAACTCCCTGACATTCAGCAGCTTGGAGCCAGGAGGGGTCGGGCTCTGCTCCCAAGGAACAAGCAGCAGGACAAGAGGAAGCGGCCTCCAGTTGCCCCAGGGGAGGTTGAGGTTGGAGCTGAGGAACAATTTCTCCCACCCCCTGCAGGGTTGTCCAGGCCTGTGCCAGGCTGCCCAGGGCAGGGCTGGAGTCCCCCTGCTCCCTGGAGGGGTTTCCAAGGTGTGGAGCTGTGGTGCTGAGGGACAGGGCTCAGTGGGGCCCTGGCAGGGATCGGGGATCAGTTGGACTCCATGATCTCAAAGATCTCTTCCAAGCAAAACGATTCTGTGATTCGATGACTCATGTAAATGAGCTGGATTTGGGAGGGATGGAGATTGATTGATTGAGTTCCACCTGCGTTGGAAGTCCCAGCTGAAATGAGCTTTGTGTGATCACGTTCACACTCAGATGACTCATTCTGGTGCTGAGGCTTTTTGTTTTGTTGTGGGTTTGTTGGTTTGTTGTTGTTTGGGTTTTTTTTTTGTTTAATCTGTTCTAGAGATCCAGAGATTTCCCACCTGCTTCTTCAAGCTGAGTACCCGGTGGTTGCTGTGGACAGCTATGTGCCTGTGATCGATGTGTTTACTGGCAGTAGGAGCGGAAGCCTGAGGGTCATTCTAGCAATGGGCTCAGCTGATCAAATAGTGGCTCTGCAAAGGCTCAAAACCGAAGCAGGGATGGTACCTCACGTCACACAGCGCCCTTCCCACTCTCTGGACCCTCGTCCTACACAGCCCACAACGGTATTGTTCAGCAAAGTCCCATTCTTGTCGTTAGGGACATGTGCTCCCGGTCCTCTTGTCTGCTGTTTCCTAAAGAATCATCCTTCCCCCACCGATGCCCTTTGGTTTATTAGCAGTTAGAGCCAGAAAGCGAGGACCTGATGGAGCATGTGTTTGAGATCCACGTGGAGAGTGTGAAAGGACTCACCCCCTTACAGTCCACCGTCTGGGGAGAGGCTGACTGCTACGTCCAGTACTATTTCCCAGTTCAAGAGCCTGGTTGTGGTGTCCTGCAAGGAACTGAACAGCACAAGGATGGTGAGTTTCTTCTGTGGCACGTCCTTAGTTAGAGCATCGCTTTAGTTAAATATTGTTTAGAAAAGTTCGCTCTGCTTAGGTAAGAGAGCTTGTGTTTCTCTGAGCTTCAAAAGCAGCGTGGGCCAGGGGGGGATCCTGCCCCAGGGCTCTGGGGAGACCCCCCCTTCAGGGCTGGCTCCAGCTCGGGAGTCCTCAGCCCAGGAGAGACAGGGAGCTGTTGGAGCGGGGCCAGAGGAGCCCCAGCGATGCTGGGAGGGCTGGAACCCTCTGCTGGGAGGCCAGGCTGGCAGAGTTGGGCTTGTGCAGCCTGGAGAAGAGAAGGCTCCAGGGAGACCTTCTGGGGGCCTGTCAGGGCTTCCAGGGGCCTGTCAGAAAGATGGGGACAGACTTTGGAGCAGGGCCTGTTGGGACAGGACAAGGGGGGATGGTTTGCAACTAAAAGAGGGAGATTTAGAGCAGAGAGAAGGAGAAATTGTTGTTGCTGAGGGTGGTGAGAGCCTGGCCCAGGTTGCCCCGAGAGGTGGTGGCTGCCCCGTCCCTGGCCCCATTGCAGGGGAGGTTGGATGGGGCTCTGAGCAACCTGCTCGAGTTGCAGATGGCCCTGCTCCCTGCAGGGGGTTGGACCAGATGACTTTGGAAGGTCCCTTCCCACTGAAACTGTCCTATCACTCTAAAGCAGCCAGTGTTTGCTTTCCTCAGGAGATCTGGATTCAGCTGTCACTGGGCTGTCTGTAAATTAAAACCCTGCTGTGAGTGAGGCAGTTGGCAAAGTTCTCAGCAAAAAAAGTTCCCTAGTTCTGAATCTCTTCACATGGTACCCTTTTGTTAAAGATCCTAGAGAGGTTCACCAGCTGACCATGCAAAGATGCCAGAATTAATCTGCAGGGAGTACTAAGGTTGTACACAGTTAAATTCCACGAAGGCTTTGCTTGCACAAGCCTTTCAAGATGCTCATTTTCATGGATACCCCAAGAGAAGACTTGCCTGGTTTAGATCATTGGGATTCTTAAAGGAGTATTTAAAAAACTGCATTTGTAGAGACAGGCTTAGTGTTGACTTTGAGCACTTTGAATCACTATTAGTTATCTATCTCCTCTGAAAAATGCCAGTCGGTGACGTTCCACAGCAGCTCCTGTGGACTCTGCCACCTGCCAGCCCCATCTAACTGGAATGTCAGCCTCACAAGTTCATGGGACTGTGTGAATTGCGTGTAAAAGATTCATGAAGGGGGGCTCAGAAGAGCGAGCCTTCTGGCTTGTCCCCAGGTCATACCACCTGAAGGACTGTATTTTGTAGAAAAAGGCTGAAACCCCCAAATGCAACCAGTTTTTAACCAATTTTGCTTGATTTGTAGGCATCGAATTAAAGCCGTTTCGCACAGCAACCGCTTTGTGTGTTCCTGACCCCGTCTTTAATGATGAGCATCGTCATTCTTTGTCAGTTCCTGCTGATGTCCCAGTCCAGAGGCTCCTGGTCAGTGCTTTTATGGCACCAGGAGGGGCTGGAGGAGGAATCCAGTTTGAAGTCTGGTGCAGGTACTGAATGGTATCCTGTTCTTTGTACAGCTAGAGACATACCTGGTATGGAAAAATCTCTAGCCATGGGATGGATATTTAATAGCAACTGAAAAAATGGTGAGCTCATCAGCATCTGGTGATGAACTGCCACATTGAAAATTGTATTTAAGACACGGAAGCCAATTTTTTTCCCCAAAAAAGTGCTGATTACTCTTTTCTTCTTACAACTTCATTCAAAAGTATATGCCCTTAGTTTGCTTTCTTCCACGTTTTTAAGAGTGTGGTGATCTAAAAGTGTTGTTTATGAACACTTGGCACATCTAAATTTTACTTACTAGCATACTAGCTGAGCTAGAATTTATTCGTTTTGGTTTTTTTTATTTCCCTAACACAAATCAGCAATTGCAAAAGAAATCCTATAAAATATTTGTAAGGTCAAGTTGTAGGTTTTTTGGCAACTGAAACGAATTACTCGTAATGAAAAGCAGAGATCATGAAGACAGATAGCTTTCAAAAAACATAACTGTGTGTTCATTCTGTAGGAATCAAACCAGGCTATTTAAAACTTGCAAACTCACATGAGAGTTGTCACATGAGAGTTGTCACATGCTGGATGAGTTTATGTTCATGTTGTAATGACCAGAGCCGTTGAAGGGACCAGTTGTTAGTACCTGGCATTTAAAAAAATGCGCTTTGGCTCAGTTTCCTGAGGGGGATTGGACTCGGATTCAGTCTTGCTCTGATCACTCACTGATAGTGGCTGGTAAATTTAGGCTGGTTTGGGTGAAAGGAGCAAGTTACTGAGCCAGGAGCCTTTTAAGAATTCTGTAACCATCTCCTTGGCAGTTTGCAATATTTGAAATGGAAAAATCTTGCCAAGAGATCCTTGTAATTGGGAAGCAGACTAAATCCTGACTGCCAGCTTCCAAATCGGTCAGTTGTTGCTCTGATGCTGTCAGCATCGGGAATTACTCATAGAAGTATATGGGGGAAAAGTAGAAACCCACAAGTGTAATATGCTAAGATGTTGGGAGTACTGGTCAGGCAGTGCTCTGCCCAAGAAACAGTCAATTAATGTTCAGGATTTGTCCTCAAATGGAAACATGAGTCTATAGCACTACAGTGTTACTCAGTCCCTGCTCCTGAAATCCCAGTGGATGCCTTTCTCTGATCTACCTGCTCATTAGACACAAAGGCAAAACTCACTTTAGGGTGAGTCTGAAGCAGAGTAGCACAGTAAGAAATGGTCTAGGGTCGTTTTTTACACTCACAAACTGACACCATGAATCTGTTCTGCAAATAACATTTTTATTGGTTAATGGGAGTTGAGAGCGGAGAATATTTAGTGCTAGATCCTTCTCTTGCTTTTCTTTGGGGTGCCAGTTTTTAGTGGAATTTCTGCTAGTTGACTTGCTAGGACTCGTGCAAAAGTATATTTGTGGAATTATCCATTTGAGCACTTAATGGTTTGGTTTCTTTCCTTGTGGAAATTTATTCACTGAAGTTATCCCTTAGATACTGTATTTAAAGACACACAAATTAAAGTTGACTTATTTGCAGTCATGAGAAAAATAATGTTCGTTCTGTCATCATCAAAACAACATGATGCTGCTTTGTGTCTTACCAGGTATTATTACCCAAATGTCAGAGACCAGATGGTTGCCAAAGGGACCTTGCCTTTGTCACGGCTTTGTGCCATGGTGACAATGCAGCAGCGTGAAGAAATAGGGTTACAGCCTTTTAATCTTCCATTGGTCCCCAGGGCTGATTCCTCAGAGGAATTTCATCTGCGATCATCAGGTAAAGAAGGATGTTGTTGGCCTTCTTGACCTGGCTGGGTCAGCACTGGGGGGGCAGCAGGGCCAGGGCAGGGATCAGCCCCCTGCGCTGGGCACTGGGGAGGCCACCTCTCGAATCCTGGGCTCAGTTTTGAGCCCCTTCCTCCCAGAAGGAGCTGGAGGGGCTGGAGCGTGGCCAGAGAAGGGCAGCGGAGCTGGGGAAGGGTGTGGAGCAGGAGTGTGGTGAGGAACAGCTGAGGGAGCTGGGCTTGTTCAGCCTGGAGCAAAGGAGGCTCCGGGGAGACCTTCTGGCTCTCCACAACTCCCTGAAATGCAGGAGGTTGGAGCCAGGGAGAATCGGGCTCTGCTCCTAAGGAACAAGCAGCAGGACAAGAGGGAGCGGCCTCCAGTTGCCCCAGGGGAGGCTGAGGCTGGAGCTGAGGAACAATTTCTTGCCCTGCAGGGCTGTCCAGGCCTGTGCCAGGCTGCCCAGGGCAGGGCTGGAGTCCCCCTGATCCTTGGAGGGGTTTCCAAGGCGTGGAGCTGTGGTGCTGAGGGACAGGGCTCAGGGGTGCCCTGGCGGGGTGGGGGAACGATTGGATTTGATGATCTTGGAGGCCTTTTCCAAGCAAAACGATTCAATGATTCTGCAGCATCTTACACAGTTAATCTTAGCGCCCTTCATATGGAATTATTTTTTTTTGCATGAATAGAGTCGGTTTTGTGTTAAGAGCTATAACTAAGTATGGATGGTATTGGATGTAACTATATAAAGTGCTGAACGTTCCTCTCTTTCTTCCATTTAATCCAGGCTTGCTTGATGTGAGTGTGAGGTACCGGCGATCCATGAGGAGAGCAGCAGGAATACCTGCTCAAGCTGTTTCTCTTTCCATACAGATACACAGAGCAGCTGGTTTGCAAGCTGCAGCCAGGTAAACCCTAATTCTAAAAGGAAGATTTTTCTCTTAAAATAGCTTCATCTATAGACAACAGGCTCAGACATAGATAAAAACAAATTGTTCCTGCCAACTTTCCATCTGCAGAGCCCGAGATTCAAACTGGCTTCTGATCAGAAGTGAGAATAACGTTATAAAGAACTTTAGTGGTTCTTGTCCCTTAAGCTGCAGTGCGGTGCGGTGGCATTTGTTCTGCAGAAGGATCGAGACTGGAAGGGCACATTTTCCTACACATCCAGATTTTTCTGCACTAGAGGCTGGTATAAAAACTGGCTGATATGAAATGGTACCTCAGGGAATTGGATCTTGGTGTTACTGATGCTATTTAAGAGGGAGCTGAGATTTGTTTTCTTGAATTTTGCTGTGAAAACATCAATAAATTATTAAATGAAACATGTTCCTTTTCACCAGGAGGCTGCTGCTTTAAGTGCATGATTATCACCTGAAGTTAGTTCCAATACGTGTTTTTCACAAATTAAGAAAGGTCTAAAAGAGAGGGAGTCAGTTCCCTAAGAGAAGGATGGCTCCTGTCATTCTAGAGCGGCGCTCCCTGAGCCCTTCGCAGTGTTGCTGAGCTTCTGATCCGTCTGAATTCAAGTAGACTCTGTAAGATGAGGATCGCTCCCATATGGTGGTTGGGGAAGTCTCATCCTGAGTAATACCTGGGTCTGCTTTACTTGTAAATAATTCCATCTGCTAATTTCACCTCATTTTGCATGTGTAGTAAAAATAATTTGGCTTGACCGTTTGCTTCTTTCTAGAGCAGGTTCTCTGGGAAGTTGTCCTACAGCTTTTCCACGCTATGGGATATTTTAAAAATGCTGAGTACTGTCTCAGCCACTTTGACTTCAGATCCTGACAATGATAAGAGGACAGCCACCAAGTAATGGACCTTGTCATAGTTACTCTCACATAGTTACTATTTTCTATCTGTTCCAAGTATATTCAGATGAAAACAAAACCGATAAAAATTAATATGCACCCAGAACGCCCATCTGACACAGAACATTCGCTGTTTTACCCCATCTTTTCATCGTGAAGACTTGAAACCTTTTCTTTAATTGTGTTGGTTCCTAGATTTCTTGTGCATTTTATTTCCTCTCTTTCTTCTTTTCTTTTTACATGCTGAACGAAGAGCTGTGGCCCAGAAGAACCCTTCTGTGCAGTACTATGCAGGGGTGGGCGTTAATGCTTACGTCTCTGTGCACCTCTCCTTTCTACCTGCGGCAGAGAGACGCTACACACGGCCTGTGGCTTGTACTTTCTGTCCCGAATTTGAGCATCACGTAGAGTTTCCTTGTAACCTCATCATTCAGAAAAGCAGTGGAGAAGCCTCTTCTCTGGGGGAACTCTTGCAGTCTGCCAATATTGTCTTCTCTATCTACCACCAGAGCACCAAGTCAGGTAAGGAGGATAAGTGATTACAATGACTAAATACTGTTGCAGAACAATCCGATCCCCTTAGATTTTAGTTTAGAAGAGACTATTCGTAGTCTCGTTTAGTTTTGGAAAAGACCTTTAAAATCATTGAATGCAACTGTTAACCCAGCACTGCCAAGTCCACCATGAAACACAGAATTGTTTGGGTTGAAAGGTCATGTGGTGCAACCCCCCTGCAGGGAGCAGGGACATCTGCAACTAGAGCAGGTTGCTCAGAGCACCATCCAACCTCCCCTGCAAAGCCACCACCTCTCTCGGTTTGGTGAGGTAGAGGTGGATTAGAGAGATGGGGCGATTGTAAGGGTCCATGGAGGATTTATTGTGTGGTACTACCACCAGAGATCTTTGCCCCTGGCTACAAGAAGGACATTGAGGGGCTGGAGTGTGGCCAGAGAAGATCAACGGAGCAGGAGTGTGGGGAGGAGCGGCTGAGGGAGCTGGGCTTGTTCAGCCTGGAGCAAAGGAGGCTCAGGGGAGACCTTCTGGCTCTCCACAACTCCCTGACATTCAGCAGCTTGGAGCCAGGGCGGGTTGGGCTCTGCTCCCAAGTAGCCATGGAGATGTAGTGCTGAGGGACAGAGTTTAGTGGTGACCTGACAGTGCTGGTTAACAATTGGACTTGATCTTGGAGGTCTCTTCCAAGCAAAGCGATTTGATGATTCTGCAGCATCTTGCACAGTTAGTCTCTTCACATTCTCTGATTCATTCATTTCCTGGCAGTGGTTCTGGCTGCACTATCCCAAACTGCCCCCATCAGCTTGGCAGGGAGGTCACTGGGCAACGTGCTCCTCTAGGGGATGGAAGCAGCAGCTTCCCTTAAGAGAAACAGTAAGAGAGATTACCCTGAACTTGGAGTGAGTTCTCCAACACAACTGCTTTCATTGACTGCGTACTTCTGTTTCTATTTCTAGTTTCAGAGATCAACTTATGTAAGTTTTGTTTGTTCAGTAGGGTTGCTGATAAAGGTAGAAGAATTTAAGCACAGAAACAATTTATCTGCTAAAAAGCTTCTTGCCTGAGAGAGGAAGAGCTAAAGAAAAGCTGACTTGGATCTCCATGTTTTACTCTCGATCACTTAAGACAGTTGATTTTACCAGCACCTCACAGATCGGGACGGCAGCAGAACACTGCCTGCTCCTGTGCTCTTTAAACGAACAGCTGCATTACAAAGGGCACATCACAGAATGACAGAATGGTAGGGGCTGGAAGGGACCTCTGGAGATCATTCAGTCCAGCCCTCCTGCAAAGTGGGTTCACCTAGAGAGGGTCACACAGGATCTCATTGTCCAGGCGGGTTTGGAGTGCCTCCAGAGATGGAGACTCCACCACCTCTCTGGGCAGCCTTTTCCAGGGCTCTGTCACCCTCAAAGTAAAGATGTTCCTCCTCAAGTTTAGAGGGAACTTAGTATGTTCAAGTTGGTGTCCATTATCCCTTGTCCTGTCACTGGGCACCACTGAAAAACGACTGATCCCATCCTCCTGATACCCACCCTTTAAGTATTTGTAGTAAGTGTCGATAAGATCCCCTCTCAATCTTCTCTTCTCCAGACTAAGAAGACCCAACTCTCTCAACCTTTCCCCATGAGAGAGATGTTCCAGTCCCCTGAAACAAAGCCTGTCACTTGAAGCATCTAACCATGGAATGGTTTGGGTGGGAAGGGACCTTCCAAGGCCAGCTGGTGCAACCTCCCTGCAGGGAGCAGGGACATCTGCAACTCGAGCAGGTTGCTCAGAGCCCCATCCAACCTCCCCTGCAATGGGGCCAGGGTCTATTCTGTGCAGTTGCCTGTAGGTGTAATTCCCTAAACTACTGTCATAGAAGGCTTTGGGACATACTGTTCTACTTGTGCAAAGAACAGTGATAGTGCTTGGCTCTTGGAGCACCCTGCACGTGTCTTATTGTCTCCATGAGAGGTATTGGAGGTTCTGAATCTCTCAGGAGAGGTGAGGTGATAACAGCTTTCTTTCAAAGGAGATACTGTCGGAATCGCTTCTAAATCCTGTGTCCCAGTCTGATGCATTTTTACAAATTACTTATTTTCCCACCTCTGTGACATTGACAGCTCGGACATCCAGAGATTACCTTCTTGGGACAGCCACAATTCCAACCAGAGACCTGCTGAGAAGAAGATCAGGTAAGACAGGGGCGTTATGCTGCTGGCATTCCTTCTAGATGCTGTTGTAAAATTCTTTAAAACAATTTTCATTTCCGTTTTGTGGGTTTTGGTGGTGTTTTGTTGTTTTCTTTTTCAGACCTATGTTCTTTTAGGCATCGCACATGCCTTCATTAAAAATCTTGTGTTAGAAAACTCATATAAAGGTGGTTTGTTGGAAGATCTGTTTTCAGGGGGTAGGGTGTATGGTAGCTGAATGTATATTCTGAAGCTACTGTGTAGAAATTTAACTCCATCCCAGCTAAAACCAGGAAACCTTGTTAGTATTTTATTCAGTGCTGTTTATTTTCCACCTTAAGGTGGAATGTCCAAGCGTTGTAGTGTTCAGTGGAGGACCAGTTTGACCTTTTGAGATGTCAAAGCTGGAAGCAAACGTTCAGATAGGTTCAAAAGCGTTTGGATTAACTTCAGTTAAATTAAATATAGAATATCCCCTCTATCTAGTGGTGTGTGATAATAATGTCTTGTAATAATAATGTTCTCATTACCATTTTGGTTATTTCTGATTTAATGTCAGTATAGTGACACTTTTCTCCAACATGAAGTTTGGGGTCTATTTTTGCTGTGAAGACAGGAGTCAAAAAATGAGAATGCCTCATTTTATAATTGGAAATTCCTGTGATACAGTTTTGTGGTAGTGAAACAAAAAGTGAAGTGCCTTTGGGATCAGAGCTACTGGTGAGGTTTTCTGAGATTTAAGTTTGCTGCTTTTCCAGGTTAGAAATGATTTGGCGAATTCCAAACTTGAACAGGACATAAACACTTCAGGTTAACTAATGAGCAGAGAGCAGAAAAGTCTTCACTGATGTTTTTAAAAGGTAGGAGAAGTCTAACGAGGATCGTTTCTCCTGCAGGTATTTCAGGCTGGTTCCCAGTTACCCTCCCTGAGGATTTCACGCCTTCACGCTGCACAAGTGTCACGCAGGCCATTGTGGGAGGACTGGAACTTTCCGTGACCTTTGCTGATCAGGATGACAGAGAGCGTGTTTTGGAGGCCGCTAAGCTCTTAGGGTGGTGCAGTGAGGAGAGCCATGAAGACAGCATGGACAATAGTGACGAGTGGAAGCAGAGCGCCGGTCCAGCAGCCGTCAGCATCTCAACCCCGAGAGTGTGGCTGCCGGTCCACTGCGTGCTGTTCGCAGGCCAGACCCAGCTGGATAAAAGCACTTACTGCTACCTGAGGTATAAGCTGTATAATCAGGAAGCCATGTGGACTTCACTTCGGAGGCCCAGATTGAGTAATGACACAAAGACCGTTACAGTGAACTTTAAGAAGCCGAACAAAGTGACTCTCAGAAGGAGCCAAGGATTGCTTTGGTTCTTCAAAGAGGAGAAATTAGAAATCCAGGTGTGGTGGGCATACGGTAAAGAAAATGTCGTAGAAAGACCACTTGATACAGATCGGCTCATTGGATCTGCCTACGTCGACCTCGCAGCGTTAGCAGAGAGGTCAAGGACAGTGCTGAGTGTTAGTGGTAAGTTCCTAAAGAATATTGTCATGTTTCATCCCCACTTGTAGATGTTTTAATTGGATTATGTCTCTAGTCACTTTAAGAAAAGTATTTACAGCCTTGTTTTGTCCTGTTTGGAACATGCACTCAACTCCTTTCAGTGAAGATAACTGGGGTTAAAATGCTGCATTCTCTGAATGCAAAGCTTAGCGAGTTTAAATTGTCAGTAATCATCGGCAATAGGGAGGGCAATTAGCCTACATGGATGGATGAAGAATGTTTCTTCAGAATTATGGACTGGGCAGCACGATAGAATGAGAAGTAGTAAGAAGAATGTCTCTGAAGGAGGCTGAATGCCTGCAGTGAGAGCTAGTGGCGGGGACAATCTTTTAGCAGGGCCTGTTGGGACAGGACAAGAGGTTATGGTTTGAAACTAAAAGAGGGAGATTTAGAGCAGAGAAGAGGAAGAAATGTTTTACTCTGAGGGTGGTGAGAGCCTGGCCCAGGTTGCCCCAAGAGGTGGTGGCTGCCCCATCCCTGGCCCCATTGCAGGGGAGGTTGGATGGGGCTCTGAGCAACCTGCTCGAGTTGCAGATGTCCCTGCTCCCTGCAGGGGGGTTGGACCAGATGGCCTTGGAAGGTCCCTTCACACCCAAACTGGTCTGTGATTCTGTAATTCTGTGACCAATGAGGAGGTCATGGAAACTTCTGCTCTATTCACTACTTGGGCTTCTTTTATTTCTGTGGTATCCAACAGCCACCAGCTTGCAGGGAGGTTTGTGGACAGGCTGTTCTTTCGAGTGTGGTCGGAAAAGGGAAAAGAGACAAAGAGCTAAAACAACTTTTTATGTTGTGTCTGTGTTGTGTTCTCCATATATATGTACGAAATTATTCAGAGGCATGATTCCCAGGGCTCTCAGGAAGTTGATGTGCTTTAAAATAATGAGCTGAGCTGCCAGTGGGAAAATGAAGGTGTACCCAGTGTGGGGGATTGGTCACCTTTTTTTAACCTTTACAAGCTGATACATCTACCAGCGTGCTGGTGATTCCTTACCTAGAAATTAGATTGAAAATTGAATTTCGTTGTGCTGCTCTGATGTTAGATCTTTACAATATTGAACTCTACCAGCTGTTCTCCGGGATCCGAGTTTTCGTTTGACTTTTTCAGCTGGCTGTCGGTGAATTCTCTTGCAGGGGTTTATCCGTTGTTCAAGTGCAATGCTGCCAACCTAGCAGGAGCTGCTCTACGTGTTCACATCGTCCTTTCCTCCACATCTGCTGCTCTGCCCAGCAGACTTCACAGCACTGAGGAAGACAACAGTGAAGATGAAGGCACAGAGAAAGTCCCTGAGCTGAGCCAACAGGTCTCTGAAAACGAGAGTCAGAAACTGGAGCGTGCGAGTTCAGAAATCACCAGTGACAAACCACCAGAAGACATGCTATTTCTGGAAAACACAGTTGCTGTCAGTATCCTTGTGGAAAGAGCGATGCATCTAAGTTTGAAAGGTACCATCACCACCCACCCCCTTTTTTCTTTTGGAGTTTGGGGTTTTTTTTGGGATGGGGGTAAGAGTTGTGTTTTTTCTGCGATCTGTTCGTAACAAGTACTGTGGGGAGCAATATAAAAACAAATCCTCAAACTTACTGCGGCAGACGGAATGGATATAGCGATATGTGTTCAATGGGACAGGAGGAACCAGCTTCCAGTTGTCCCAGGGGAGGTTTAGGTTGGAGCTGAGGGACAATTTATTGCCCCCCGCTCCAGAGTTGTCCAGGCCTGTGCCAGGCTGCCCAGGGCAGGGCTGGAGTCCCCCTGCTCCCTGGAGGGGTTTCCAAGGCGTGGAGCTGTGGTGCTGAGGGACAGGGCTCAGGGGTGCCCTGGCAGGGATGGGGCAGTGCTGGGACTCCAGGAGCTCCAAAGTCACTCCCAAACAAAATGGTTTTGTGGTTCTTGTTGAGGGTTCCAGCAACAGCCCTTCCCCACACCTTCAACTCCACGCCTTGCTTGATTGGTGGTAGTAGTAGTAGTAGTAGTAGTAGTAGTAGTAGTAGTAACAAATCTGTATGATTTTAGGGAGTCCTTTGACAGAACGTGAAGTAACAGCGCCCAGCAGCTGTGTATCGTTCGCTGTTGCTGGCGCAGATGCATCAGTAACCACTCCAGTAGTAGAAAATACAGACTCACCAGTCTGGGACTTCCAGCAACAAGCAAGGTAAGTGATGTGGCCTCGCACAGACACATTTTGCATCTGACAGCCAGTCTGGCTGTGAAGAGGACACATCCAGCTGTGCTCTGGGGGGTGCTTTGCTACTTACCGGGCCTGTACTCTCAGCTAAAAGTGCATATTGCCATGTTTTTTGATCACCATTTGCTCATATTGAGTGAAAAGTGGTTTGGGGAGTGAAAAGTTGTTAAAGCTGATGTGAGGAAGGGCACAGAACCTTGGCTGCATTGCTTTTTGTCTTAAGACCTTAGAGTCATAGAATTGCTTTGGTTGGAAGAAACCTTCAAGATTGAGTCCAGCTGTTGCCCCAGCACTTCCAGGGCACCACTAACCCATGTTCAGTCAGAAGGGCAGCTTGGGCCAGGCCTGGACAACCCTGCAGGGGGTGGGAGAAATTGTTCCTCAGCTCCAACCTCAACCTCCCCTGGGGCAACTGGAGGCCGCTTCCTCTTGTCCTGCTGCTTGTTCCTTGGGAGCAGAGCCCGACCCTCCCTGGCTCCAAGCTCCTGAATGTCAGGGAGTTGTGGAGAGCCAGAAGGTCTCCCCGGAGCCTCCTTTGCTCCAGGCTGAACAAGCCCAGCTCCCTCAGCCGCTCCTCCCCACACTCCTGCTCCACACCCTTCCCCAGCTCCGGTGCCCTTCTCTGGCCACGCTCCAGCCCCTCCAGCTCCTTCGGGGAGGGAGGAGGGGCCCAAAAGTGAGCCCAGGATTCAAGGGGCACCCTCAAATAAAATCTGACTAGTAATCTGGGCCTTTACAGGGCAAGACAATTCATAAAACTGAAAAACTGGTTTAAATGCTGACAGTTCCCAGGAGGTAAAGAGCAAGCAAAGAGTGCAACAACAACAAAAAAGTGGAGGAAAAAGAAAACAGAGTTTAAGACAATAGAAGCCAGACTTGGATTTTGAATGTGACCATGCTTCAAGCTAAGAGAGGCATGGTGTTTGATTGAGAGGCAGGAAAAAATGTTTTGAGCAATTAAACAATGTTCTTCCCTACGGATTTGCCAAAACAGCTGTTGATAACCTGAGCACCCACATTGGGAGCAGGTGAGGACCTTGTCAGAAAGAGGATGAGGGTTAAGCACCTTATTCAAGACTGAACTAATTAAATTAACGTTGTAATAAGGGCGAAAACATTCAGCTTGAAAATGGGCTCAAAATAAGAGACAGAGGCTTGGAGCCTCAGCCTCTATCTTTAGGTTCCTGATCTACTAGAAGGGCCTGATAATGACTAATGGACTCTGCAAAATTCAAGGAAGACTTGATCCAATTTATTGGCTTTTTCTATCTGTCTGACTTTGTTTCATGTTTATAAATTATGCCCTGCTTTGGGACCAGTGCTCTGAGTTTGAGTTCAACTACTGAACTTCAGAAATCTTGAAGTTAGGTTTCTGACTCCGGACTGACTATTCAGCTGCAGCTTCCCTACAGTCACTGGAGAGACGCAGTGTGCGTCACTCGGCCGGTGTTAGAGACCCAGCTTAGGACAAAATTCTCTAAGGATGCCTGTTTCTCTCTGGTGGCTGCCAAGATAGCACAGGGAACATAGCTCACCCTGGGATACCTGAGCCTAAATGAGAGCAGGTGAATTAGCCACTCCAAGGAACATCAGCGGATCCAACTGTCCAGGGTGATAGTAACGAACCTGCATTTGCAATCCTGTGGCTGCTCCAATGTTTCTCTACCAGATTTTTTGTTCATTCCAAAGCCGTAGCCAAAAATATTCTCTAAATGAGGCAGAACAAGTCTGTTACAGGCAGCAGGAAAACATGCTGAATTTGTCTTGTTGCTGAGTTTATTATGTCGGTGACATGGACAGTAGGATCAAGTACACCCTCCACAAGTTTGTGGACGGCACCAAGCTGTGTTGTGCGGTTGTCACGTTGGAAGGTAGGGTTGCCATCCAGATGGACCTGGACGGGCTGTAGAGGTGGGCCCACATGAACCTCATGAAGTTCAGCAAGGCCAAGTGCAGGGTCCTGCACCAGGGTCAGGGCCACCCCCAGTATCAGCCCAGCCTCGGCAGAGTATGAATAGAGACTTGAGGAGAAAGACCTGGGGGTTCTGGTTGATGGAAAGCTCAACATGAGCCAACAATGTGCGAGTGCAGCCCAGAAAGACCCAGCCTGGGTCTGGGCTTCATCTGCAGCAGCGTGGGCAGCAGGTCCAGGGAAGTGATTCTCCCCCTCTCCTCTGCTCTTGTGAGACCCCATCGGGAGTACTTTGTCCAGCTCTGGAGCCCCCAGTACAAGAAGGACATGGCCAGAGGAGGTGACAAAGATCATCAGAGGGCTGGGAGCACTTCTCCTACAAGGAGGGGTTGAGAGTTGGGATTGTTCAGCCTGAAGAAGCCTTTCAAGTATCTGAGGGGGCCTACAGGAAATCCAGGGAGGGACTTTTTACAAAGGCTTGTAGTGACAGGACGAGGGGTGATGGCTTCAAACTGGAAGAGGGGAGATTTAGATCAGAAATGAGGAAGAAGTTCTTCCCTCTGAGGGCTGTGAGACATTGGAACAGGCTGCCCAGGGAAGCTGTGGTTGCTCCATCCCTGGATGTGTTCAAGTTCAGGTTGGATGAAGCTCTGAGCAACCTGCTCTAGTGGGAGGTGTCCCTGCCCATGGCAGGGAGGTTGGAACTGCATGATCTTTAAAGTCCCTTCCAACCCAACCCTTTCTATTAATTTATCCATCACAAATAAGATACCGGTGCTGCCTAGGGGTGGGCTTTTCTGGCAGTCTGCCAAGTTGGATTTTTAGCTTTAGGAAATTTGTAATATGAAGATGAAACCATTGAAAGACTCTGGTAGCTGGAGTTTAAACGTTTTGTTCGAGAGGTTGCTTGTGCTCAGTCCTATTCAAATTGCTTCAAGCAACTTAAAAGCTGTTCCACGTTTGACACCTCAGTTTTCAGGGTGAGTTTTTTCCAGAAATCAACTTCAAACATTACAGTTTTCAACCACCACCCCACCCCAGTGCTCTGCTGTTGCTGTATTACTGAGTCATGAGATAAACTGTATATCTATTTCATTGTGGCTTTATTGTCCCATCTTGTGAATTTACAATAGGGTCGAGGAGAGGAGTATACTTCCTCAATAAACAAAAGCCCAAGCCATATAAAGACAATTACACTTTTTAGGGCTCGGTGAATTTGGGTTTTGTTGTGCGTGCACCCACTCCATCCTTCCAGGAAGAAACTGGTTTGTCTGGATAGATAGGACGACATTGAGATTTCAGAGGCATCTTACTGCACTTGTTCTTTTTTCCTACTTTGCATAATGAATGATGATTTTATTCCTGACAGATTATCCAAAGAGCTTCTGCTGGATCCACAGCAAACTTTGGTCTTCAAAGTGTGGCACAGAGCAGGTAAAGTTTGTTGTGCATTATTGAGAGGAGTGTCTTTTCTGCAGCCCTTTCCTTGGGTCACTTTTATTTATTTAATACAAGTAAATTCTGTTAAGGAAATTGGAGAGTGAAATTGCAAAGACACTTTTTCCCCTTGCACCAGGAGAATGCCAAAGATTTAATACCCCCTGATTTCCTGCCCCTTCGCATCTGCCTTTTCCCCATTAGTCATTTGACAGTTTTGGTTCATTTGTATTCTTCCTGCATTTAATTTGACAGTATTTTAGGAGTTCGATTTTCCTAGGGAAGGAAATTCTTCACGGTGTCTGTGCTGTCTGCCCTGCAGCTGGTTGAAGTGTGCTCAGCCCGCTCTAAACAAATACTTTTCTAGTGGCACGGATATGTTTTAACAGCTACTCCTGTGTCCAGTCTCAGCGTTCTCTGGGGGAGTTGAAGGCCTTGGGTTTCAAACCTAACAGCATCAAAACTTTTTGTTAGTGTTATTTACTGAAGCTGCTGGTTATTGTTAAAAGGTGCCACTCCTAGTACAAAGTGGTGTTTGCATGTTTTGTTACCAGCCCAGATCCTCTGCTGTTTGACTGATACCAAGGAAGCGCAAAAGTCCGTGTGTTTGTTGTTGGGAAGACAACCACACCTCTAGTGTTCAGACTGCTAGAATATGATCTGGTTGGTGCTCAGGTTATCAACAGCTGTTTTGG
>VWZK01000312.1:0-25627 GCA_013396935.1 Baryphthengus martii
CCCCTGTACTCAGCACTGGTGAAGCCACATGTCCATTACTGGGTTCAGTTTTGGGTCACTTGCTACAGGAAGGACATTGAAGTGCTGGAGTGTGTCCAAAGAAGGGCAACGAAGCTGGTGAAGGGTCTAGAGCACAAGTCTTATGAGGAGCAGCTGGAGGAACAGGGGTTGCTTAGCCTGGAGTAAAGGAGGCTGAGAGGAGACCTTATGGTTCTTTACGTGCCCCTGAAAGGAGGTTGTAGCTGGGTGGGGGTCTCTTCTCCCTTGTAACAAGAGACATGAGAAAAGGAAATAGCCGCAGGTTGCACCAGGGGAGTTTTAGGTTGGAAATCAGGAAAATCTTCCAGGTAAAATGTTGTGAAGCACTGGAACAGGTTGCCCAGGAAAGCAGTTGAATCACTGTCACTGGAGGTATATAAAACATGTGTAGATGTGGCACTTAGAGATGTGTTTTAGTGGTGACCTGGCAGTGCTGGGTCAATGGTTGGACTTGATGATCGTAGAGCTCTCTTCCAATCAGAACAATTATGTAATTCTATGAGTCTGTCTCAAGTACAGTCTTACTGTCATCGCAGCATGGTTTCTGATGCAGCTAATCATTCATGACTGCAGTACAATAGGCACCTCTGTTTCCAAACATAAAAATCTACACTTTGGAAATCACTCCTTCAATTGCACCTCTCCACTGCTTACACACTGGCATTGTACCTTAATTTCTGGAGATTTGTTCTGTTTTCACTAGGAAAGAATCCCAGGCCGTTCATGATCTGCTGGCCATTAACAGTTTGGAGTTAGCCTGGACAGCTGACCTGAGCTGGCTCACAGGTGTATCCCAGACCACAAACTTCACACTGAGTATAAGGAGGAAAGTTTACCCTGTTCATCTTCCTGCCCCTGAGGGTTGCCTTCCTGTTTTTTGGGATCACTGTACATTTGCCGGGCTGTGCATAATTTTGTTTACTTTGTACTGTCATTGGCATTGCTTTGGCAGTTTCATTAAATCCATTTTCACTTCAACCTGTGAGCCTCCTCTCCTTTTCCTGATTCCCCTTCTTGGCTGGGGAGGGATCATTGGGTGACAGAGCAACTTCTACAGTTTATCCCTGGATATGGGCTAAATGTTGACAAGGTTATACTTTCCTTAAGAAATGTTTAACAATAAACAAATTAGAATATTTTTGGCTGCATTTTTTAAGAATAAACCCTAAATTCTGAAATTGTTTCTATATAGGAAGGAAATAGTGTCAAGCTAATAATAAAGATCAAGTGTAAATATAAAAACATAAGACTGCTTTTCACATTCAAGTAGTTTCAGTTTTCGTCCATCTGTCTGAAATCTGGAAATAATTAGGAATTACTTTGTTGTTCTCTTACAATAACTGGTAAAATGTACGGGATAATGAGTATAATATTTTTTCTTCCTTCCTGTTGTATTTTTGTGACTGGAAAGAACAAGCTACAACAGCTCTGTTTCTATGTATTATTTCTGTTCTATAAATAGCTATCTCCAGGTGCTTCTGTGCAGTAACAAATGATGCTAAAGAATGTGAAACGGTAAAAATTACAGTTATCGCCCGCCTCTTTTTAAGATTTTGAGCTGCAATTGTGTGACCATCAAGCTATTCATAAGCCGTTTCATCCACATCCTAACCACTAAATATAACACGAATTTGCCACATCAGGATGAGAACTATTTTGAGGGAGTTCAAGCTGGAGGTAGTAAGAAAGGGTAGATTTTACATACAGATGGGAGTGCTGACAGTGCTAAGTCAAAGCAAGAGGACTATGGAGACTGATCAACATAAGAGAACTGTGTTTCTACCATATTCCAGTGACAGTGTCAACCACTCTTTGGTTCCTGAGTATTGTGGAGTTTAGGCAGCAAAATCTGCAAATAATGAAGGGGAGACTGGATATGTGACGTATCTTCTGGAAAGCAAGTTGCTTTTTTTCTAACAAAGGGGAGTGGTGTTTTAATTTTCTATGATCATTATGTAAGTTGCATCAATCTTGTTTTCCAGTATATTGTATTGCCTTAGGGACTCAACTGGTTTTGAGAGAATCAATCACCAGCAGCATGGGGATACTTTCTGGGATGTTGCCGGTTGCTTTACTCATACAGCATGGACTCATGCATATTGTCTGACAGTTTTTTTTTTTCTAAAGTACACACCTCCTGCTTATTCTGTGTTGCTATTTAGTCCTTTTGCATTGCCCCTTACATTTTCCAAACACCTCCTAATGTGCTGAATTACCCTAACAAGCATGAATACGCAACTCAGCAGAGCTTCAAATAGTAGCATTAAGAGAAAGCATTCAAAGTGTTACCAGCATAGAACTACAGTGAGGGTGATGGTATACAAATGTTTGCTGGTGATCTAACATAGAATTACCTGACACAAAAATCTTTATCTTGAATACTTTGTAAACAATGATCTGCAGTGCTGCTGCAATTTAAGGCATTTTTTTAGCCCTTTGTCATGTCAAGCAAGCAGAGTGTAGCAACCTTTGCTTATAAAAGAAACAGAAATAAGTGAAAATGGTCTGAAGCCTTCTGGCTCCTTTTACAAAGGAGCATTGGAAAAAGAATGATAAGGAATGTATTCAGACTTATTCGTTTTACACATTTATTTTGCTACATTAGGTGCTCAGAGCCACCCTCTTGTCTGTGATAAGAGGAGTCTGGAGAGCTAAGCAGCCAAGATATGTAGCATCAGTGTCTCCTGGTGCTTACTTGTGTCCAAGGGTCTTTCAGCCTGCTCCTTTCCACCATCCATCTCTGTAGATGTGTGGAGAACTGTCAAAGGAAAGACCTCTGCTAAATGTATACCTCCTGCTGCTCCTGAATGTTCACAAGTAGAGCAGCAGAACAGGGGATGAACTGCTCTTACAGCCACATTTGTGATACGAGCAGCTTGAATGCACTCACTAGGAGCAAGAGGCACTTTTTCCTACTGTTTATTCGTATTAGGGTATTAGTGAAAATCCATCTCATGTGATTAGTCATTTCTGAAGTGTAGACATTTTTTTTGTTCTATCATCTTACTGGTGTTGATGTGGAAAAACAGATTTTTGACTGTTATTTTCAATGGAAAAAACACTAAGAGAGGGAGATTAGGTAAATGAAGAGGAGGAAGGAAGGAAGGAAGGAAGAACTGAGGAGAGGGAAAATACAACACAAGGAAAAGGAGAAAGAAATTAAAGTATGGAAACTTGTATCTTAAAAGTAAAGATGCCAAGGGAATATTTCGTTATCTTGCATTTTTCTGTCAGTCTCTGGATATTGGCACAGTCACTGTATGTCACTTCTGTGTCATCAGTATTCTTCAGTTTCCAAAAATGTAAAAGTGAACTGAGCTATTTTACATGAGAAAAGAATATAGGAGACAAACAGAGCTGCATTATGAGCGAAATTATTTTATTCACTGAGTGAGTGAAGGGAAAGAGTGACAACAGCTTCATGGCTTTAATTGATTCCTTTTGAGCTATATCCATCTGGGAGCTTTGCCTTCAACGGAGGCAGATTCAAGGTGGTGAAAAGAATGTTACTGCCCCCCGTAGTCTGGAAATCACAGATCTGTTTCCTTCTATGTGATGTTGAGATCCACTTTTAGAAATCATGGCAGAAGTATTATCCTTCACATATACTTGAGAACTACAACAGTTTAACTTTATATAGAGACTGTTGTCATAATACTTGCTGTTTACTTGTTTAATTCAAACTCAGGTATTCCTGTAGTTTCTAATTAGAGCTGCACAGTTAAGGAAAATCTGAGAAACAAACATTCAAGTTTTATTTACTTTTTGAGTTACTAGGGTAAAAAAAAAAAAAAAGATTTGTGTTTATTTTTAAGGTTAAAAAAAAGAGAATGCATAACTCGCTTACAGCAGTATTTTACCCACAATTTTTAGCTGAGTTGATCTGTCAGGAAGGTGACTGTCAAATGAAAAAAATAATAAGGTCAGGAATGAAGTGTAGCAAAAGGGCATTTGAAATGCTTTTGCTAAAACATGATTCTAACCAGAAATGGCATTTATTAATAGCCAAAAGGATTTTGGTCGAAATCTAGTCATATTTCATAGGCATCTGGAGTGATCACAGCAAAGAAAGAGACTTAACTGAGGAATCTTGAGGTTGTTTACTTCCAGGATTGGAAGTAAAGCATTGGTCGGAGATCATAAGAACATCCCTATTAGAAAAGTGTTCAATGTTTTGCTGCAGATTTATAAGCTAATAACTTGAGTGGCCAGAGGGGATCATTGTGATCATCTATTCTGAACTTCTTTGGGGATTATTTCTGTTTTATGCTGAGTGTTCATCATAAAACACATAAGCAGTCTTGGGAAGATAAGGTAAGAGTACTAATCACTAGGCTGTGGAGAATACATGATATGCATGATATTCAGCAGAAATGCAAGCTCTTTCTACCTGTTTGACCAAACAGTCACATAACTTGATTAGTGCAGTTTTGAAGTTAAGCTGGTTCTAGTGGTAATGCTAGAGGACACAAAAGGTACTTCTGGGTGACTGAAGTGGTTTGATTGGAAATTTTATGACCAATGTAGAATTAAACAATTCCTCAGCTTCCCTGAGGGAACCCAGCATTCCAGACAACATCCTGACACTATGAGTGCTGCAAAGTTGCAGTTTTTCTGCTGATACACAGATGTGTGATTAACCTAAAAATTCTGGAAACTGTTCTTTATAAACAAATATTTTAAAATTTACTTGTTTGTCTTTTGTTGTTTTTTTTTTTACATCTCTGTCTCAAGGGCTCTTGTTTTTGGTGTCTCATCTATTAATCACTCATCCTAATCCATGTCGTGTTTTTTACTTTGGATAAAAATGATTTTTCCCCACAGGGTAAGATTGATTGACAGCTCTCTCATCTTTAAATATTTCAAGTGCTCTAGCCACTTTTGCTTTGTACAGTCACATGCTGTGCTGTAAATACATTGTATACATAATATTAAAATATGTAACTGCTTTACCAGATAATTCTTTGCTCTAAGTTACTTAAGCCAAATTCATAATATTAAGTATTAAAAAAGTCTTTAGTGTGAGATAGTTTGGTTTCTTTAGCAGTCTTATTCTACATCTCTACATTCATTCTGCTCTCAGTTTGTTGTGGTTTGGAACAAACAAGTTTAGTAAGCAAGTGGTAGTAGCAAATACTAAGCAAATGGTCGTAGATCTCTGACAGAAATTGCTCATAGCTGATACAGTAATGGAAATAACTCGTTTTATTCTTTCATCATTATATTACACAATTTGTTGTGTAAAATAGTTGCACTTAATTTTGCCAACGCAGAAATCAAGAAAAGATGCTAAATGACCTGCCAAATATTTCAGAGAAAATATAGGTCACCTGAATGTAGATCTGCAAAGGAGGGAAAACATATTATCTGCTCTGAAAATGTGGATGTAAAAGTCTAAAAAAGAATAGAGAGAAACCAATGTGTTTCAGGTTTTCCATAATTAGTATGACCCATGGAAGTCACATCATCAGCAATAAAATTTGTGCAAAATAGGCTCAGTATTTGGAACGGCTGTGAATGAAGCACCAGGCATTATATGCCAGCTGTGGCTCTGTGTCTCTGAAAGTTGCAGCCCACAGATACTCCTTTAAGAAAACAGTAGAAGTGTCATGATTCTGCTAACAGTTTTACAGAAGAAACTGGGGGATGCTTTCAGCTTATAAATCCATATGCATTTCACCAGCCATTTCCTGAGGCTCTCTTAATATTCCTGCAGACCCATATACTCCTACATCTAGTTAATGTCTACAGACTGGTACTTCTTATTTTGCAATGTGATCCTGCCTGGAAATCTCATACTAATAACATACCTTAGATTTATTGAGTTATGTGTGGACGACAATCATGTGGTGAAAGTGTTCTACAACGACATGCATGTGATTATTCCAAATGATGCTGAAATGAGACTATATTCTATATAAACAAGTAACAGTCTTATGAAGTGAATGGCTGTTCAATAGTTAATATAATGTACTGTGATACCGTTTCAGTAAGGTTACCTACACTTTAAGTGTGATTCTATGTGTTAATATTCTTCAGAGGACAACAATCTTTCTTAATCTTTGCGTGACATTGTCGTCAGCGCTTGACTTCCAAACAGTTCTGAAGTTATGAAGGAAGAACAAAGTAGGTAGTTTAATGTTTTAAATATCCTTTACTTTATGGTAGTTATGACATTTATTTCCAAAATGAAGTTCCTTAACATACAGGGGCAAAGGTGATTATGGTTCTACTGGGGTGTAAGCACTCGGCATAAATCCCAAACTGTGATAACTAATTGCATTTATATTCTAGTTGTTAAGTGTACAAATACTGTTCAGGTCAAGACATACACACGATTAAAATAGTGAACCCTCTGGGCTAAAGAGACAGATTCAGAGCTGGGGTATCCATCCTTGAAAAATTTACACTCCCTTAAGCGTGTGTCAGTCCAGGTAGGGACAGGAAATGCCTAAACACCAATCAATCAGTCGCTAAGAGGGAACGTTTTAATTTGTATGCAGAGGAGCATGGTACCATGTTTTACCTTAGCACACACTGATATTAAGAAGAACCAGTTACAAGGTATCATTCCCCTCTCATTAAACTTCATGTGACAGAACTTAGGTTTTCAGAGCTTTCCAGCTCCCTCAAGGGAAAATGTATTTTTCTTCGCTGTGAATGTAAATTAATCCTTAATGCTTTTGTAGAACCTATCTGATCCAAATATATTTCATGCATATAAGGTCAAGCTTAAAAGGGAACAGTTTAACTATAGAAAGACTTGGTATCTCTAAAATAGCTCTCTGTACTTAGGATCAGCAAACACAGTGTTCAGATAAAATAGGCTCCATCTTAAAAGGTCTGCTCTAAGTGCATAGTCTGAGTTTTGATGAGTTCAAAGCCTGCTGGGCTAGCTTTCTGAGTTATAAGGAGATGAAAAGTTTCATCACAGTCTGCTGATTCTGCTTCTCTGCTTCCACAGAGCTCAGCAAATCAGCAGAGCTGCACTTGAGCTCCAGTCCTGCACAGCTCTTGATCACTCAATCTGCAGTGTTTAGCTGCTCAGCAAGACTCTTCTCGCTGCAATGTTGCTGCATTCCCAGATTCTGCAGGGCTGGAGTGCTGCAGAATTAGATCCTTTCAGCATGATTAGCTCTTTCATCAGTCACCATGACATTCTACATAAAAAATTTCTAGGTAAATGAAGCATGGATATTCTTGTTTCGGTTGGGCTGTGGCAAAACTGCAGCAGGGGATATTTTTATCTCCTGCACAGTAAGCCTAATTCTAGCTTTAAAATGAGGTATGTATATGTAAGCAATTAATTATCTGCATAACAGTGGTGGATCAATACCTTCTGTAAACGAAGTTTGTTAGGTGTTTTGAGATTCAGAAGTCAGCTATTATACTGCCACAGCTAGCACCTACAATTTTTGTGTATATGTACTGAGTTTTGTTTTGTTGACTGGCAAAAGAAGGTTTATTTTGAGAAAAAATTATAAAAGGACAATTGCTTGGTTTTAATTACATAAAAAGTCAAATATTATAGGGGGTCTACATGGTTCCAGATACTCTTGAAATCTTAACTTCTAACCATCAGTCTGAAGCAAAGCCTGCAGGGTCAGACTGACACACAATGAAAGTCTAATTTGGGATGGCTGATGAGGAGCTCCATTCCTCCTGGCTATGCAGACAGCCCAGTTTCTCAACAGCCAGATCTTGAAATATCATTGTTCATAACACAAGATTTTAAAGTAACCATAAACACTCCTGTAGTTCAGGAGATGCAGCTGTCAGATGTCTATGCAACTGGTAAAGGATGGGCAGATAATGGTACTACCCCTTGCAAGGGGTCTTAAACCCAAGAGGCCCCTGATTACAAGTCAGCATCCCAAGCGACAGTTTTTTACAATGGTTGTTCAGTAGCATAAATACATTAACCAAACAGTATAACATCTTGTCTTGTAAATGGAAACTGTCACACCTGGTGTGCTAGTGGGAGCATTAAACAGATGGAAACTTGTAAAGCAGGAAGACAAGGTTAGAAAAAGGACACCCTAAATGCATGGTGCCTTTATTATTGGTATTCAATGTATGGTCTCTTGGGAAAACTAAAATGCAAGCTATCAGTTAATCAAATATATGTATAGTGAACACTTCTCAAACTACATTATTTATAAAGGTTTTTACAAACTTCAAGATGTTAGTGAATTATAGAAAGGGCCCTTAATCTGGAAAGATACAGTAACAAAGGAATACAAAAGGTCAGGTCTTCTCCCTGGAGTTGAGACATCTGCATTTACGCTACTTGTGTCGGTGCTCAGAATCAAGCACAGGCACCTCTGATTCATTTCCAAAGCTAACATTTATCAAAAAAAAAAAAAGAACAAACAAAGCCTACAAGGACAGTAGCAGCCACTCACCTGTTCTAAGGAGTATCACTTATTTCCTTCTTTTATCATATAAATAAATAAGAAGCTGAAACAATATTTTGGTTGAGCTAAATGATGTAAATGATTAAGTCTTGTTTAGACTAGATGATTGTTTTCTTGGTAGGAAATATGATAGTTCAGAAAAATGATTGCCGTGGAAACAACAAAACCACAACATTGTAATCTGCATATCTTTAATGCTAGTTGGGTGGTTTAAACTTTTAGGGACTTTTAATTTGACATTGAGTATAATGGCAATAATCATAATAAAACTTGATACTCTTTTCAGAGATGATCTGGTAGGATTGGTTAGGTATATGACTACAGACAAAAGAGTGAAGGCACACCAGTCTCCAAGTAGGCCATAGCAACACAGCAAGAAATGTGCTGTGCCACCTGCATTCCCAAACTTGCCTTGGGTCACAAATGCTCAGTGATTTTGTCAACAGCATCATTTTGTTTGTATCCATTTTGTCTCTAAAAGCAAAAAGTACAGGTTTCTGTTAGTGAAGGGTTGTGTTCTCAATTGCAAAAACAGTAACTCAGTTACAGGTAAAAATGTATTTAAATGAAATTATATAAACAGTACCTGCAATCAAGATTATGTTCTAGCTGCAACCAATTTAACATGAGCAGTGAATTCCAGTAGGGTAGCTAAACAGGGATGTACCATGTAGTGATCTTGTCTCAGGACAGTCTGCTGGGCTCAGATGCTAGACGCCTCTCATTAAGGTTTACTATTTCCTAAAAGGTCAACTTCCTCTTCTATAAAGACAAGTTAAAGCTTGTTGAAGCAATTTTCTTCGAAATATAAAAGAAATGCAAATGTGAGATTAGTTATTTGAGAAATTATATATTTCACTGTATAAAGACGCTGTTTTTAATTCTTTGCTAAAATGTGTTTTGGAAATTCGTGACTAAGGAATTTGCCAATATTATTCCAGCTTATTTTTCATTTTGCACACTATGTTATAAAACTTAGCACCTATAAAAATCACATTTTTGACACTATCACAAAATTGTTTTAGCAATTTGTAAAAGAAATATAACCTGTCTTTCTTACATTTATCTTACAAAAAATGGGCAATCTAATCACACATTTTCAAAAATCTGCAGAACATAGTAAGATCTTTCTAATTAAAATATATAGAAATAGCTGATTTGTGGAATATACCTAACCAGAATTTTGTGCCAAGGCTTACAAATTTGAGTATACTCAAGATTCTCACATTATTTTGATATGTAAGGAAAAAATGCTACCTAATCCTCAAAATCAGACTGTACTTACTTATACTGTAATTTAATGTATTTTTCAGTATATAAGCTGGGAACTAAATAGAATCAAAACTTTGTTTTCATTTTATCTTTTTTACAGAGTAGTTGACAAAGTTAACGTAAGCACTGTTGTCTGCAAATGATACATAATATCAACAATCAAATGACTTGATTGCAGCCCCATTTTTATTCTCAGTTTTCCTAAAGCGTTTTCGTTTCTGTCTTGAAAATAGCCAAGCAGGCATTGAGGTTTTTATTTTTCAACTACGCAAGTAGCAAACTGGATTCAATTGGATGTTGGAATCAATTTATTTTTTCCATAGCCCAACCACCAGTGATCACGTGTGACTATCTGTTCTTTTTTGCCAAGTCACTAGTTGTTTCAGTTGTTTTGTCAGCTGAAAAAGGAAAAAAAAAAAATCAATATCAATACTTAGATGTATGTTCAATTCTGCCAGGATACAGCTGATTGGAAAACACCAGTATTTTGTCAGTGGTTACAGTTAGATGATACTCACGATGACTGTTAAACATTTGAAGGCAGTTCCTGCAGAAAGAGAGGTAAAACCAGACCTTGTACTTGACTGATGTAGTTGGAGTGATACCTTTTGTCACTGAAATTCACAGCTTAGATTCACACCTTAGATTCATGGTGTAAAATTTTGCTAGGAGTGTGTTTTTCCATTGGTAATAAGGAACAAACATACAAGGTGTCTATGAAGAGCCATGCTGATGAAGATTTCCGCCCATCAGCCTCTCCGTTTGCTAGTTCCATCTGTCAGAATTGCTGTATGAACTACATGTGTGTTTCTTAGCCTGCCCATGGTGAAGACCACTTAGGCAAACCTGCAGGCAGAGTGGAGGCAGAAAGGTGACACTTTGCTGGGGGCAAGGCAGTATACAAGTTCTGTGAAAAGCAGTCCAACTGCAGCAGCTGCTGAGGGGGACACTGTTATGCCAGCATTCATAAGCTTCCACTGGTAAAGCCCGTGCTTCGATACTGACTGAATTCAGCTTGAAACAAATTCTTTCTGGAAACATGACATACCTGAATTATACTTTAATTAACGCAGTGCGACTAATTGTCATGTGAATTCAAAAGATTCACATGAGCACGTAACAGTAAATGAGGAAGACTAAGGCACAAACTGATTTTCAGTGTGTTGCAAAGGTGGGAAAAAAAATGTCAAAAGTAAAGTAAACTTGTGTAGTGGGGCAACAAAAGAAAATGTAGTTCAGCAACGTAACAAAGGGGAAAGGAAATAATGGAGGAAGCAGAGAAGGTCGAAGCATTCAGCTATCTCTTTTGCTTCTCTCTTCACAGAAAAGCAATTGGAGCATATTTTTGATTGCAGCCTGAACAGCACAGTTTTAAATAAGGGCTGAAGTACTGGCAAGAAAATGGAAGAAAATCTTTGAAAGAATACAGACATAAGTTATATGTATTCCAGTCAGCACTCAGCAATTATTTGCAATATCTCTTCAAAGGAAAAGGAAGAGTAGGAGCAAGGTAAATGTGACACTCATCTTTAAAATGGCAAACAAAAGGGATGCCATGAAGAATTACAGAGGAGTCCCACTTGATATGAATTCTTGGGAAGAGACAGGAACAATTATATATGACTGTTTCAAAGCACCTGGATAATAAAGTAATATGACAAAGCCTGCGTGGATTTATCAAGAACAAATTATGTCAAATCAATTGAATTTCATTCTTAACAATGACAGTTACAGTGGACAAAGTGAGCAACAGCTGTTATATCTATTGCCTTTTATGAAAAATTTTGCTGATGTTGCCTTTGACATTTTGTAAAGCAAACTAGTAAGACATGTTCCAGATTAAATTACTTGCTGAAAGGCTGCTCTCTAGAAATTAGCTATCAATAAGCTACTGTTGGGGAGAAGGGAAGGGAGAGAGAAAATTTCAAGCTGGATTGACAGGTTACTGTCCCAAATCCTTTGCTTGACAGTATTTCCAGGCATATCTGAATATATACTCTGCTTGTGCAGAGTATGTATTCATGATACAGATAACAACATGATAAGAAAGGTTGCATTCACTCTCACGGCAGTATCAGAATTCAGACGAAACATTTTTTTTGTATAGAAAAGTAAATGCCATTTTTTCTTATTTAGTTCAAATATTAGGCTGAAAACCACCAAACCTCTCTACCAGTAGTAAGGCAGTTGTTCAGAAAGTTGTAGTTTAAATAAATTAACAACTGTTATTGTCACTAGCACGAATTCATATACAATAAGTGTAGAAAGTAAATTGCTTTCTGACCCTGTGACATATTTATGCTGATCCTTTCCTTTCAAAATATAAATTGGTGGGAACATGGATAAAGATGAGATTTTGTTATGTTTCAGAGAAGGCTCAAGTGCTAATGTACTGTCTGTTGCATGCAGCTGGTGTTTTTTAGTATTTACCAATTTTGCCATCACCTATAATGCTGCAAGTGAAATTAGCAGCAGAAAACTAAAGAGAAAGTGTAAGCTTAAAAGCAGACCTAGAGGATGTAGTTCTGAGTAAGGTTAGTAAGGTTTTTCTCTTGCTCTCGATGCTGATCCCTTTGTTTTGTTTTTTTTTTCCCCTTTATATTTCCTCAAAACAAAACCAGCAAAATGAATCTAAATCTTCTCATCTTGCATCCAGCTTTCATGAACAGAAAAGTATAAAAAATTGCTTGATATTTTCCCCAATAATTCGAGGTCTTCTTGGATATCAAAAGAACTTAAAAAATAAAGCAGGACCTCTTTTAGTACAGAAGCTAACACATCAGGCAGCTGTCTCCTTAGCACTTTTCATGTGTGCCACATTTACTTGAAAACAAAAAAAACAAAACAGCAACCCCACCCCCCACCCCGAATTAATATAGAAGTAGTAAAATAGTGTGGATTTTTTGACAAGGACAAACTCAGACAAATGCTCAAAAGTTATCAATACCTTTTCAAAATCACACTATTGTAATATATGAACCCAATGGGATATAGAGCAAAGTGTTGTATAATGATTCAGGTGACTTAAGAAATAAGTGATTTCATTTTTTTTTTTCTACCTGGAGGGAATAAATAGAAGAGAAAGGGGAGGAAAATTACAGTCCTCACAAAGTGGCATCTTAAGCAGCAGAGTAAGGGCCTCATTGTGTTGAAATGCTACTGTTAAAATATCTAGACATTTTGCGAGAGGTGGTTTGCTTGTTGTAAGGGAAGTTTTATCATCAGTCACAGAATTTTTTTTCTAAGTTACTACTGCTTTTGTAGAGAAATACACTGAAGTTTTACATAGTCCTGACATGTGATAGGAAAAGAAAATATCTGATACTAAGTTCTCTGGATTTTGTTGTGTTGGTATGGTTTTTTTTTTCTTTCCATTGAGTTTCTCTTCAGTGGCACTATTGGCACATTAACATTCCTTTAAGCTCACATTTTGCCTTCTCATTGCTTTGTTGGTGCATTTTGTTTTTTCAAATATATTTTTCTTTCCTATGTGTTTTTTTTATTAAAAGACAAACTACTTTATAATTGAGTCACAACAAAGCAGACCAAAAAACTAAGAAGGTGACTGAACTATTCTATTTACCTTAAACTGAGGGTCATGGGGACACAGGTCCCAAGTATTCTGAGAAAAGACACTTTGAATGAGTATTTGCTAGCTGCAGTCTCAAGACTCAATGAACCACTCCCTCCATATGAGCAGAGCTGAACATTTTAGCAGACTTGGGAAGGATCTGGGTAGAGGACTGATGTGCAATGTACAGAAATCAAACTAAGCCCAGCTCTGCATGAGGATTCTTTTTTTTCTAGTATGATTACCCTGACATGAATTCCAAAGAGGACCCACTCCTCTCTGGAGCTAAACATCCTAACTCTTGCTCACATAACCGGTATCAAAATAAACTCAGTTTATTCGTGTCTTTTAGTAAGACTTGTTTGGCTGAGTCAAAAAAGAAACTACACAGCTTGAATTAGACACTAAAGGAAAGCAGAGCCATGCACAATCACAGATACCGTCAGAACCGCAAATCGTGGTCTCCTGTGGGATCAACATCCATACTGAGGCAAATCGCAGTCCCATAGTAGCACGGGAATCAGATATCAGAGCAGGCCTCTTGAGTCAAACTTCCTTTTCTGCTCTTTTCCTCACTCTCTGCCCCCAAAATACCATTCAATTTAAGAGAAAAGAACTGTTGCCAGGCAACATCTTGCCATATCTTGAAGTCAGTGTTTCGTGTGGATGCTAGATGCTGATATCTGAATGGGTGTATTAGGCACAAGATACTTCTGAACTCTTAGCAAAAAAAGAATAATCACACCTTTTCTAATTATATATACACTAAATAGGGATGAGGCTTATTAATTATTGACTGCTTTTCCAATCAGCTTTTTTAATCTTCATAGAATGTGAATTTAAAATGTAACAAACGAGATAAACTTTGCACAAATATGAGATCAGGTAATGATCTTGCTGAATAATTAGAAAAGGAGAACAGCATTGCAATTGAGATTCCTCACTGCAGTCTTCAGTCCTCCTGCTATTTGACTATCAACTCATGAGTACTTAAGCTTGCAAATATTTCCCTTGAAATGCACAGTCTAAACCAAATAGTTATTACAGTGCTATGGTTTTATTTCTCAATCTAAATTTTACGGTTTAGCTTAATAGTCTGTTGTAACAGAGTTCCCTGCTTCCAGATGGAAATAGGAACTAATTCATGTAATTTCCTTTTAATCTTAGTAATGAGGAATAGAGGGAAAAAAGAATAGGGAAGTCTAATTGATCACCCGAAGAAAAAGAGACTTTATTTCCTTTTGCCTAATTAAGTAATGTAATAATGGATGACTTACTTAAACATGTATATAGTGGATATGGTCCTATCATCAGTGCAATGTCAGTATAAAATGAATGTTTTCCTTTAGTTTAATTACAAAATTGTGATAAGCACAGGAAGCTTTTATTAAAACCCGTATTTAAAATAGCAGGTTTGCAAGTAGTCTTTCATTCCACATTTGAAATTTTTTGAAGGTGAAAATTTATAATGACTGTTATGAAAAAGGATCATCTAACCACTGCTTCAAATTAAAGGGAAAAATACATGAGAAAAGTGTTCCTCTGAGAATGCCACAGTGGTTAGATGCATAGATATTCTATTCTTTTAACAGTTGTATTTTGGAAGCAGAAATGGGAGAAAAAGCTGAGAAATATCACTGCTTTGCCATGAACCATCTACTTTTGTCATTGGTAATCTATTATGCTTCTGTTACTGTTTAAGACTCTGTTTGAAGAAGTGAAATGGATATTTAACAAATCAGGAAGGAAAAGATTGAAAAGTTTTGTGACTTTTTAGGACAAACACTTAAATGTCTCTTTTTCTTCATATAAGCAGCAATGAGGTGCCAAAAATAATAACGTGTTTTGAGCAGCATTGAATTGCAAGATAATTCTCTTTGTTACTTGCTCTCTATCTTGCTATCTCCTAGACTTGTATTCTTGGCTACGCAGTGTCGTGCTTCCAGCAAGGGGAGCAAAAAATTAATTAATTTTCTCAAGCACCTACACATGACAGTCTAGCAGTGACCAGCCATCAGTTCAAAATATAGCTGCATGAGATGGGTTTAACTAATACTATAGCTTGTTGGTCACAAAAGCACAGATTCTGCTCCTGAGTGCTGCTTCTTTTTAAGTAGGTTAGCAGTAAAAGACGGGCTAAGGAGAATCTCTGCCCTCTACTGGATGTGAGAGGGAACCTTGTGACAAAGGAGAAGGAAAAGGTTGAGCTGCTGAGTGCCCACTTTGCCTCAGCTTTTGTCAGCAACGCCAGTTGCTACCTGAGAGTCCAGCTCCCTGAATTGGAAGATGGGGGTGGGGAGCAGAATGCAGCCCTCATTATCTGGGAGGAAATGATCAGTGATCTAGTGTGCCACATAGGTGTGCACAAGTCTGTGGGACCGGATGGGATCCACCCAAGGGTACTGAAGGAGCTGGCAGAAGTGCTCACCAAGCCACCCTCCACTATTTATCAGCAGTCCTGGCTGACCAGGGAGGTCCCAGCTGACTGGAAACTGGCAATTGTGATGCCCATCTACAAGAAGGGCCAAAAGGACAACCCTGGGAACTACAGGCCTTCCAGTGTGACCTCGGTGCCAGGGAAAGTTATGGAGCAGGTCATCTTGAGTGCCATCACACGGCACATACAAGACAACCAGGTGATCAGGCCCAGTTAGCAAGGGTTTACAAAAGGTAGGTCCTGCCTGACTAACCTGATGTCCTTCTACAACAAGGCGACTGGCCTGGTGGGTGAGGGAAGAGCTGTGGACATTGTCTATCTGGACTTTAGTAAGGCCTTTGACANATGGCATCCTGGCTTGTATTAGAAACACTGTGGCAATCAGGAATAGAGAGGTGATTGTCCCCCTGTACTCGGCACTGATGAGGCCACACCTTGAATATTACGTTCAGTTCTAGGCCTCTCATTGTAAGAAGGGCATAGAAGTGCTGGAGTGCATCAAGAGTAGGGCAACGAGGCTCGTGAAGGACCTAGAGCATAAGTCCTATGAAGAGCGGCTGAGGAAGCTGGGGTTGTTCAGTCTGGAGAAGTGGAGACTGAGGGGAGCCCTTCTCACCCTCTACAACTACCGGAAAGGGGGCTGGAGTGAGAAGGGGGCAGCCTCTTCTCCCTGGTGGCGTGTGACAGAACCAGAGGTAATGAATGCAAGATGTGCCAGAGGAGGTTTAGACTGGACATTAGGAAACATTTCTTCACTGAAAGGGTCATTAAACATTGGAATAATTTGCCCAGAGCAGTGGTGGAGTCACCATCCCTGGAGGTATTTAAATGGTGTGTGGACCTGGTGCTTAGGGACATGGTTTAGTGGTGAGCTTGCAGTGTTTGGTCGAAGGTGGGACTAGATGATCTTGAAGGTCTCTTCCAACCAAAGACATTCTGTGATTCTGTGATTCTGATTCTTTAACACTTGACTCTGACTCTGGTTAGACCTCCACAGAGTGATTAAATTCACTGACAGGGTAGAAATTACCATAGGCAAAGGAAGATGAGTATTTGCTTCTTATTTTAAAAATTATTTTTGTGTGTGTGTTGCCATGTCATTCAGTTAAGGCATCTCTGTGAAGGATCTGGGAATTTCCAGGACAAATAAAAGGGTACGGACGGGACCATGTGGCAAGCGGAGAGAAAAGAAAGGGGGGGTGGATGTCAGAGGAAATTTCACCTGCAGGTGGCATCATAACTTTTATAAAACCACAGGCAAAAAGCAGAGAGAACAGTTTTGATTTCTGTTGCACTCTGGAGTGCCACAAAGCCAAACCTCCTGGTTTGTGCACAGCTCCTTTAGCAATTGGTGTTTTGCACAAAGGGTGACATCCTGCACCACTTTGACTACACGCAGATGGTCCTGTGATCTAGGTGTGCCAAACAGCTTAGGCTCTGCAAAGAACCCGGAGGTGGTAATACCTACCTATGGGGTGAGATCTGGGTCAGTTAGAGAACAGATGCCTAGATGGATGGTTAGGTGAGGCTTGCTGTATATAAGAGGTTCAGTTGTATACAAGAATTTAAAATGCCTATAGGGGTGTGGGTTTTTTGTTGTTTGCTTTTTTTTTTCCCCCAAGAAAACTAAGTGTAGAGAGGATACTGAAGATAGCAAGCCATCTCCTAAGTCTTGCAGGAGCATTATGAATGCCTTCTTATCAAATGGAACACTATACATTTAACAAGAAGCTTATTAGGCAGTACTGTGCAGTCATAAATAAATTGTAAAGTCTAAATTACACATTTCAGCTCATTTCTCATCTCAGTAATTCCTGTGGTCAATCACATATGAGCACTGTAATATGTATATACTGTATTTAATTGTTTAGGAGAAAGAATAGTAAACCAAATATATGCTGCATGCTAAAATAGCAATTAAATGTAGATAGAAATAGAGAATATTTAACACCTTTAAATCCCTATTACTGTGGATTGTCAGTACTTGGAGCAACATCATGTTACAGTGTGACCAGTAAAATGATCTTGAAATACAGAACTTCATCCCCAGCAGGTAGTAAACAGCTTCTAAATATCTTAAGCAGCTGCTTGTGTTGCATATCTATGTTACTAGCACCAGTGGAACTGAAAAGGAAATGTTTGTAATGGTTCCTTTTGTTCTCCCCGTCTCTCTTCATGTGTATTTCCATGTGGTATAGAAGGTCCAGACAGCTTTTAAATTCCGTATATTTGCAAGTATTCTTATTCACCTTCAATCTTGACCGATGTTCTGGTCTGCTCTTCAGTTCCCTCAGTGTTCAATGAACTGGAACACACACACACATACTTCATGTACTTTCTGGAGACACGTATATTTCCCTTATCTGTAGAGCATGCAGCCTCCAGTTGTCATAGCAGAGGAATGAAAGTGGGATCTAGCTTTAGCTGGTGTGAATACTGAATTTCTACTTCTTTTTTTCAACTGACTTGCAACCTGCTGATCCAAAGGACAGATGCTTTTTTAGATCTTTAAGGGTAACGGTGGTGAAGTATACACCTAGAAAGTGTTGAAAAATGAATAGCAAACTGATTTTGTTCCAAAGCTCAGTACCTCTGAAAATCAGATCTAAGCCACCATATTCTGAGATACCTTAATGCGTTTTGTAATAGGCACTTGCAGCTGTATCACCCAACCTATGTCTTCTAAGGCTATGACTGGAGCAATAAAAAGGGTGGGGTATATGGATGCCTAACACAGGTGCAACTATGTTTGATGGGGATCTATACCACATTTGTTTTGTAAAGAGAGCTGTATTTGTATGGTGTCAAAGTGTCAGGATTTAGTGTTTTTTAGTAGCCGGCTGCCCTGGTTGATAAGAATCAGTGGAAAACAATTGACAGAAAAGCACAAATAAAATTTCAACCTACAATATGACATTAGCATTGCAAAGATTATGGCTGCATATCTCGCTTCAGTTATTGTGGAGGTGGATATCTGTGTCAAACCAGAATATCTTCTAATACTGTAATAGAAGATCTTATAAGTAAATACGGTATAGATGTGTCAATTTCAGTAATAACACTTTTTTTTTCTTTTTTTTTTTCCTTTTTTTTTTCCCTCCAGTTTAACCTCTGGAGTTTAGTAGTTTTCTGTGGGGTTGTTTACAAATCCACTTGTGTTGTGGTACTCTTGTTTTATTTGATGTAAACTGTATTCTCAGCAGCTCCTCCACAGCAGTTCCACTTTGAAAAAACAGCTATGCAAAACATAAAATGAACACATCTGTATGTGTTTAATAGTTTTCTTTAATCTTCTAAGAACTAGCTCAGAAATATATGGGGAGGAATTAAAAAACGTTCTATACATCTATTTGCTTTTTATGTGTGTAAAACTGTCTGAACTTCCTGTTCAAAGGTTTTATTTTAAGCAACAGGAGTTAGAGAAGAAAGGATAGCAGCCAAAAAGGAAAGAACAAAGTCTCTTCAAGTGGACTAGCAGCAGAAAATACAATATATTGAATGTTAACACAGCCAGGCATAAGTTCACAAATGAGACGCACACAAACATCTGCTGCTGGATGTATTGATGTGTCGGTAAAATGCAGCATGTTGCATGGGAGATACAGGATGTTATAAAACAGAAATATGATAGTCTTACAATGAGCTTAGAAACTCCAGATGTTAGTGACACAAGCAACAGAAACTCAGAAGAAGCAGAACATGTTCAGAAGTTGCCATGTCTTCTGAGCTGCATTCCTGCAGTGAGGGTGACAGATGCGGAGTCTCCACAGGAGCTCTGTCAGGCTGCTACAGAAATCTTCATGATGAGAAGGAATTATCCTTCCTCTTCCACTAAAGGGACAGGGATATCCTGTCCTTCACCTCTCCAGTTGATCCCTTCTTCTCAGGTGATACCCACCTGGAGTCCGTGGGCTAGGTGTCTTGGCAGTGCTGTGCACCCTCCGCAAAACAATATTTCCCTGGATGCAACAGTTTCCCAGGATAGAACAGGTAGCGCTGCAGAGGAAGCACACTCTCTATTTAGCATGGATATGAACACGACTCTGAGAAAGAACTGGAGCTTTCAGTATTTAGTTGCACACTATGTTGAAAATATCAAAAATTAAATACATAGGCAACTAAAAATGAAGAAATAGAATATTTGAGAGGGCCCTCGCTTAGTTAGCAAGCTATATTTTGTACTTCCCCTTTAAGGAATGAAAATACGGTTTCCATTTTGTGCTTGCCCTTTTCATGTTCAAAGCGCTTTAACTTCTTCCCTCTTATCATTCAATTTAATTCACCATCTGTTCACCCAGGACTTAGTATTTTCAGCTGAGATATCAAAAGGAAGACTACATTAATCAAGCATTAGTACTTTTGAAGCAAATAGAATCTAGAAGAAACAGACATATAAATCATGAAACCTAATTACTTGTCACATTTTTCTTTAGCGCTGCCTGTATCACTGCATGTGCTTCACAGGTTGCGGGATTATCGTGAGGTTTAAGGACTCAGACTGCAGAGACAGGAGAACTAGATTTTCTTCGTGGCTTTAAGAGAACTCAGGTGTAACTCCTACTTACAGCTACTAAGGTAAAACCAGAATTAGTGCTGTGTCAGCACATTTACAATAAATCAAAGTAAGGTTAACAAATACACACAGGCAATAGTAAAATGTCAGAAAAGACATTAAAAGTCAAGCTATCAAACAAAAAATGGCTATTTGTGAAAGTGTTGGGACAATAGAGCCAATTGTCAAAAAAGGGCATTGTAAGATAAAACAATAGGTCAGAATAGGTAATGAATGAGACATGCTAAACTGCGGTTAAAAGAGAGAGATGATTGCTTTAGGAGCAATAATTTTTCACTCCAATTAACATGAGCATAATTTTTCTGACCTCTATTTTTTTGCTTGTCATTGAGCAGTTTAGAATCTTTTTCTGTAAAAGGTCTAGCCTTAAGATTTTTATCATACGGTTTTTCTTTTAACAGATTCCTGTATCCAGTTCACTAATGTTTCATATAGTTTTCATTTAAATTTAATATAATTTCTTTTGCCTGCATATTTTCTCTTTACATAAGGTGTTCATTTTTGGGGGACACTCTCAACCTTTCCTGCTGAATATATTCTTCCTAATATGTAGTATATCTAAGATCTTTCCTCAGACACTTTAACAGCTCCATAATATGTAAGGATTGTTATGTGAAAAGAGGCTATGCTGTACATAAGAGTTTTTGTTGTGTAGCAAGAGGATGTATTAAGAAAATACCATCTGCAGTCCAACCTGCCTGTATTTACACTGGAATAGGTTTGCTTATTTTTATACAGCTTTCAACTTCTGCCAGACTTAGCCATGTGAGAAGCTGCTTTTGCCCAGAGTGCCCTTCATGCCCTGAATCTGATCCTGTTTCTTTTGAGTTTTGTTGTTCCCTCCTTTAAGCTTCTCACGAGCATATGTGGCATACTCAGCTCTCATCAGATGAGGTCCAGAGGTTAGGACAGAAAAAGATTGTTTGACTCTAGACAGTGCTACTTCTATTTTTATCCACTAAAATCCTCTAAGTGCAGTCCTTGAAAATGATCTCGCTCTGATTTAATGCATGCCACAGTTCAATTAATTTCAGTGGACTTGCTCCAGACTTACATTGCTGTTGGAGAGTGATTTGTTTTGATATCTGTCATCAGGTATTCCATCCATTACAAATACAGTTCTAGGAAAGAAATCTAGTAAGTCAGGCTTGCAGATAGGTTGTTACTGTCTCCTGGCATTTAGGTAATAGATGTAATTTAAAAGTTTATGCCAAACATATTGCAATTTGCATAATAAAACCTTTAGTGAGCCTGGAGTGTATGGCTCACTGGATATGCTGGCTGCCCAAGTATTTGCCTTTTATTTACGTCCATTATCAGAAAATTATAACGATTTCTCAACCCATACCTGCCAAGAAACAACTTCAAATAGTCCATTTTTTAGAACAAATTGAAAGGTGTATCATGCATACTGGATTTGCAAGGATCTCCTGTGGCAGCATTACTTTGGCACCACATTTAAATTTTGCACTGGTTAATGCAGAAAGAAATGTGAAAGGTATGCAGTAATCTCCTTGGATGGGAATGCAGGACTTCTCAAGAAAAGCTGGGCTGCGTAGAAATCTCAGTCACAGAGAGGTGTCTTCTGGGCTGAGGCTTTTTGCAACATGACACAATGTACTGTGACAGATCTTCTTCCTGAGAGATGCATAATAATTTTATGTCTTCAGAAGCCAAGTGTAGGCCATTTGAAACGGCAAAAAAAAAAGGCTTTCACTCTGATGTGGTCAGAAAGTGTCTTACTAAGACCAGAAAGAAGTTGCCTACCTACATAATCTGTCTATGTTACTTGTTCATCTTTCCCTAACCATGAATTCTTTATCTTCCTGTTCTCTACCTGCTCGTTACTTACAATGTTTTGATTTCTAACATAAAATAATTTAATTTTAAAAAACCAAATATATTGTGAGAGATATGAGATGAAGTTCATGAGAGACCAGAGTATGACATGATTCATGATCTGTAGCCTTTTCATATTGCTGAACTCTGTGTGCCAGAGATTACTCCTGTGAGCAGCCTATGAAGTAGCACATTAGTAAGAAGTGTGACGACCTTTTTCTGCAGAGCTCTGTAACCTGACATAGTCCATCAAGTACAAGTGTATTTCAACCTCAAGATACTTGAGTATTGCTTCCCCTCAAAGGGAGTCTTCTCCACGGTTATCTTACTTTAATTACCTAAGATTTTTCTTCCCATTTTTGCAGTGGTACTTTAATTTGAACCTTTACCCTTGACACTTTTTGCTATATTTTCTTACCTTATCAGTGACATGTTTCCTAATGCTAAGAATGGCACTATTTGCATTCAAAATTAGAGTAAGGCTTGCTACTGTGGCAAGAAATATGAAAACAGAGGCATTGGTTAAGTTGGGGAGTAGGAACTATGCTCAGAGTTTGATTTTGGCTTGGTAACAGCCACCTGTCTTTGGCATCTGGTGACTGCACATTACCTGTGGGAAATTCATTGGAAACCTCAGACAAATTCACACGGGACTTCAGTTTCTGGCTCTTTATGTTAATAAATGATCATTCTTGAAACTGGCACTGTTGCAAGGTTGACAGCTTGAGTCCACAAAGCTATAGAAATACAGAGATAGATTACTTGCTGCTCCCAGAGGTATCCTCATGCCTGCAATCTCAGTGATACTCTGGCTGATGGTCTGCTCCGGCCCTAGATCCAGCATACTTTAGATTACAATACACAAAAACACAGGGGCATAGTAAGAACTAGATCAAAAAAAAGACCATCCAGTAACCCTTCTCAGGCAGCAACCATTAGTGGGTAAGTTAGGTAATTACATAATAATAGTGAAAGTGTGCAGTAGTAAAGGAAGGAGGATCTGGCAATCAGTGACTGAGGAACTCCCTGAAATGGAGGTTGAATCCTATGTGTTGTGTTTAATAACCCTTAAATTTATCTGCCATTGATTTCTCTAATCCCACTCCTACTCTACTTGATACTTGACGATGATTAATTCTCTGCTTTAGCTGTGTGCTACGCTCCTTTTTCTTATTTTAAGATTGCTGCCTGATAACTCCATTACGCACCTCACTGAATTGTGAGAAAAAGTAAGCAACTCTCTCCTGAGGATTCGGCTTCTCCTCGCCTTCTAGCCCACTTTTCCAGACTGAATGGTTCTAGTCTACTTGGATTGACCTCATATAGAAACATAAAACTGTTACATACTTCTGGTCATCGCTGTTACCAAATCCTCTATTGTCTGTACTTGCACTATGTGCTTTAGACCTGCATGTAGTGCTCAAAATGCAGGAATGGTATAGTACAGTGATATAACAATATTTTCCAATTTATCCTCTATCACTTTCATAACATTCCCTAGTTACTTATCCTTTCGCATCCTACATGCCTTTATAAGGCAAATAAACACAGTGCTGACATTTTCAGAGAACAATGACTGCAAATTCTCTTTCACCTAGATGCTGTGATTTGGAGCCCATCACTGGGTATTTGTGATTATATTTGGTGTTCCCAGGAGACTGGTACTGAATTTCACTTATTGTTTCATTACCCAGTCAACCAGCTTTAGATAAGACTATCCTGAATAATTTAGTATTATCAGAAAATTTCTCATCTTTATATTTGACCTCTTTTTCCTATCCTTTTGGGGATTTATTTGATAAGATATTGACCCATTCTCAATGCTGGGAACCCTCCTCACAATTTCCTTTCATTATGATACTTTTCCACTTACAACTAGTGTGACAGTCACAGAAAATGCAGGAAAGCAATTAATCTGATCCTTTTAATGCTGTTTGGATTATTTCTGCCTGAGCCACTCCCTTTCTAGTTAAAAGAAGGAACCTGGCTCTCCCAAGTCAGATGCAAATAAAATGCATGCGACTCACTCCAAATAGCGTGTTTTTATTAAAAATTCTTTTTGGTGTTCTCTTGTTATGAATGAAAAAGTATATTATTATGACCACAGTTTACTTAAAACAACACTGTAATTTAAGGTATGATCTGTTTTTTTTAGTGGATTTAAAAAAAGTTTTAGGTGAGAAACCTAAGGCAAAACCAAGAAAGGTTGAATTGGTAAAATCCTTCACAACAATTCCAACAGAAAACCAGCTTAGCTAAATTGAAGAAGATAGTCTAGAATAGACTGGCTGGCAATAATTGAGCTTTATTCTGTGAAACTAAAGGTTAGACTGGACTGAATTATTATTTTTATTTTTTTTTCTTAAAAAGTACGTGTTTCTGAAAATAGTGATTCTATTAATGGAAACATTAAAGGAAGAGACTTCTATAATGAAAATGATTTCAAATTTTCAAACTCCAGTGGAAGATAACGCAACTCAACCGCATTGTATGAGAGAATGAAGAAATGAAAAGTAATGTCAGTTTGAGAAAATCAAGTGTTATATTTTCAGAAAGAAAGTTTTCTGAAGAAGTTGAACAGAGATTATGCAAATTGCTTTTGCCTGTGGACTTGAAACTCCTATTACATGGACCTGACCAACAGAAAGTGGTTTGCTATTTCTTTTTAGAGGTTTATCGCTATTTCTTTATGAGAGAGCTATTAAAAGGTGCCCTTTACTGTCCTCTTCTTGAAAAGGGATCTTTTAACTCTGCGAATCAGCAGAGGGTTGCAGATGCTCTTTCCCACGTTAGTGGGAATTTATATTGAGTCACTGCAGCACAACCACTTATATACTGTGCCTATTAGAATCTTTTGCCTGTGTCTACGTAGAATCATAGAATTGTTTTGGCTGGAAGAGGCCTTTAAGATCTTCAATTCCAACCACTAACCCAGCATTGCCAGGTCACCATCAAACCATGTCCCTAAGCACCACATCTACACATCTTTTAAATACTTTCCATGGATGGTCACGCCATCACTTTCCTGGACAATGTGTTCCAGTGCTTGACAACACTTTCAGTGAGTAAATTTTTCCTCATACCCAACCTAAACCTCCCCTGCTTCAATTTAATGTTATTTCTTCTTGTCCTATCATTTGTTAGTTGAGAGAAGAGACCAACCCCAACCTGGCTACAACCTCCTTTCAGGGAGTTGTAGAGAACCATGAGGAGTTCCCTCAGGTTTCTGTTCTCCAGGCTAAACAACCCCAGTTCCCTCAGCTGCTCCTTGTAAGACTTGTGATCTAGACCCTCATCAGCCTTGTTACTCTTCTTTGGACACGCTCCTGCACCTCAATGTGTTTCCTGTAGCAAGTGGCCCAAAACTGAAACCAGTATCGGAGGTGCGACTTCACCAGTGCTAAGTACAGGCAGACTATCACTTCCCTTCTCCTGCTGGCCACACGGTACCTGACATAGGCCAGGATGCCGTTGGCCTT
>VWZK01000313.1:0-176271 GCA_013396935.1 Baryphthengus martii
TCTTCCTTGTTTCTTCAGTGGCCGGCACCTGAGGGTGACTCTCTCTGTTCTACCTTCAGTCCTGATCTGTGTGTTCCCAAATCCAGTACAAGTATCCAGCTCCTGAACTCTGTTCCATCTGCTGCTGGGCCGAGTCTGGGACTTCCTCAGTGCCTGCTTCACAGCATCAGTGATGACAATGACATAATTGCCATTTTTTTTGGGGGGGGGGGCAGTGGGTTCTATGCTGGTTCTGTATACATTTGTATATATTCTATTTTACTATTAATATTTCCATTTTAATTAAAGCTGTTCTAGTTTCCTTCTAATTGATAAGTTTCACTCCCTTTCCTCTTTCCCTTTGGGAAGGGAGCAGGGTTAACAAGGAGCATCTGTTATAGTTCTATCAGGCTGCCCTGACCCTAAACCGTGACACTGAGGACCTTCAGAAACACAAGAGTTGATCAGCAGGGTATTAGTAGTGTCACCACTCCAGCAGAAAGTCAGATTTAAAAATGATTTCTTGCTTTCTTGAAATTCAAGAACTTCACCAGACTAGAGTTCTTGCAGTTATGTTTCCAGCAAACCACCACAACTTACAGATACATACACACATCCCCCTGCAGATGATTTCATTGCTGTCACAAAAGCAGAACTCAATGGACATTACCCAGATCTACAGGGCATGCTAAGAAAGATTCCTGAAGTTGCCATAATTCCTTGTGGCTTAAGGCTTATTCTTTATTACATATCACTACATCAAAACATCCAATTAAGATTTACATTTCTTTCTTACCTTTCACTTGAAACTTCAAGAGCTGCAGATCTCTCATCAAGGCATATTCCCAATAACACACAGGGAAAAACCAGATAAATACTTTCCTCTGGTAACAAAAGCATTCTAGGCAAAAATCAACAACAAAGACACAAACATCTAGCAGCACTTGGGTACCCTGAGCCTAACCTACCTGCTACTTCAGAACCCACATATCTCCTCCAATCCCAGACCACCCCTGCCAACCCCACACTGCCCTTCCAAAGGGCTGGTATTTAAGCAACTACATCACACTCCTGGTGTTTAGATTACACATTTTATCTAGGATCCACCTGAAGGCAATGAAGAGAACAAGGTTGTCTCAAACCAAACTCAAACCAGGACAAAGGTGATTTCAACAGGTGATTGACTTAACACCTATATAAGATCTAACAGTTATCCTGTAACTTGTGGGTTTTCCTTTGGGAGCTCAGCATCTCAGACAGCCTTAACAAGGCAGGTTTTAAAAGAGATATGTCAATACTTGCTATAGTTATAAAGATCAGTAAATTACATATTTATCTACCTTAAAGATAGCAGCAAGAAAAAAAACAAACAACAAAAACCCAGACCCTCAAAAATCAGGCTATACTTCCTTTTCAGATAATCTTCTTTTTTTATAGGCAGTATTGTACTCTTTCTAGCAAAGTATTTAATTCAGAGAACAATGACAGCATAGGCTGTCAGACACATAATCATTTCTATGGTCTGGTTTCCCTTCTCATCAATGTAGGTTAGACAACATGACAGATGAAGCTTTTATTTGTTGGTTTTGTTTAATGGCATCGGGGTGAGTTGCTGTCTGCATGAAGGCCACTTCACTGGCCTTTTAAAAAAAAGCAAGGTGGCAAATTGATGGCAGCCTGAACAAAAGGCAGGAACAAATTATTATGCTACCAAGTATCAAACTATGGTTTTGTTATCATGCATCCCAGGATGCATAAATCTCAAATTTTGTGAAGGAAAAGAAACAAAAATCCCTTTTTGCTCAAAGTATATATATACCAGAGACAGGACCTGTCACAGACTCAAATTCTATGGCAATGTTTGAAATCAAAGCCAATATGCATAGGTTGGAGGTGTGCTAGCAAATCAAACCTATCCATGACTGTCCCCTGACTGTGGGGTTGGAATCACAGAATCACAGAATATTAGGGGCTGGAAGGGACCTCAGAAGATCATCTCGTCCAACCCCCCTGCCAGAGCAGAAGCCTAGAGCAGATCATGCAGGAACGTGTCCAGGTGGGTTTTGAATATCTCCAGAGAAGGAGACTCCACAACCTCCCCGGTGCCATCGAGCACCCTGAGCCCACCAAGTACCCTGAGCCCCAGCTCCCACTCATAGCTTGGCTGCAGGCAGGCTGTTGATGGGCTCCCTGGTACACATTAAATCCCATAATCATACCCAGGAAGTGTTTACTGGGGCTGGTGTGAGTCTCAGTGCCCCTCCACTTTGAAGCAAAGGCTGTGGGGATGAAGAGGATCCAAACTGCTGGTGCTGAGCCAGGTGCTGACAGGGATGCTCCCCACAAGAGCCAGGCATCCACACCGGGAGCAAGGGAGATGTTGCAGGAACATTTCGAAACAGAGCATGAGATTTTCCTGAGGAAGCTGAGGATCCAGTTATGCAAATGGTAGAGAGCTGTCTGCTTGGGAAACAGGAAACCCTGAGACTCAGCCAGGTGCTACCCAAAATCTGCATCAGCTTTTAGACATTCAACATGGGCTACAACTGAAGGGGAGCTTGCGAGAAAAAAAAGACCACAGATACTGCCTATGCTCAGAGATGACAAATGAGACAAAGTAAATCAAGTTTTGAATGAAATCTGTGACTGTGCTGAAGAAAGACCCACATATTTCTCTTCAATGTTTTCTAGAAGTGCTACTACCTCAAGAATACTTTGGGTTGTTTTAAGTCTTTTCACGAGTCTTTCTACAGCTGCTTTTCCTGTTTAACATTAATAATCCCAAGGATGCTGCATGTGAACATGAGGATACTGACCAAAGGCCATGGAAGATGAGCTGTACTGACTGATCCTTTTCTTACTGAGACTGGGATTTGGGAGTAAATGCTGACTATTAGACTAAAGAAGAACTACAAGCGTTTATTAGACATGATGTTTTATTCAACCAAGAAGTGACTAGGAAAGAGCCAGTGTTATTTTGCAATAATTTATCCCACAATTCATAGAAACTTTGTCTTCTTCCAAATCATCAATAAATTCTTCTGTGTCCTGTGAAGAGGACACTGCCTTTTGCTATAAATACGGAATTTTACCCAGAAAAGAGACCCAGTTATTTAATTCTGAGAGACAATATAAAGCAAAGGCTGTAAGAGCTCTTGATTCCATGGGTTGCTTATTTAAAACAAGCCTTACAGTATGAAGCAAGAATATAAAAATACCTGTTTGTTCTACAACTTCAGGGAGGACAGAGAACAGCAGAATCATTTATTTATATGTTTGTTCGCTTTTTACTTGTGCCTTTGAAAATGTAGTAAAGATAACAGTATCCACTCTCTTCCTTGACCAGCTGAGGGAACCATTTTGGGTCACAGCTTCCCAGATTTTTGACATCCCTTATTAAATAAGTTAAGACACAGAGACATATTTACAGTGATACCACTCTTTTAGATTCCAAATGATTTGTCACATAATCATTTATGGTTAAAAAGAAATAGATGTTGAAATTAAATCATTTTGTATCTAGCACTGTGAATATATATATTTCATATATATTTCAGGGAGTTGTACAGAACAGGAAGATCTTCCTTGAGCCCTCTTTCCTCCAGGCTAAACGATCCTATTTCCCTCAGACGCTCCTCATAAGACTTGTGCTCTAGACCCTTCACCAGCTTCCTTGCCCTTCTTTAGACACACTCCAGAACCATAACATCCTTCTGGTAGTGAGGAGCCCAAAACTGAACACAGTACACAAGCTGCAGCCTCACCATTTCTGAGTGCAGAGGTACAATCACTTCCCTAGTCCTGCTGGCCACACTATTTCTGATACAGGCCAGGATGCCGTTGGCCTTCCTGGCCACCTGGGCACACTGCTAGCTCATATTCAGCTGGCTGTCAACTAGAACTCTCAGGTCCTTCTCTGCCAGGCAGCTTTCCAGCCACTCTTCCCCAAGCCTGTAGCCCTGCATGGGGTTGTTCTGAACCAAGTGCAGGACCCAACAAGGCACTTGGCCTTGTTGAATCTCATACCACTGCCTTCAGCCCATTGATCCAGCTCATCCAGATCCTCTGTAGAGCCTCGCTACTTTCAAGCAGATCAACACACCTGCCTAACTCAGTGTCATGTGCAAATTTACTGAGGATGTTCTCAATACCCTTGTCCAGATCACTGATAAAGATATTAAACAGAACAGACCCCAGTATTGAGCCCTGGGGGACACTACTTGGACGGGCTGCCAACTGGATTTAACTCCATTCACCACCACTTTCTGGGCACAGCCATCCAGCCAGTCTTTTATCCAGAAAAGCATTCGCCCATCCAAACAATGAGCAGCCAATTTCCCCAGGAGACTGCTGTGGGAAACGGTATCAAAGGCTTTACTAAAGTCCAGATAAACAACATCCACAGCCTTTCCCTCATCCACTAAGTGAGTCACCTTGTCATAAAAGATCAGGCTAGTCAAGCAGGACCTACCTTTCATAAACCCATGCTGACTGGGCCTGACTGCATGGCTGTCCTATATGTGCTGCATCATGGCACTCAAGATGATCTGCTCTATAACCTTGCCTCGCACTGAGCTCAGACTGACAGGCCTGGAGTTCCCCCAATCCTCCTTCTGGCCCTTCTTGTAGATGGACGTCACATTTGCTAACTTCCAGGCAACTAAGACCTCTCTGGTTAGCTAGGGCTGCTGGTAAATGATGGAAAGCGGCTTGATTAGCACTTTTGCCAGCGCCCTTAGTACCTTGGGTAGATCCCATCCAGCCCTATAGACTATATGTGTCTCAGTGGTGTAGTAAAAAAACACAAACCCTCATGTTTTACTTAGAATTAAGTTTCTGGAGTCATTCACTCCCTGATTAAGATGTGTGAAGAATTATGCCCATTAAATGGAACAGACTGTAAGAGATAACTTTCCTGTCGCTGTGTTCTATCTAGGGGCTGCTTGTGGCAGGAGCATTTCAAGCAGTACTTTTTAAAAAGTTGTGTTTATTTATTCATTCTTTCAGTCTCAACAATCTTCAGTTGAAGGCAAATGGGAGAGGTCAGGGATACATGGGTGCATAATAATCAAAAGCCTCTAGGAAAGCACTGGGTTTATCTCTTCTTCTGAGAAAGACAGACAGCAACCCTTTATTTTTACTGAGCCAGATATAATTATTGCAGTTCTATTTGTACAGTTTTATTGGAGATTCTTTTGAAAATCATAATAGAAGGGAAAAGAAAAGATGGCCTTTCACTAAAAGCTAGGAGAACCTGAAAAAAACTCTCAATTATCACTGTATAAAAGGGATATGCTGTGTTCAAGAGATGCCTGCAAGCTGGCCTCCCACTGCTTTGAGCCTAATTTGGTTGGAGAGAAACAAAAACAGTGGCTCTTGAAAATTCAAAAATTCCACTGCAAAAATCTGATTTAATGTTAACATGGACCTTCAGCTGCCATTGCCACAGTCAGATCTTTTAGAAGTATTGATTTTCTTGTACTGATGATAAAATGTTATGAGAGTATTTGTCCAGTGAGAGCTTAGTGGCACTTTTTTCAAAGTACATTATCTCATCTGTTTCAGAACATTTTTCTTTCAGAGAAACCATATGACATTAGACTGCTCTGAGTATGACTGCCTGCCAAGTCTCCTTTGTCTCTTCAATATTTAATTAGAAGTCCAAAGAACGACACAAATGTAGGAAACTGTAGTCTGGAAAGCTGTGCTTACTGCTACCCGTTTTTTGTCAACAAGGAGAACAACAAAGTCAGAGCAAGGTTTTTGGCCGAGCTGAACAATGAAAACATTTTTGCATGAATATTCATTCATATTTTCAAAGACTTCAGCTGGTTACACCAGTTCTGCTTGTCTTCCACAAATTTCAGATTTCTTGTCAAGAACATTCATCTTGGAAATGAGGTGCAGGAGTTATGCCAGCCTGCATAGCCAAGTGACCCACGTGGCATAGCTGCGGGTGTAACTCCGCCGCCGCAGCGCTACCTCACTCTGATCTCCTCAGCAAGCTGCTGAGATCTGTTCCTGGAGCAACCTCACACTTACCAGCACTTAGGCCACGCTCTTGACATAAGTTTGGTGCATATTCATTGAATGGGTCCAATGGATCTACACGAGTTCAAGCATGTCTTGGTCTTCCCCACAATAATTACTGTACGGTGTGGTATAGTAAACAATTGTTTTGAAAAGTAGGATCAATCTATTCGGATATGCGGAGAAAGGACTTGAGAGCAAACCATCCACATGAATCACTCTTACGTTTAGAAGCTCATCATCAGGTGACACATCAGTCGAGTCCCTTAGCTGATCACCTTCCTTGAGAGCCCTCACAGTCTTCCCTGTTTCTGTTCTCTGGAACATCAGAAAATGAGTTCGTGCAGGTTTAAAGGGAGAACTGAATCAGATTGTAGAAGCTATTCCCCCCCTTTTCTGCCTGTTTTCTCAGACTCTTTGGGTGATTTAAGCCAACAAAGTCACGTGGCAAATCACTTTACAGTGCTAATACACAGCTATAGAGCAATCCCCAGCTCACTAGGGTGTATGTCCCACAAAATATTATTATTTGCCCTGCCATCATTTATGCAGAATGCTTTGGTTCTGACAGAAAACTAGGGACAATAAGAAAATGAAAATAATGACACAGAGCTAAAGAGGGGAGGAAAATATGTACCCCAGTAGAACTCTTAAGGTCAAGCAATACAAGGATATCTCTGGTTACCCTTCAAACAGTTCCTCCAAAAAGGCCCACAGAGGTATACCGTGTTTTGTTAAATGACCCATCTTAGCCCTTTTTATAGTCCTGAACAGTAATTCCATTCATGGATTGACTGAATATTAAGTCCCTGGTGTTGCCACTATGATACGTAGGCAGAATATATTGCAAATGTAAAAGCACAACTGCTTGTGCATGCAGTTATGTGTCTCAGAAGCGTTGAGAAGAAGGGTTTTTTGAGGAGGCACATGGCTGTATCGCACATAAGCGAAGCAGAGGACAACTCACTGTGACAGAGACTTACCTGGCCCAGGGACATGATGCGTGATCCGCCTTGCTGGTGATGGCTTTCCTTAGACTATGAGCTCAACTCAGTTTTTCACTGGGAGAGTCTCAGTTATTTCTTACAACACTGAACCTAAGTCTTTCACTTTACTCTCTATACGAGCAGCTGAGGCAAGCCTTTTTAGGCCCAGGCCCTCACGGCCTTCTAACATTTGTTTGGGTGAGAAATGTCCACCCTAGAGGGAGTATCTTGAGGTAACACATGGCTCCAAGGGAGCTTTAAGGGAGCGAGCAGAGCATTTTTCAGTTTTTTTGCTGGGAAACATTATTTCCTCTGCAAAACTCTTTCATCATCCATAAGCCAGGGCTGGGGAAGTCACAATTATCTTTTTTTTTTTTTTTTATTGTCAAAAGCGATTTTTAAAAAGTGTCAGAATCATTCTGTCTTCATCTGTACCCATAGGCAGATTTCTACAGAGGGCTATCTGCTGTTGTGGTTAAAGACGCCGGCCTTTCCTACTTTGCAAAGACCTCTGTATGGTCTGTCTTTCGTACATATATAAGCACACACACATGTCCACAACCCCTTTTCCCTGGTTGTTGCAGGCAGTAGAGATTACGTGAGTGGCAGTCTCCTAAAAGCTTTTTGGCTAGTAGATAGGGGCTCACCACTCCATTAATCGATTCAAGCTCTTTAAGGGCCTCACCAGAACCACTAGCTGCCTTTTAGTGGTTCCTTTTTACAATGCCCCTGTATTACAGAGAAATGCCATCCCTACCTTACAGACAGGCAACTGAAGCACGGCAAAGATTAGACGCTGAAAATCACATCTACAGCAAAGTTACGAGGCGAAGCAAAGTACATCTTTGGTGAGTATTCTATTCATTCAACTATTCTACTAACAGTCAAATATTTGAAGAGGAAAATGAGGGTAAAATAATGAGAGAAAGAGACAGTAATAGAAAGAAAAGAACCATGGGAAGAAAAAAAGATTTATCATTAACTTATTTTACTGCATGATCAGGCAATTGCTCTCCATTTTGACTGCTTGAGAGTGTCTCCTCTTGCACAACTAAAACGGCGTTTGGGGCAAGTTTTCATATTTCACGTACTGCTGTTGTGAGTGTGGGATATACAGGAATGAGAAGGGCCAGTGGATGAGGAAGCAGTATCTGCTTTGACCCAGGATCTCAGGGGAAAGCAAAAAAGAGAAAAGCAGGACACTGAGAAGAAAACCGCTGGTTAGTGGTTTGAGAACTTGTCATGTAGGTTAAACACTGATCACTGGCCAGCTGCTTATGAACTCTGCACGTGTATGCAGCTCTGGGTACTGCTTACTCAAACTGAGGCAGTCGGAGTCAGATTTTTCTTCTGAAGAAATGGGTCAGGTCTTCAGGCACTCAAGTTTCAGAAACTCAGGCCAAACTCAATTTGAACATCAAAAAAAAAAAAATAAAAATAAGAAAAGGAAACCCAGGAAAACCAGCCATTCTGCAAAATAAGCCAGAGCCACTGTCCCTTGAGTATCTCATAAATAAAGTTATGAACAGATACGCACCTTTGGGAAGCTATCTGAATCTCAAACAAAGGCGGTATTTAAATAATTATATAAACTATACTTTTCTAGACTATTCTGGCTCCCATTTGAATCAAGTTTTCTTTTGCAATCAAACCAAAAACCTAGACACTTAAGTACCATCTCCAAAGACAATGCTCTTATTATAAAAGAAAAGCAGATTTAGAGAGTTAATAATAAAGCACAGATTATGTTTTTTGAGCAAAAAGAATCACTTCATAATATATTGCTTGCAATAAAGAGTAAGCCTCAGATTTCATGCAGCAATATTAATTACTAAGGAGAGAGAATGAAAGAAATCATGTCAGATTAAGATTCTTCTGAATCACAGCAGAGAAGATAGAGTGCATCTTCTGAATAAACAGATTATGTTACAGGGAGTAAAATTAGCAGGCAATCTTCAACGATGCCTACCTCTAACATTTCCCCATATGACTCCTTGTGGGTAGGCCCAGGGGAGAACTGATGGCAGAACGATTATTTCAGCTTCCCGTGTTATTATTCTGCAGCCTTTCTCAGAGCAGGGGGATATTAACGATTCCACCTCTTCTCCACGCTGAGGAGAAATTAGGTTTCACATCAGCATGGAATGTACGTGTAACAAATAATTGCTTATCGCAAAAGCTTTTTGATCTGAAACTAGGAGAAATGGCCTGCAGAAAAGACTTTGTGTATTACTGCTGGAAGAATAATACATTCCAAATAATGGCCGTTAAATAAGACTGCCATCAAGAAAGCAATGTAATAATCAGAGATTCTCATACATGAAAGACCAAGGTATGCACTTTACATGTTGCAGTGGGAATATTTCCACTGATTTTGCTGGACTCAGGCATTCTTCTATGCAGACCAGGATAGAGCCCTCAACAGTGCAACCCTCGCAGTGCAGCACAAGTCAGTGTACACTGGGCCTGGGCCATTCTCCGGCTCTTCTGCTAACGCGGCCTTTTAAGAGCTAGTTCTTTATTTAGTGTATGCACGTTTCATCCCTAATGGAAACAAGGTTTGTGAAGAGCATAGGTTCTGGAGGAATTTCTGAAGAAATTCTGCTTCTGAAGAAAGCTCTGTTTTCTGCCAAGGTGGCAAGAAAACTAATAATGTCCATGGTGCCAGAGCCTGCCAGTCTGCACATGCCTTCCCGAGCCCCTCCTGAAATCACCAGCACCTCTCCTCCAGCTTGCTGAGGAGAGCAAGGAACAGATCAGAAATCCTCAGAGGCATCCACATTGCTGAGATACGTCCTACACAGGCCGGAGCACCTGAAAGACTGCTGGTGTTGCAGCAATGGCGCAGCACTGGAGTGGTGAGGTGGGAGAGATGAAGGACCCCTCTGCAGGCTGTGCTTAGAGGATGGGGTGCCACATGGGGAGCAGAGGCATAGACAGGAGCATGAGCAGGTAGGCAGCCCCAGTTGTAATGCCAGTTTCATGGCAAGGAACAGAACTGCTGGCCCCAAGGCTGCCATATATCAAGGTTGGGGAGATGAGTAACACACTGCCAGCCCACCCCAGATGCCAAAAACTCTTGCCCCTGTGTGCCTAGTCAAGGAAAGCTGTCATCAGCAAATTACTTGTAGAATCTCTCCTACCCTAGAAACCCTGTGGGGAATCCATATTCAAAAAAAGAAAAAAGAAAAAAAGAAAAGCTCTGAAATACTAACTTTCTTCTTAACATGCAGTGAGGTTACACCACCTCATGCCTATGTGGTGTTCATGGAAATGTTTCTCCCTTTTTGTTGGCTGAAAAACTCTTTGCTTTGCAGATCTCTGCAGATATCCTGAAATGCACGGTGGTTATTTGGTGACAAGAACAGGGTCAAGCATGAGAGAAGCTCTTCATCCTCTAAACTTTAGAAGTGTTTTTTTAAAATCATGGAGTTAACTGTCCCTCCTAGAAAGATGATTAGCATAAATGTACTAGGTTTTTATTCAGAGCTGGTGGGTAGACCATGCTGTACACTATCTGTTCTCTGCCCTGCAAAAGGCACACCTTCTGTGCCCATTTATGACAGAGTGTTTCTGTTAAGAACTCCTATTTAGCCTAGGTGTTTCTCCAAAGTTTGACAGAACAGGGGAATAGCATCTGCCTAGAAATGATGACATAACATCTTGCTCTTTGGGAAATACCACCTAATAAGAATTCATGCACTCTTTGAAAAATGGGTAAGAGAACATTTTTCTTTTCAAAAAAAAAAATAAAAATGTTGAAATCCCTACTAAGGAAGAGACCAGCAGTCTCTGCTTGCAGTGGTGCCCTACCTTGTACTCAGGGGCAAGATATCACCTGGCCTCTATCAACCCAAGGCCACTGGAGGCTGAGCTGGCTCTAGAAGAAGATATAACCATGTGAATTTGAACTCCAAACAAGGAAAGCACCTCTCTGGAGGAACAGAGGGATTCTGCCTGCTCTGCTAGTCGCCTTGTTCATAAGCACCACCATGCCTCAACAAACTCCTCTTGCTGCATGTTCTGGGAATAAGGAGCTTATAGAAAAAAAACCCCACAAAAACCAAACACCACAAGAAATTGCTATTAGTGATAACGAATATGGTCCCTTACTTCTGAAATTCTGTGACAGCTCCCATTTATATCTTCACTAGAAGAGTCAAACAACCTCTGAGACAATGAGATGGGTTTTGTGCTAGCCTGTGCTGCTTTTAGGTTTGTGTCTGCAAGGTCCCCAAAAGGGGAAAAGGCACTGCCTTGGAGAGTAACGTAAGAGGGATGTACAGAGTTTCCTTGCCTTTCTGAGAAGCATTTATAACTAAATGGTAGACAGTACATGTGAAGCATTAGAACTTTGTTTTAACTATGGTATAAGGTACTTAATTCCCATACAGTTACTCCCACCCAGGAAGAACAGTGCAATATAGCCAAATGAGGCATCCTCAAGCCTAATTATATATTGTGGAATGAATACAAGGGTAAAAAAAAATCTGTTACTAGAGCAGTTAATAAAATAAACCCAAAATGTTTCAGCTCAAGAAGCAGCATGAAATCAAAAAAGTAGATATTTGATGGCAAGAAGAACTGAATATGTATAATGTCTATGTACATGCATAACATTTCCACCTGCAAGTATTTTTTTGGTATTTTCTTGTGCTTGTGGATGATCCAGCCATCTTGTGTTGAGATTTCACCTGTCAGAACATTGACTGTCCTCTCTCAGAAGAAGAGAAACAAAGGGTTCAAAGCTGCTCAACCTACTGAGAGGAGGAATTAACACTCAGATCAGAAGAGTTGGGGTCAAGGGAATTTTACTCACATGCTCATGTTTTTGCTCTACGGACAGCTTTCAGAGGAAAGGGAGAAGGAACTGTTGTGTGAAAATCAACTACAGACATAAAAAGATCATTTGCCAAACTACCTGCTGACTTCAGTCTCATTAAACTCACATTTCTAGCAATGTTTCGTGAAGAAGCTGGCATATCCCGGCTGGATATGAGGTGCCAGCCGCCAGGGATGGAGGCAGTTCCAGGAATGGGACTGGTGGGGGCACCCAGCCCACCCCACGGCTGTGCAACGGCAGTGCAGACCAGTTCGACCATCTTTTCCTGCCTCAGTGTCCTAATCACACAGGGTCCCCACCAAACACAGATGCCGATGGCACTGTCACACAGCGAGGCAGTGTGGTGCTGTGCCTTGTTGCAACAGGGCAGCTATCAGAATCCATCCTGTATGGTGCACAGAAAATTATTTACAGCTTTGGTTGAAGTTTAAATAAGAAGGGAGCTCTTCTTTTCTCCAGCTCATTTGAGTTTTTTAGAAGACTGCATCTTCTCTACATGAAGGATTTTTTTTAAAGCTGTGAGACAGCTAATTATGTCAATGAAAAATTGTGTGTTGGGGAGTGACTCCTGTTGTTTGCAGAGTGTAACTGAGGAAAGGAAAGTTGCTCTCAATATTAAAACAAACAACCCTGACTATTATTTCCACTTGATTTTGCACTAAGATAACTAGAACTGGTTATTAGCTTAGCCTGTGGTAAAATATAATTGTGGTTTGTTTTTTCTTCCCTTTTTTTCAGCAACCTTTATTTAAGCCTGGAGATTTTCTGGAAAGAAATATGAATGCATGTGCAATAAAACTAATTTTTCTGGAAAGGTGTGCGAAGATGCAGTAAATCTCTTTCAAAGATAAAATTAATATACCACAAAGAGCATGCAACCAGCAACATCTGAGCTGAAGACCTCTCTGCCGCTTCCCAGAGCCACGCAGGCAGCATGGTGTGCAAGCAGTCCTGTGACAGGTGGCAGCCTTCTTGTCTGTGACTCGTGCATGGTGGCCTCAATGAAACTGCTCCATATTCCCAGCAAAACTCTAAAAAGTCCTCAAAACCTGCCAAGGAAAACTCTCTATGTGGATAACAAAGACATGGGAAAAACCCATGAAAACCTGGAGTAGAGCTCATCTCAGCCCAAGTGGACTACAAACACAAAGTAGGTGGAAAGCTTTCCTGTATTACAGTGATTTCACTACTTTTGTCTCCAGGCCTTGAAAGTTTATTCAGCATTCAACAATCATGGAAAATAAAGTCGGGGAAGGGGGGAGGAAATCTCCTTTTTTTACCCAAAATGACAGGCCAGCTGCTCATTTCAGCATAAATGAACCAAATTAAACCATCCTATCCAACTGATATTCACCGTACATTTATGAAAAGGCAACCTTCTTGTAGATTATCTGTCATATAACCTAGAACATCAGGTACACAGTTTTAAAAAGGGATGCCTCCCAACTCAATTCGATGGTTTTAAATTCTCTCTGGTCTTATGACACCCCTGCAGTGTGCACAAGGGTAACAATGCTTCCTTCCACTAAGGAGCTTTGGACAGGTTTGGTGGCCTGCAGTCATCACAACAACTGATGTTACCAGCATGGTCTCATCAAAAGGTTAAGATAGTTAAGCCTCTGTACTACACTCCAGCCCATGACGAACTGAATTTCAGGATCAGTGACAGAGCCAATGCTGAGCCTTAGCCAAGCTCAGAGATACTACACAGTAATAGAAAACATATTAATTGCCAAATGAAGCCAAAATACACCATGGTAACTTCATCTTCCACGTGAATGGATGCTCAGACCAAAAGGTTTCTTTAGAAGGTATTACCTCTCCTACCGTATTCTGTTCTCATGCTGCCTTTGGTGGGATATCAGATCTCACTCAACTCAATACACTCAACTCAGATTTACCAATAACAACCTGACTAATGGCAGCAGCAATGATTGGGAGCAAGGGGCACAGAGCAGCGTTCTCAGAGTGTTGTGTCATCTCTCCAGAGCCTCTGTTACATCCCCATAGTGGGTCTCACTGCTATGTCCTCTTTGCTGCCTTCTCAGGTGTACAATGTGTGAAAACCATTCTTCCATGCTGCCACAGAGACCTAACTTGAAGTCTTTCTGGCACATTTCAATGGCCAACGTTAGCGAGACACTAACTGTCAACCTTGTATTCAGTATTTCTGTGGGCAAAACTGAACATTTTGTCATGCCCAATTACATTTCTAAGTTTAAGTCTTCACTCAGACCCTAACTAGATGCTGAGTAATTTTCTTCCTGAATTACACAGATTAGCAAATCATACATAAATGAAACCATCAACAAAAAAAGCTATTTTGTGATTGCGTTGTCTATACTAAATAGAGACTGTGAAAAGGTATTATGTTCAGTTATCAATTATTTATATTTCCAACAAGTAACTGACACATCCTTAAGTTAAGGCTTCCATCCACACTGGCAATAAAATACCACTCTCACTATGATTGGAATGGCTGTTACTGGCTGCCAATTAAAATATATATCATGTACCAGACAATAGAAACTGACAACAACAGGAAGAAATAACACTTGACAGCCACTTGGGAAATATATAGGCAAGAGAAGACTGAAAATTGCTGAAGATCTTTATCTATAGCTTCTTACTTTTAAACACTGACCTCCAAGACATGAAGAACTGAAAGATTTATCTGCATTTCAAAATTTCCCTTGCCTCCTGTTGTTCTGTTTCCTTTTCATAACCAGCATAAATGAAATATTTCTACATTATAGTTTGCATTACGCATATTTTAAAGAAGAACACCAAAGTCACTCCCACTGCCCAGCATGAGAAATTCCCCTTAGCAGAAAAACTTGCCTGTCATTTTCCAGCCCTTGTATCTAGGGTGGACTGGAGCTAATTACCTGAAGTGAGGAAGTCTTCAGGCGAAGCCCAGGGAAGATTTATCATTTTGTTTGTTTAGCCCTTAGATTCACCAGAATTGGCCTTTCATAGCGATGCATCCTTTATACAGAAAGGAGGATTTTTATTTATTTTTTTTTTCAGAAGTTGGGAAGTCAAACAAAATATTCTTAACTCTTGGGTAGGCACCCAGATATGGCCAACTTACACAAAGTAACTATACTGTCTCAAAAACTAACAGTCTAGAAATTGCAGGGTTGGACATACAATTGCCTAACATTTCCCAAGGCTGGATGCAGATGCTCAGAGCTGTGTCAGTTCCCTCTATCAGCACTGTCAGCGGGCTCTCTGCAGGAGGGCAAGGATAGGTAGAGCTGCTGCCAGAGCACTCTGCTTTTGTACTCCTGGGGCATGGAAGAAGCAAATGGCAGAGACTTAATTGCCCTTTTCAATTGCAGAGGTTGAAAATACCAGCTCATCAAATTGATAGAAAATGAATAAATGTATTCCTGGATGTGGATCCCTTTGCTTAATCCAACTTTATCATGCATCCAAGTCTTATCTGAGGGTCACAGTGGACAGGGCACAGGGAAACCAGACACTTTGCCTAGACCACAATTACTCTTCTGTCACAGAGAGAACCAATCACTATTGTCCTATTTCATTTATAAAACTCTCATTGGGTCCCTTGGCTGTCATGATCAAAATAAGTCTATTATCCATGGATGCAGAAGTGCTCTTAAACTTAAGAGAATCTTGAGCTTCAAGCTAGTGCGATGCTTTGTTTTTCCCTCACTTCCCATAAGCCAAGACCTAAGATCTGAATCAGTCCCCTTTATTATCATTATTCCTGACAGAAAGCTCACTGCCCAAGCTTACCGCTGAGTAGATCAGACTTAAAAAGGAACTTCAGAGAAAGAATATATGTTGAGCTCCCGATCTTTTTTTTAAATTAATGACAGGTGCGCAAGAAATAGGAATATAGGAATGCTACACTATTAAAGACAACCATCAGTAAACCTAACATAGAATGAATCATAGAATCATAGAATGGCTTGAGTTGGAAGGGACCCTAAAGATCATCTAGTTCCAACCCTTCTGCCACGGGCAGGGACACCTCCCACTACACCAGGTTGCTCAGAGCCTCATTAAGCCCAGTCTTCAATACTTCCAGGGATGAGTCGTCCACAACTTCTCTGGGCAACCTGTTCCACTGAAGAAACCGACATGTTTAGGCTGTAACTTTCCTCAGGCTTCTTGATTATCAGGTCAATCTTACCTTTTTGCAGGTCTCCAACCCTTTAGACACACACCCTTCTCTGCACAACACCACTAGTTGCAGCTTGTCCTCAATATCACTCAGGGAAGCTGATCAAAAATTATCATCAGCAATAAACACCAGCAACCAAAAGGAAATGTGGATTTTAATGATAGATTTCTCAAGGAAAGTAAGTATTGGCTCTTGCCAAGCTGACTGACTGCCACGTCCCTCATTTGTTTTGCCACCCTGTGGGTGCCGCACACCAGCCCCTGCAGAAGCAGGGAGCAGCTGCTTGTACAATGGGGCATGAGGACTCAGGGCTGGGGAGAGGGAGCCCTCCCCAGCAGGGAAGCCTCACTGAACTGCCCTAGTTTGATTGTATTACATGGCAAGAGCTGGCGGAAACTTTGTTTTACTCTACCTATCTCTCAGATGTGTCAGGGACCATTTATATCTTGCTACAATCTTTGTAGAATATGAAGATGGATCTATAACAATAGTGTAGCTGTGGCAGACAGCTTGTCAGTAAGGAGCCCTAATCTAACCAACACAGCTTCCATGGTTTATCTCCAAGTTCATCGCCATGGGCACACACATGTATCAGCTGATTTCCCCCTCCTGAATCAGACGGCAGATCCCCTGTCTCCACTACAGAGGAAGAGCACTCCCAAATGAGGAAAAGCAATGCAGCACACAGGTGTTTAATTTCCTTCCTAAACCTCAAGAATTTACCTCACGAGATCTCAGCTGAGGCCCAGCAGTGGAGACTCGACTACCACAGTACTTCTTTGATGAATGTCCACATGAATTCTGCCTTGTTTTTTAAACACAGAAATAATGATGATGGTAATTGGCAAGGGCAGCCTCAGCTGATTTCATAAATTCTTGTTACGTGAGGTAGCAGGAATAGAAGCAACCTTGTCTCTTAGCTGTCAATAAAGAGCGCGTGTCCTGGTGTCTCTTTATGCCTTGGCAAGTAATAAACCACCACAAGCCCATTAGCGTAATAAAGCGGCTCACCACTATGATACTCAGCCTCAAACAAGGGCCAGTCACAAGTATATAGACTTATTCCACGTGCATGTTCTGCATATCCTGCTGTACAATCTACACCATCTGTAGCTGTCGAGTTACTGTTCAAGTTTCAGTGTATAATAAAAGAGTTTGAGTCCCACTGCATGAGTTCACTGGATTCTCAGCCGCAGATGAACATTTTGCTTAATTAAGTAAGTACAGCCTGGCCACAAACAAGTTACCTCCTGTGTAAGACCAAGGGACAATAAGTATCTAAAAATTAAGTCAGGAAGTGTATTATACTTCAACAAAAAGGGTAAATCTCCCAGTTGAGCAATTGTTTAGAAAAGTCCAGACGCAAAACAGAGGGCTAGAGGTACCAAAATGAGAAGGCAGCCTCAGGGAATGTTTGGGCTTTGTAGTTGCACAGATGCCCATAACACAGCCTCCCCTCCTGTTAAAGATGCTCTACAGTGAAGGCAAACAGGAACATTCAGAGGAGACATGCTATCAACTTGATAGCTGGTAATAAACTGGGAATAAGACATCCCTCAGATCTGAGCTAAACCAGAAAGCAGATGTGGGCATGACTTCTTTTTCCACTTCCCTTTCCTCTTTCTAAATTTACTGACCACATTTGGATTTTTGGAAACAGAGAGAGAGAGAGAGAGAGAGAGTGGAGTAGCACCACAAGCAAAGCTTGGGCTGAGGGTGATCTCAGGTTAGCTGCTGAACAGCTGCTCTTCCTCCTCTTCAGAGGAGGTGGTGTTTAAATGTGGGGTAGGGATGACTCCTGCAGAGTTTAGGCTCCCCTGGCAGCTCCTAGTGGGCGGGGGAGGGGAAGGGGTCTGCTTGGAAAATATTTTCCTGTGATTAGCGCTCCTTAGAAAAGTTCTTCAGCAAGCAGCAGTAAAATAAGGACACAGCCCTGAGGGATCCTGAGGCAGCCTGTAAAATGAGGGCAATGAGATGAGTCACTGTAATATAAAAAAGATGGGGCAATTTGGATAAACTAGCAAAAGCTGGTACCGGTCTCTAGATTAGTTCCTGTAATGGAGGACTTCCCATCAATACGACATGGGATCTATTGAGAGAAATTTGGTGGTTGCTTTCTGGACGTGAAAAAAGGGTTTTGCCCATGTTCCTGAAAATAAACTTACCACAGATGTGTTGCGAAGATGGGCTAAGATGGAGAACATGGCATTAATGCAAGAAAGGAGGACTGCATTGAAGTCTGGTCCCCCAGCAGATTTCCTGTGAGTGAGCAGAGGGGTCAGGTGAAGTCTCGGGCTTGGGTAAAACCAGCATTACACAGTTTCCACTTCAGCCTGCCTCCTGCAGGCTTCAGCTGTTTAAAATCAGCTGCCTTCACTGGCAGCAGACCAGCTTGCCTCCATGCAGGAATCGGCTCCATATGCTAGGCTGACAAAAAAAACCCCACTTTCTTCAGAAACACCTAAGTCTTTGGCTTTCCTTTTGTTTCTGTTGGCTTTAGTCCATTCTTAGTCATCACTGTGATAGCAACGGCATCCAAAGCCTGCCCTTTCCTACTCTCCACTAAAGAGGCAAAATACTAATGGCCCGTAGCACAACAGAAATAATTAACATTCTCCATTTTCAGTGCTGTGTAAATATTGACCATTTAATCTTCACAGCAAATTGGACAAAAGTTTCTGCTCTAGCTACTGCCTCTGGTACCTTCAGTTATACGATCCTCGAGCTTGAGCTCCCTGGATCCTTCTCTGGGCTGTTCTCCTGACGGAGTGGCAGCTCTTCAGCACCCTCCATGCTCTTTGCTTTCACTCTTCACAGAATCACAGAATCACAGAATGTTAGGGATTGGAAGGGACCTCGAAAGATCATCTAGTCCAATCCCCCTGCCAGAGCAGGAACCTAAATGACATCACACAGAAAGGCGTCCAGGCGGGTCTTGAATGTCTCCAGAGAAGGAGACTCCACAACCTCCCTGGGCAGCCTGNTTGTATCACCAGCAAACTTGCTGACAGTGCATTCTATTCCCTCATCCAGGTCATTTATGAATATATTGAATAATACTAGACCTAGTACTGACCCTTGAGGGACTCCACTGGACACAGGTCTCCAACTAGATTCTGCCTCATTGACCACACAGTAATGTTCAATATATTGAACGTTTTTATTCAATTTCCATTAATTCTTTGGTGCAACTTCTGCCTCAGGGTGTTACATACTATTACTGTGTGCTGTTAAATACCTGTTGTGTTTTATTCCAAGATGACTAAAATAATTATTTCCCTAGTTACTAAAGTATTTGGACAGCTTCCAGGACGAAAGTGAATACAGAAACCCCAAACATTTACTATTCTCATAGATAGCCACCAGTGCTTTATAAACTATCCCATTACATTCAAGCAAATATCATTGTGATTTCACAAAGGGTCTTGAGAACATTTCCTTTAAATTGAAAGACCCTATTTCTACTGTACCAAGAACACTGTTAATATCGATCCAGGTGCTCTACAGAGCAAACTAATCTTTTCATTGTGGCACTATTGAAAATCTGGTCTAGTACACTGGTAAAACTGCATCTTTCAAAGTTACCAACATTAAGAAAACAAATTGTTACATTTTGCATTAATTAAAAAAGGCTTATAAAAGCATTAACGATCCTTTCACCGGAGAGTGTTGTTTAGGTAATGGCAGCCTAGCACATTAACTTCCCTTGGCTTTGCCTTGGCCTTTTAACTCCTCCAACTGATTATAACCTAATTGGTAAGGTCTCCCAAATGGATCGTTAGCTCTTAAACAGATTTCTCCTGCTGTTTGGTATATACCCTAGAAACAGTAGGCTGTCAGAGAGAAAGCTGGTTTCAAAGTATCTCTTTCTGGGAAAAAAAAATGTTAAAGAAATGCCAAGTTAAGTTTGTGAAATGAATCATGGCTTGAAATATCCCTGATACATGATTAACTAAGACATCACACAGAATTTTTTTTTTTTTTTCCACAAAAAAGGACTGGCACTGGAGTATATACAAGCATATGTGCCCTTGTAAGCACCTGCAGCTCCTGCTGCTTCCAATCCGTAAGAGCAATCATGCAACCAGGCAATCACCTAATGTGCTAAACTAGGAAACGAAGGAGAAAGGCCCGCGGCACCAGGTCCTGTACTCCTGACACGGTGACCTTCCTTCTCTGCCTCCCCAACTCAGCCTAGAAACGGTGAACCAACGGCAGAGCAACCCGAGAGTGCAAGAAAATCAGTAGCATTTGGTCCAAGTACGTGATCTGCCCAGGGCAACGCAACATTCAAGGAACACATTAGCGATAATGTCCACGGCCAAGCCAGAAAAGCAAGATCATTTGGCCCTTCTCAGCCACAGATTACCTTTTTTTTTTTTTTGAAACACATCAGCGTGACTGAGTAAAAACCCTTTGTGCTAAATCCACTCATCTGCAAGCTATTCATGCGAAACAGAACGACTATTGGCCAGCAGCATTTGCACCACAGGCACTTTGAATGTGGAGGTGTAGAGCAAATTACATGTTTCCACACAAAGAAAATAAAACACTTAAGACATAACAGCTTCAGCTTTTTCAACTCAACTCAACTAATGTAACTGCACTATTAGCAAATGCTTCCATTTGTTTATGTAGCAACTTCTTTGTTCTATTCTTTATAAAACTTTCAACTTCCTCCTCTCTGGCTCTCTCAGTTTTACTTATTTTCAATGTAATCATCGCCCCTCCTGAAAACCAGGCTACTCTGTACCTGGTTTGGTGAAAAGGGCAACATCTTCTCTTAACAAGAGACATGGTGGCCTTTGAGTTTGACAATCATTGCCTGGTATGGCCCACTATATGGATCTGCAGAACATAAATAAACAGACTACGATCAACATCCTCACTACTGTTTTCATAGCAAACAAATGTTTCATTACAAAATTTGCAAATTCAAAATATGTAATTTTCCCCTGGAGTAAGTCACGTGTACATTGCAAGTACTTCAGTCACTACAACCTTCGTGCAGTGTCATCAGAGGCAAAAGGCAACCGCAAAGCTAAAAAAGTAGGACTCTGTGATCAAAGACTTTTAGTCATTTTCCAGAAATGCCTTTTTATTTAAGAAATCTGCTTTATAACTTGTTCTGACAAATGTCACGGCTGGAGAAATTCTTCCTCTAAGGGAAGATTTACTATCTATAGGCTAGTTTTCTTTCTCTGTATTTTTCAGGACACTGGATTCATCAAATACAAACTGCTCTTTGATTTGTGTGTCTGCATGTTCAGCACAAAGAGATGAAATACAAGAATGGAAAAAATGACAATGTTCTTTATATTAAATTTTTGGCATTCAAATATTACCCAGTGTGATCAACTGGAAAGTGCTGAGGTACTAGCATAGAATGATGTGGTAGGAACAGGATTTCCTGCAGAGAAAACTATGCTTACTCTGTTCTTCACACTGGACACCATGTTGGCAGGTACATCAATAACCCAGCAGACGGTTTTGAGTAGAGATTGCCAAAACACTGCACACGGAAGGTTGCCCTTCATGGGAGCATTTCAACTGAGGAACATCCAACTCCTGAGAGGTCAGGGTACCAGCTAAAACGTTGCAGGACATAGTCCAGAGCAGAAGCAATTGTAAGGATAATCTAGTTCAGAATTTGCCACCTCTGAACAGCAAAACAGAAATGAGAATATAACTCTTGTTCCTGGAGTCTTCTCCAAGGAACTAGCAGCAACTAAAACCTGTGAGGCAGCTCAGTTTTCCTCTGACTGGGTTACAAATGCCTAGGTAGCTAACGGGCCCATGACTCAAGGCTCAGTTTGGCCAAAGGCCACAACACAGATCTCCTGAGCTTATGCTGGTGAGGACTGAGGCCATTTGCGCTTTCAAGCTGAGTTTCAAGAGGATAAGCTTAGTCAGCCTGGGAAGGACAAATACAGATATGAAATCTCAGGAAGAACAGTCAATAAGTTCTTGTTTACAAAAAAGCCTCTGAATAACTGTTGTGCTCAAAGCTGAAAGGTTGAGCTCTTCCCTGAATCAGGACTGAATGCCAAAAATATCAGACTTAGGGAGTGATGAAAGGCTGCCAGTTGACTTCACTGGGATATGGCACCGCCTTTTGTAAGCTGTTTTTTTATTCACTAATACACTGACACACCTGCAAAGAAGATAAGGGCTACACTGGAAAAATATTTCAATGCATTCTGATCTCCAGCAATCAACGGTAACCAGCTGCAACCTCTCTGGAATGGACCTGTTGACACAGCTGCCCTGAACCCTAGGTGCTGTGTTTTTGCATCAATCTGCTCTTCTGGCTGAAGCATTCTCAAACAGCCCAGTCACCCAACTCAAACTAAAGGTGCTCAGCACTTTTAAAACCCCAAAGAGAACCACGGTTTTTGTGGTTCGCATGTAAAACTGAGGAAAATACTAGTCTTACCACTGAAGGATGATGCTTTAGGTAATGGGATACTCTGTTCTGAAGTGAAACAGCTGCTGATGAATTACAGTTAGCTCCATACGGATATGGAACATTTTAAATCATAAAGCTTTGTATTTTGTATAGTAGAGATCATGTAATTTTGAATAATATGTGTGACAAATGCATGAAATATTATATGGTGACTTACAGTTTTAAAATGCCCAAGACAACATTCGAAAGTAATCTGATGCTCACAGTCTCTATGCTCATGTCTTTGGTTAGGCTGAATATCATTATTACTGGTAAACAATATGATTTTTTCTTTAAAAAAGATAAGTCTTTCTGCAATCCAAGCAAAGACAAATATATGATGTTTTAATATTTGGTTTGTATTTCTTCTCCCACTTGTGAGTTTTCCCAATTTGGTATTTTTAAAAAAAATCAAAGCTATAATTTACTGATACAAAAGGCAATGTAGCATATTTCCGGTGTATACAGTATTTAAGACCAGGTAAATCAGCTATAAATTAGTGTATTTCACATGTAAAAATGCTCCCTTTGTTTACATTTTAGGCCACAAACTAGTCTCAAACTGTTCAAAAGTAGGCACTTAAAACAACCTGCACTTGACGAAAAATAATATCCATAATTTTTTAGTTACTGAATAACTCCAACAGCACTTCTCTTTGTAATATGCTTATCAGGCCAATAAGCACAGCTGAACATTTGGTATTACCATCCTGAAGTAGAAACTAAAAATAGCTTCCGTCTTCCTTGTTCTTCCTTATTTTCCTCGTTTCAAGGAAAGGCGTAAACAAATGCTTGAAGACAACAGTTGGGAGTTTTACTCCAGAATAAGCCTCAGCAGCTGCCTCTTGTGCTTTCCCAACAGCTTGTGGAACCATGGGCACCACCTGCACCTTCTTACGTTGGAAGACCCCCGGCTCCCAGGCGCTGTGAGGAGCTGCAGCTGAAGGTGAGCACTGACGCTCGGTACTGCTCATCAGGCACTAAATTACAGGAACCGCTTCTTTGGTCACGTGTTGTTCAATCATGAAACATGATGGTCTGGAGTGGAGAGTATTTTTCTTCACTGAGCCACGGCAACCCTTCCAGGCTCTTTCAACACATGGCCATATATATCGATGCAGACCCCATCCTATTTGTCCCTGAGCCCATAATATTTGTCCCAACGGTGCTGGCTGTTTCATCAGGCAGTTAATATCCATGTGAAGCCATGTAATTATTTCCCTGAATATCCAGGGTATGGAGGCGGCGGGGGATACTGTATCGAAGTCTGTGGGGTTGGAGTATAAGGTGGAGGTAGGTCAGCTGGGTACTCCATTTCGTATTCGTAACTGTATGGTGGTGGAGCCACTTGAAACGGGAGAAAAAAAAGAAGACAGAATTAAAACTCTTTTTTTTTTTTTTCAGATGCAGGCCTCCAAGTATTTTCTAGCAGACATTCAGACTTCCATACAACAGATGTAAAGTCTCCTGGCAATGCGATCACTTTTTTTTTCAGATTGTCACTACACAGTCACTTCATGTCAGTGCAAGTCCTTGCTTATTGCCCTTGCCTTCACTGCTTAGATGTGTGCTCACCGACCCGTGCTGATAACAGTGTTTGAGTGGCCATATGGGTGATGTGGCAGAGCTAAACCTCTTCAGGGGAGGAAGGCTGAGTTTCTAGCAGAATCCATTCCCTTCCATTTCCTTTCAGCAGCAACACAGATTTATATTGTCTCAAAAAAAGCCAGGGCTTTTGCTGATCTCCATAGATCTCTCAAGCACCCTCTGGATCCCCAGGAGATGTGTGACACGCCATGCCATGTCAACCACAGCAGCATCACGCCTTCCAGGGCAAATGCTGGGCATCTTCCCAAGACGTTCCCAGGGCTCCAGCTTTTGCCTTGTTCATCCCAATGGAGACATCTGAGGAGAGCTCAGCACATGTAAACTGGGTCAGGCATTTAGGAAATAACAAAAATATTCACAAACTGCTGAAAACATTTTCCCAACTACTTCTACTAACCTCAGAGAAGGATTAATTCAGTAATCAAAAAGACAGTAAATGCTGCAGAATGATAGCATGGAAGGATTTAAATGCTTCATACCAAGACTCCATTAGAGCAGCTGCTACAAATTTTAAGGTCCAGAATCTGCTCATGCCACCATGCTACCGTTAAGGTCCAGAGTCTGCTCATGCCTCTGTTTATGTCACCACAGGTGCTTTCCTAACCCACTCCCTCGCTCAGATGTCTCAAGCAGACTGGCAGTGAAACAGCACTTGAATAGAGAGAAAACAGAAGCCTGGATGTTTGTGATGGGGGAAGAGACTCAGATCCCAGTGTGCCATGGAAGGCACTCCCTGCTCTCTGAAAACCCAGCTGTTGCAGTGGCTGACGCCAAAGGAAGGGCATCTCCTCGCTTGCTGTTCCTGTCCAAAACAGGTAATGGCAGGGGGGAGGGTGAGTCACGGACCCTGCGGCCAAAGCCAGGTCTGTCATTACTCCAGAAACGTTCATGACGGGGGGGAACACAGATATCATTTCAGAGCTTCCCCATCCTCCCAAAACAGATGCTGCTGAGAGCAAGGACTGCTTGAACTAATGTTTGCACCAGGAACCAGGAGCGTGCACAGTAAAATTGCCTGGAGGTGGAGAGATAGGGGTGAGTCATTGTGGGAGCAGACTTGAGGAGGGAAAGGCGACAGCCCTGGAGTCTTCATTTTGCTCTTGCTTTTACAGCTTGCAGTAACTATTAGATTCTGAAGTAGCTCTTCAGCAATTCATGGCTGAGAATATTGCCATTTTCTTTCATTACTCAACTCTCTATGCAAAACAATGTTGCAATGATAAGGATGATTATAGATGGTTTTAGTTTAACTGGAAACTTAAGAGCGTGAGGGAGAAAACAGACACTGAGAGCAGTGAATGTGATAAAGGAACACATAATAAATACTGCATAGCTTGTCTATAAGCATGCATAATGCACCTGGGGTTTGCTGCAACCTTTGCAACAGGAGGGACTATAAAGGCAGAGGATCTCTAAGTGTGGGATGAGGGGACTTCATCCATGAAACGCCACTGCCTTTCATTACAGTGAACTCTCAAGTTATCCCAAGGCAATCGCTCCTGGACTTATAATTAACAATGTCACTGAAGCAGAGACAGAGCTGCATTGCATAAACACCATTAAATTGCTTTCAGGGGCAGCTTTGCTCTTCAACAGTGTGGCCACATTCATGTGGTCGGGAGTCCAGACAAATGAGCCTTGCAGACCCCAGCTGGCTCAATGCAAATAAACGTTTGGAGCTTCTGTACCCCAATCCTAGACTGATGTGAGCTGACAAGTGTGGTGCAGTGAGTGGCTCTGCACAGAGGTAGCTCAGGTACAGCCTGATGTACCAGTTCCCATTCACTATGGGCACAACTGCACAGAAGCAGACCTATGAGGATTCCCTGCTGTCCCCCAGGGTGCCCCAGAACCTGTGACAGATGATTAGCTCAATGTCAGACCTGACTTAGTCTCTGTGCCTCCTCTGGTGCTTTCCTGCACCTAAAAAACCATTACAACAGAACGACGCCAACCCACAGAGAAGCCTGCATTGAGCACGTTCAACTCTCAGTGAACTTAGACCAAGGCACAGCGGGCACCTCCGCGCCGTGCTCCCAGTTCTTATGGGTTCAGGCACGGTGCCAGTGGATGCAGAGAGCTAACTCAGATGCAGCACCGCATGCCAGCCAGCAGTCCCTCCTGGGACACACAGCAGAGAACACCCCGCAAAGACCTCAGTGTGCCTGTCTAGGAGTTATCTGGGATACTGCAGCACCCAGAAGGGCTTGTGAGCTCTGGCCAAATACCAGTCACCTTAGGCTGCATTAGATTCTACATGGTACCACTCAAAGCCTTTTCGCTATGATCCACAGACCTTACTGTCCAAGTTTTCCCCTCCCTGTGGTATGCAGGGCCCCCATTACATCGGACAATGAAAGGGAGCCCACTGCATGCGAACAAGAGCAAATACAAGAACCAGAACATAAAAGAAGAACGACTGATCCGTCACCAGAGAGCCTCTGGCACAGGGAGAAAGGTCCATCCTGCACAACGCAGCACCGCTCTGAGTGAGGTGTTAACACGCTACCACGGGCACCACAACCCACCCAGCTGTGTGAAGGTGGCACCCGGCCAGATCTCATTAGCCCGCTGAGCAGTTGAATAAATGAGCGTGGGCGGAGCGCTGCGCTGACGAACGCTGCGCACGCTGAGCTGCCTTGCGTTGCTCAACAGGGAGTCGCGCCACTCCCTTCCGAACAGAGAAGAGCCTCCTGATGTACTCACCCCCACCTCCACGGTTCCTGTGGAGACATGACTACCCAAAGATACACTCCTACCATGAACACGGGCATGCTTGCAGGGGTGTCATTCTGCTCGCTTACCTGGGCACGTGCTGATAGTGTTGATGTGCGTCGTTCGGACGACCCCTACTCGCGTCCCACGGTTGTTCTTCATGCACATGCATATACAGATGGCGATCCCAGCAATCACTCCCATTATGAAGACTATACCGAAAACAATTCCAGCTATCGCCGTGCCTCTGCGAGGGGAATGAAAACATGCAGTCAGTCTCAGCCAAATAAAATAGAGAAAAAGAAAATTCTTTTCTCAGGAGCGGTCCCCATTCGAGAAAAATAGTGCATATTGATTACTGAAAATGCTGCAAATTTTGATCCGGCCCCCATCTGAGAAAAATAGTGCATACTGATCACTGAAAATGCTGCAAATTTTGATCTGTCAGGGTATCTGAATAGAAGAAATGAAAGATCTCCAAAAACAAAATGAGAAGATCTTTCAAAGTTGCTTTTGCAATTGTGCCAGATCACTCTGCTGGTTTCCCGTATATTAAATCCTCCCATTCCAGGGCCATCAGAATTTGACAACTTTTAAACATTACCAAGAATAATTTCATCCCTTTCCCCTCACCACACAGGCCTATTTTTTTTCCCTGAAGGCATCTGTATGATTTTCTTTTGAAAAGGAGTAGGTTATCCCCAGTAATATATTCCAGAAGCATCCCAAAGCGCTTGCGTGCTGTGCTTCCACGGGAATGGTTTTGTCATTGTTTTATCTTAGGTCAAAAAGTCCTTCTGCTGTGCTTCTGAGCCCACAGATTAAGGAGAGCCTCCTCTTCTTGAGGATGAGCAGCAAGAAGCAAAGCAAATGCCCACTCTTTCACACATCTGCTGCTGCAGCCAGCACAGGCATTTGAAGGCTGAAATGATTTCTTTTAAGATGGTCCAGAGGAAAGAATTTAGCTCAGCCCCTCAAGTAATGAAACAGACTTTCCTTGAAATTATATAGAGAAAGGAAAGGAAGCCTTATTACACTGACATATGGGAGAAAAACCTCACCAAGAGGCACTGAAGAGCTCCTGATATTATTGAGGGCAAAATCAGCCTTTCTGATGAACCCTAGTTCACTTGGGTTTGTTGTCAGGCACAGGCAGTGAAGCATATGTTATATGAAAGATGATTTTATAGCCTACCCTTTTATGAAAAAAAGATCCAAAACAACAGTGACTTGCCACAACTATTCTTACTCTGTGCATCTCTTCATCTTCCAGCAAAGATTTCAAATGGCAACCTCGCTGGCAACTGTTTTACCGGACGTTTTAATCAATCCGAACTGATAGTCTGTCAACATGAATAAGCTTCACTAGGAATTACCACAATGCATAGAGAATAAAACAGGCACTGCAATACTGCAAAGACAAACAATAAAAGGAGTCTAAGCCATCGTCCAGCTTCCTCACAGAAGTGTGGGAACACATAGCAGGCCTGATTTTCAGAATGCTTCTACTGGCTTTCAAAAAGTCAGCAAGAGTCAGAATGGACTCGTATTTGAAAAATCGGACTTTCTATTTTAGAATCTAAATATGAATCTAAGAGCTTGGTTTTAGGCCTCAACTATTCAGGAACTCGGCCAAGATTTGCAGTACAATTACTGAATTGTATAGCACAAGTAAACACAGACAATTTGCTGTCTTACTAAAATACACTGCCAGGGAGCTAAACTGCTCTCTGCTGTTACGCAGCAATGAATGAAGAGCGTGCAGGGAGGGTAAACCTGTTCATATTTTGCAGAATATATAAAAGCCTGATTTACAAAACCCTAACTCATGGCAGCAAGCACCTGGCCATAAAACCAGTAGCTCAAAACACTGATGCGATTGGGTGCTTTGGCATTAACCATCGTGAGTAATTGAGAAACACCTCCCCACCCCCTACACAGCCCCAACAGTCTGCATCTAATAAAAAGAAAGTCTAATGCCATGGGAAGATGTGATCAAGAGACCTCAAGTTTTTCTATCCTGCTCTCTCTGGAAACACTGGCACTACCTTGAGAGAAACCACTGTATGAGAAAACAGTTTGATTTAGGAGACACTTTAACACAAAACTCTTTTAATTCCAGGAAGTTTTCTTACAACATCAGAATTAAAAATCCAGGCCCTATTACACACACAACAGCAAATCACTACTGTGTTCACTACATCCACACAGGGCGTGAATCGCTGCGCCCTTTCCTGGGTGCACTGCACCACGGAGCCACCGAGAACTCTGTTGTGCTGCAATAATCCCTCTCCCAGGTGGAAGAAGCAGAATCAGCCACTGCTGACCATCGGCTTCAGGCCCTGCATTGCATTTCTGCTTTGTACTTAGTCCACTGATGCCCAGCTCCTGTATCCCAGGTACCCTCTGCTTGACTGATCTGCTCAAATCCCGGAAACCACAGCATTTTTTTGCATTTCTAACCAGCTGCACCCTGAGGAAAACCCAGCCTCCACCTTAAAGGCTGACAGAAGTAGGTAACACACAGCACACGTTACCTTCCTAGAGCTGAAATAGAAGTTCTATATTAGTAAAGTCAATTTTAAACATGCTTTAAATAGATTTTGTCTCAGCCATCTCCAAAGTCCCATTTGTTCCAGAAGTGGTCAGCCAGATGCCATTCTGTCATCTGCCCTGAGCAACAGGTTGCACTCTGGTAGGCCAGTGCCTACCAGACTCCCTGGCCTCACACCCAAAGCCCACTCTCCCCTTTTGCATGAACAGCTCCAAAGCAATATCACTCCACTAATTTAAATGATGATTCTGTGAGACTTTACATAAGAAGTATTCACTAGGAAAGCAAAAAAGATGAAAAAAGGTCTGATACCATCTTCAACAGGGATTTCCACCTTTCCTGAGATATTAAGCAGATACTTATACACGTGCCAGCTTGCTTTGGGCGACAGAGCTGAGACTCACTTGCAGTCCTATAGCTTTTCCTTGTGACCCTTTGGTGTTGTTAGCTAACTGGCACTATCTCTTCTCTGCAAAGAAACAGCTGCAGGGCAAGACACAGCTGTAGAAAGCCACTCTGTATCTACCTGTATCTGAAATTCAAAAAGGGCCGACATCCATGGGCAAAACTTCCAAGCTGGAAAATGCCTCAGTATAAACACAAGTATATTGGAAAGCGAAAACCACTTCTGCTAGGGTAGCAAACCCAGATCAGTAAGCAAAATAAGGAATACCCACTAAAGCGTTCTTTTGCTGGTCCCCACCATAGCTCCTGCTGGTATAGCTATGAACCTGAAACAAAAGTGGTCACCAAAAGAAAAATACTCACCAGCTTAGCTTTGATGACAAAACTAGTAAGTGCAAGCCTCACTCACAGTTCTGAAATCAGGACAAAAAGCAGTTTAAATGGCTAGACCCACTGCTGCTTGTGGATTCAGGCTCTCACACTGCAGAGGTAAATTTAGACCACCTATGGATGGCTACACAGAGAGAACCTGAGACATGGAACAAAAGATATAGGTCACAATTTAAATCCAGTTACAGCCTGACTGAGCACCAGCAGAAAGACGCTTGCTGGTCTCAGTGGACTTCAGATCAGATCCAGTGCCATGCATGAGAAACTACTCCAGGAATCAAGTGTTTGAGTTGAAAAGGATCTGTTTGAGAGGACTTCAGGAGATGTACTCTCCCAAATATATATAACAGAATAGATATGCTGCTATACCACTCTCAGATGGTGAGGCGAAGTGTAAACTCATCCTGATGCAGAGACATGCAGTTCGGGACACTCAGAAAGGCTCCCAATAAAACTGGGAGCACTCTGCCTCTGAACATCAAGGCGCACATTCTCAGCACCAGATCCTGGCAGGATGACAGTCGTGAAGTAGCTGTTCTGGGCACACAGCACAAAAATAAATGCTAGTTCTCTTTTGTGAAAAGCCTATGGTATGACTGGAACATATGAAGGAGTGTGTATTTTTTATAAAATTGCAAAGTTTCTCTTTGTGCTACACAGGAATTTTTGAAAACAAATATAAGGAAATATCCCTTATTTTATATTAAAAAATGCTTGCTTTGTCTCTTTCTCTTACTGATATTTTAGACTCCTGTATAGAGACACAGAGGGATACAGTGATTTTTCATGCTATCATCACCGTAGAGCTGTTCAAGGGAAAGTGCCTAGAAGAAAAAGGACACTAAAGCAAAAGAAGACGTAGAAACCACACAGCAGAGTCACATAGCAACTAGGAAGTTTGAAATAATGGGAAAACTTTGAAATGGAACAATCTGAAGGAAAAAATTATGCAAAGTCCTTTACAGAAGCAAAGCCAATGAAGAGAATAAGACTGCCACAGAAACACAGTGCATCGAAGAGTAAAGATGGAGAGGGGAAAAAGTAGTTTTAAAGCTGTGGAAGTGTCAAGAGACATTGTAAGGGTAAAAATCAGATATTCAAAGAAGTGGCTTTCCATCTGCTTTTAGCAACACTCTGCTGGAAAGAATACAAATCTCATTCACAGCACAACTCTGGCCCAGCAGAACTCTGTGCCAGGTATCAGGCTTTTTGTTCAGTGGCACCAAGGTCTTGGCAATGCTGGAGCCAGGCAGGGCTCTCACCACTCTTGCAGTTGGTGTGACTGAGGTGCCCGGGATCAGGGAACCCATCCCTCAGGGGAACCAGTAACTTGAGTGTTTTACACAAGTGGCAGAGGCATCACCAGCGGTTAGAATTACAGCATCATTAAGGTTGGAAATGACCTTCAAGATCAAGTCCAACCGTCTACTAAACATTATCACAACCCCTAAACCATGTCCTGAAGCGCCACATCCACACATTTTTTGCACACCTCCAGGGATGGTGATTCCACCATCTCCCTGGGCAGCCTGTTGCAATGCCTTACCACTCTCTCTGTAAAAAAAGTTTTCCTAATATCCAACCTAAACCTCTCCTGGTGCACTTAAGCCCATTTCTTCTTGTTCTATCCCTAGTTACCTGGGAGAAGAGACCAACACCTGCCTCACTACAACCTCCCTTCAGGTAGCTCCAGAGAGCAATAAGGTCTTCTCTCATCCTGCTCTTCTCCAGACTAAACAATCCCAGCTCCCTCAGGTGCTCCTCACAAGACATTTTCTCCAGACCTTTCACCAGCTTTGTTGCCTGCTTCCTTGCCAGATTCAGCCTGTTGTGGTTAGGGTTGAGATGACTGGAGAAAAAAATAGAGGCTGAAGAGCAGTCCTGCTCCTTCTGGTTGAGTTCATTTAGTGCCCCTTCCCCCTCCAGGAGGCTACTGCTTTGAGATTTAGGCAAGCAAAGCAAATGCCAAACTTGCTCTCCACTTTGGAGACAGTGGAACTCAGAGGCCTAAAAATCTTACGGCTCAGTAGGTTAGTGTTTCCTTAAGGAAGAACGATTATAGAATAGGCATCAACGTTTAAATGTGGGACCCAAGTATACATGGCTTGCTCTGACATATGGCAGGGGCTCTCTAGTCCACTGGTATCTGTTTTTGCTTCTTGGGTTGTTCTCTAACTTCACATGTGGTATGGCGTGGAACCTAAATTCTGCTGGGGAGTCTGTTTTATTAGTACAAAACTGCAAAGCAAAGAAAAAACTTTCAGTCAGCTTTTCCAGAAAGCCTAGAGCTTGTAGTACAAAATGTTTTAATCCCACTGCCACTGAGACAATCCCTCCTGAGTCTGTCCCCTTCACTCCTGTTTCCCACACCCAGGGATCCCCAGCAAGGTGCATGTCCCAGAAACTCTCTGCATCATCGCGGCTGAGGGATGCTGCACAGCATATCCCTCTGGCCTCCTCCTGCCTCTGAGGTGTCCTCAGCGTGGGGGAATGCACAGGTCTGGCTCCAGTTATGGGTCAGGGCAAACCAGGTGAGGCACAGTGGGACACATGCCCGTTAGCCTGGCCTCACCGCACCACAGACCTCCAGCCACATCCTTGCATCCAAATGCTACTTCAATCTCCCCAAAAAACGCTCCTGCTGAGGCTTGGGTTGCTGAGGCTTGGGTTGCCCTCCTCCCCTAACATTTGCACTCATGCCTCCGCACCCGCACCTCCTCAGTGTGCCAAGGCAGCCTCAGCTGCTGGCGCCGTTCTCCTCCAGGGATGCCATGGGAACAGTTTCCATTTGTATGTTTCTCCTGCGTCCCCAACTGGCAGCACTCCTTGCCTCCTGGGTGCCTCAGAAGGAGCAGGTGCTGCCCGGTGCTCTGCTGCCTGTCTAGACATTCTCAACTCTTCAGCTTTGGGTTGTGCAACCCCCACACCCCTGCCCTTTTTGCATTTGTTGTCCTTCACAAGCAGATTCTCTTGACTCCTGTTTTCCTTTAGCCCTCCCCCTCTCAGGAACACCCTTAAAGGCTTTCATAAACTGGAGAAGCCACTAGAGGCAAGTGGCCAAAATGACACCTTGAGAAGAGCATAAGAGAAAGGACAAAACTTTCCCTCTTGGCCTCCTTCTGTGATTCACAGCTCAGCAACTTTCTGACGCAGTCAGTTTGGTTTGTTTTTTTACTGTATCACTCAGTGGATTTCTCCTTTGCAAACCTGCCCAGCCTCATCCTAGGATCATGTAAATTTTAGCCTCATGTGGCAAAGAGCTTCCCAGCTTAATTACGCTCCTAAAGAACTGTCTCATCTGGTCTGTTCTGAACGCCCAGTAATTTCACCCAAGCTTCCAGGCTCTCAGCTCATTAGTCACCAGCTACCCTTTCTGAATTGCCCATGATATTACAGACCTTTAGCATCATGCTGGGCAGCTATCTCATTCCCATTCCCATCACCCAGAAGCCCTTGTCCTGCTTGGCTCTTCGTTGTACAGGGACCACTTCATGCCTCTGATCACCCCACACACCCTTCCTTACACATTTCCTCATCCTGCTGTTTTCTGAGAGCTGCAGCAGAAGAGCATAGGATGCAGAGAGGCACAATAATGTTTGCTGCTTTCTTCTCTATTTTCTTCTTAAATAATCCATGGTATTAGAAGTTTTTTCATGACTGTCAAACATTTGGGAACTAAGGTTTTATGGTACTATTATAAATATCTTTATATCTATCATAAATGACCTGGATGAGGGAATAGAATGCACTGTCAGCAAGTTTGCTGATGATACAAAGCTGGGAGGAGTGGCTGACACGCCAGAAAGCTGTGCTGCCATCCAGCGAGACCTGGACAGGCTGGGGAGCTAGGCAGAGAAAAACTTAATGAAATATAACAAGGGCAAGTGTAGGGTGTTGCATCTGGGCAGGAACAACCCCAGGTGCCAGTATAGGCTGGGGACAGACCTGTTGGAGAGCAGTGTAGGGGAAAGGGATCTGGGAGTCCTGGTGGACAGCAGGATGACCATGAGCCAGCACTGTGCCCTTGTGGCCAGGAAGGCCAATGGCATCCTGGGGTGCATTAGGAGGGGTGTGGTTAGTAGGTCAAGAGAGGTTCTCCTCCCCCTCTACTCTGCCTTGGTGAGGCCGCATCTGGAATACTGTGTCCAGTTCCGGGCCCCACAGCTCAAGAAGGATAGGGAACTNAATACCAAGTCTCACTTCTGAGAGGTAATGTCAGCCCAGAGTCCACCAATGCATAGGGGAGTCTGGGTTTTTTTTCCCCCTTAATCATTATGTAGCGTTTATGGGCCCCAGATTTCCTTCTGTGGTGCCTGGACTCATGTCCTCTACTGGAGGACACAGGCTATAGCCAGCAGAGGTGAATTTAAGCCACCAATTTTTCCAAAGCCTAGCTCACTCAGTAGCACTGTATCAATTTAGACGCTATCACTGCAGAAGTGACAGAACTCTGCACCAGAGATGCATTTATATTGGCATAAAGGTATTTTCATCCTGTAATAGCTCACATCAGCAATTTTACAGCAATTTGACCGAGTATGGCAAGAAGTTGTTAGAAGCATGTGAAGATCAGTATTCCCACTCTGTTTTCGCTTATATTACCAGAGCAGTGCAAGAAAGACATGCCATTCTCGGTCTTCACTTTGCTCTGCTGATCTCTTTCATCTCATCAGCTTCCCTAATTTCCAGTACTTTTTTAGTTCTCCAGTTAATTTATTGCCAACTTGCTGTATCTATGATTTGCTGGCACTGCATCCCTAGAATCATTTTAATAACAATGCACGCAATACATTTTGGAATACTACTGCTAATACTAATAAATACTCTTTAATTTTTTCCCCTTTCAGGCATTTAAAAAGAAGCTGATAAGGGATTTTTTAAAACTCATTCTCTGAGATAAAGTTTAAAAAATCAATGATCTTTGATCTTCTGATCCAGTCACTGACATTCTGAAAAAGTACTTTGTGGATTCTTAATCAAACTTGATGTTACTTGGAGGGTGGAGATGTTGGGCTATTTGGGAAACCCCAGTTTTCCTGGACCAACAGCAGAAGAGCAGTGAGGTTGTGCTGTTTCGTTCTGCCTCTATCAGAGCAGGCAGACCTGTTCTGGGGGGCCTGTCCCTCTCCGTGGATGTCCCTTTATTTCCATACAGACAAAACTATGTAGATAATGATCCTCTAAGAGACTGGCTTTGCTGCCCAGGGCACATTGGCTTTTACAGCTGGGGTACCTGGAGAACCTCATGATAAAAGCTGATGGAGGAGCAACTGAATCAGCCAGGATACCCCATGGCTGAGCCAGCAGCCTTCTCACCACAGTTTTACAGCCCTGGAATGCAGACACGAGGGTAGCGTGGACTGAAAAGCCATGCAGTTTGGGAAACAGTTAAACAATCAGATGGTTGCTGCTTTCTGTTTTAAATTAAGCAATTATTTTACAGAGTAGCTACTCAAACGGACCAGGCTTGCCTTTGAGGCTTTACTTTGCAAGTTGTATTTAGACAAAATTATGACTATTACTTCCTTCAAATGCACATTTTACCACAAGGAGGAAAGAGGTGATTGTCTTGTTTCTGTAAACAAATCCTGCCTGCCTGTTAAAACTGGGTACAGACTGTGCTTGGACAGTGTTTCCCTTTTTTTGTTCCTACTTGGTTGCTATTTAAATTGTCTTGTTAATGTGTAATTCCATCCAATTGGTTTCCTCTGTGCCATTCCTGCTCTACCTTGTTATATTTGCAAGATTATTAACTCAAGCACCAAATTATTCAGAGTAGCAGCTGTACAATGGAAAGGTATTGGGTAATCATCCCAATTCCCGACCTCCCTCCTCCCAGCTCCGTGTGGACAGGTCATCACTTTGAGACTGCTCCATATTGTTAAGCTACATAAAGTTGCAAAGGGTTAAAGGATGATACGTTCCATCTTTTATCACAGCCAGTGCCTGAGCATTAGGGTACCTTCTACAGCCTGCTAAAAAGGCTGCCGAGCCACTGAAGCGTAACTGCAGCACATTTGCAAAACGAGAGAGAAAATCATATCAACTGCAAACAAAAAGGATATGTGATTACAGCTTGTTCTGGCTTGGGCTATCGTCAGACAGACTTTTCAGACAATCTGTCTTTTGAGAAACGCGTACCCATTTAATGCTTACTTCCTTTATGCCAAATCATACACTTTGCTTCCACCCCCTACACTGCCAGAGGTGCTGCCTGGCCAGTAGTGCTGCAAAGCGCTTCACAGAAGTGATCCTGGAAAGGCCAACGTAGCTGCTGCCGTAAAGGGAAAGTACAGAAAACAAGATCTTCCTCGAGCGGGTTCCCAAACTGCTTCCCTTGCCTGTGTACAACCGGCCTGAGACTCTCCCGCGGCCCTAGACAGAGGGGGTGGACGGAGGGACAGCATTGCTTCCATCCTGCTTAAGACTCCGCGCAGGGCTGGCTGAGAAATAATTTTATGGACAAGGGGAATGATGCATGAACTATAGCTGGGAGGGGCATGCTGCAATATAGCAAGCACGATACTTAATACACTGTGGTGTTACTAACTGATCAGGGCTAAGCAAATACAACTTGGATCCGTCTCAGCCTGTCCAGCATTTTCATCAGACTAAGACGTGCACATATGCAGATGCTTGTTTTGAAACGCTCAGCCTATCTGCCTGGCACTTCAAATATTTCAGAACACTGCCAGAATTTGAAGAAAAACTCCAATAAAGCGTATTTAAATTAAAATATGAGATTAAAAAAAGTCAGAAATACAGAAGAAGGGAGGGGGAAGCACTTTCTTTTTTGACCTTTTATGTGAAAGAATTCTGATTAAGATACTGCAAGGTTTCCAGTTACCACTTTTCACCCCCATGCTCTCCTGCTGCTTCTCTGTCCTTGTTTTGCAGCAGCTCTTGTCGCCCCACCTTTCCCTCTCAGACATCCTGTGCTGTTCCCTGCAGTCATGACCTTCCCTCGCTCTGTATTGTGCTTCACATGCTTCCCTGGAAAGGAAACAGAAGCCATAATGCAATTTCCACTTTCCAAAATGTCCTTCATTGTGCTCACAAATCCAAGGCCCAACCTGACGTTGACTTAAGTAGAAAATTATGGCACGATTGTACAGAATTTGCTTCAATTTAGGGATTTTTATTCTTTTTAAGCCTGCAGTTTGCATGGCTGGCTGAGCCTGCCATTTAAAATATTTTCTGAATCAACAGCAACGGGAGAGGCTGAATTTGCTGCTCAGCTTCCAGCCCTTTGTGCATCAAAGTGCACAAGGTTAGGGTGATATGGTGGGCTTCCAAGGAAACCACAAAGTTAGCAACCCCCAGTAAGAGATTACTTCTGTCAGATGGATTACTGGGTATAAACAGGACAGGAATACTATCGTCCTGGTAATTACACAGAATCACAGAATATTAGGGGCTGGAAGGGACCTCGGAAGATCGAGTCTAACCCCCCTGCCATAGCAGCAACCTAGAGTAGATCATGCAATTCTTAACATACTCTTTCTGACAGTGATTTTATTTATACTAGCTTCTGTAAATGCTTGACTCTGCACTCTCCATGAGCTCAGCGCAGGAGAAGCCTGAAGATCCTCTCCTGGGAAGATCTTGCTATAGGAGCCTGACTTACTATGGTGACTTCTGGACCTCTTGCCTGTCAGATGCTGAAATCTCTGTGCTATCCACAGTGAAACCTGCCTAGGTTTACTCAGGCACGCATCTGGAGTGTTTTTTTACCCAGCCTGAAGCCAAGCCTGTAAAGTCATGGTTGCCATAAAGGTTGATAGTTCGACACCTTGTAGCATGCCTGGTGCCTGCTTTGCACCTGTAACAAACCCCAAAGCCAGCCACGTGTGATACGATTTTGATGTGCCAGGGAACATCCTGCACAGGGGTAACTGGGTCAGTAAAACACATGAGGAGACACCATGGAAAAGCGCCAAAAGATGGGGCTGTTGACTCTTGCTCTATGAGGCAGAGGAGCACCAAGGAAGGATGGAGGTGACCCTCAGATTAATGAATTTTAAAAGAAAAAGAACCATGATGGCTGCAATTGAAAAGACCAAGTTTCTCACGATTTCCAAGGCAATGGGCTAAACAGAGAAGTAAATGCTAAATTTGGAAACCAAAGGAGAGCTCTGCCACACTCCAGGACTTCTTCTGTCTCCTTCCTTCATTTTCTTGCTGTTGGTCTTTGAATGTCCATCTTCATAGTTTCACACCACTGTGCCTGTCTCATTGAACTTCACTTGCAAAGCTTTGCACAGTGAAGGCTGGTCCTTACTCTACTTAATTTTTTCCACGTAAGACTGCTTCCTTCTCAACAGCTTTCCATCCCAACACACATGTGCCATCCATCCACCACCCCAAGCACTGCAGCAAGGCTTGCAGTTGCTGGCAGACGTGTGAGCTAACCACCCTCTGCTGCCACATTTCCTTCAGCTGGAACAAAGAAACCAATGAACGAGAATGACCTTTCCACTGCTGTTTAAGAATGGGGACCGGATTCCCAGAGAAGGCACCCTCCAGGTATTCCACAGAAGCGCTCATGCTGGCACAGCAGAGACCAGGGCTGGGTGGCTCAGGAGGGCAGAGCTGGAAAAGGCTTCCCCTGCCTGTTCCCGGTGGCAGCACAAACTCGTACCAAACTCAACTGACCGTACCTCTGTCTGAAACTCAACAGCTGAGTGAACCAAGGTAAAAACAGGTTATTTCCCTGCCAGCTTAATCCTTTCCATGACAGGGTTGCCTTCAAGAAGCAAAAAGCCACCACATATAACTCTAAGACAATGTTTTTATTTGGTTTGCTAATGAGGAACCTGTTTGTATTATGTAAATATGTTTTTTCTAGTCTTTGACCCTGAACTTTCTAGGCTCCCCTCAGGGGTTCCCAAAAAAGGCCAGACTTTCAGTTTCAAAATATTTTAATGGAGGCAAAAGTCCAAACTTGGTATCTTGCATTCAGTCCATGCCTCATATAAAATTGCACATTGCTGACTCAAGATCTCCTTCCCAATTATGGAAAAGTTAAGGCCAAAAGAAACATTTTTTTTCCTTCTTGGTGGTCAGCTCAGAAGGCAAAAGTAAGTAATAGCTTATGTAAATTGCTAAGTAAGTTATATGTTTAATATTGAAAGATTTCTGCCTATATGCAGAGTAGTCCCTAAATAAACACTTTGTGAATCACTGCAAGGAAGTGCACTATCAGCTCCTGACGGAGACAGTACAAGCCAAATACCAGCTTTCAGAAGAATGAAGACCACAGAGTGCAGAGGAAAAAGCCACCAAGCAAACGCCACAGACCAGATCTTACAAAACCAGCCGCAGCTCTTTCTTGTGGGAACCGAACCAGAAGAGCGTCACAGAGTCCCTCACCCTTGAAATTGTCCCTGCTCATTCAGCTCATTTTTCAGGAGTCTACCAGTCTCCCTCAAGGGGAATCACAGATCTTCCTCCAGCATCCTAGGATGTATCCTCATCGTATATTTAAAAGTTGCACAGCACCTCAGATCACAGTATTTTCAGAAACACACTGTTTCTTCATAAATTGCCTCTCTCTCTGCAGTAAGTACTGTCTTGGGAGAGATCAGTAGGCACCTGAACACAGCGATGCCAGGAGTGCAAACCATAGTCATCCACAACATCACTGGAAAAGCATCCAAAGAGTATAAACAAATTGGAGGCTTTGGCTCCCTCATGCACCTTCTAGAAAGACTCACAACCCTCCTGCTCCTTTTAATGGAATGTTGCATGGACGCAGCACCACGAGGGAGGGAGCACTGGGACCCGCTTGCTGAAGCACTGGCAGGGCTGGTGCCAGTTACCCAGTGACTACATCTGCCACTAGAAAACAACTCTGATGGCCAAAAGCCAAGCTCCTTCCAGTTCCTGCAAAGCTCAATGCACGTGACATGCAGTTCATGGTCCTTTCCTAACTGATAGTATTGTTTCAGTTGTACTCTTTCACTGACATGAGTGAGATATAAATTACTCCTGGAACAAAAGCTTATTAACTCATTCCTTTTTTTTTTTTTTTAATTCTTGGAGATTGAGGGAGAATGGAGAGCATTTTGCCGTTTCAAACAACAAAAAAAGAGAAAGATTGTAACGAAAAAATCCTTTTTCACAAAAACAACAAAGTGAAAATCACATAGAATAAGACAAAGCAATCAAATATCTGAAAATGAACAGTTGCCTGCAAACGACATTACTTTATGGACTTGGAAAACATGCTTTTGACTTTTTTTCAGAAATCTGATTCTCAGAACATAAACTGTGGCCGCAGAATGTATTTATGATTTATTAAATTTGAACTCAAATTGGAAGATTTTACTGCTTCTAGAATTCTGCCTGTTAGACAAATGAAAAAGATGCAGGATTTTCTTTTGGACATTGAATAATCTGAAGCGGTTCCTGGAAGATCTGAGAGAAAAACTCTGGATTAAGAGATTAAAACCCCAACGTCATAGACTGCCTGATTCCATTTTAAAAAGAAAATAATAAATTATGTGCATTGCCTGAGTAACAGTGCAACAGCTTTTTAAAAAGGCAGCGCTAGTACTGTATATTTTGAGTCTAAATAAATCTATCTGGGCTTTGAATTATCCAGCACAGGGATTTTTCTCTCATATCTTCCAATAAAAATATTAAGACACTGAGAGTTTAATTTTAGAAATTCTGGAGCAGAGTGAAAGAAAAAATATGTTTTTCATCTTCTCTTTCCATCTCCTCTTTCTAATGTACTTTAATATTCAACTCTTATCCCTGTGAAAGCAATAAAAGAGCCTCTTCTGCATTCTTTTCTGCATTAGATTTATAACACCAATTCAATCTTTCTTTCTCATTCTCTCTTCCTCAGTGCTGTGTCAGATCTCATCACGACCACAAAGACCCACTGTGTCTAAGCCAGTGGACATTCTGGCTCTAAGTCACCATTTGCAAAAACTTAAAATGCACTCGGAAGTATTTATATAAGTCATTGTAGGATTCAAATCTTATGATGTAGCATAAGCTAATTAAGGTCTTAGTGGTTTGGAGTACCCTCATTAAGCATGCACGAAGTGCCATTTACAAATGTAAAAGAAATTAAGTGCTTTGGTATATGAATCATTTTATGTTTCTGGAGACAAGGACTATGAGTCAGAAAACTGAAAAAAACCCTGAAAATTAAACTGTAGTTACAAAAACATGCCGTGGCGCTCACAGGTTTCATAAAATCATGAAAAGTCGCTTTATCTGAAGGCATCTATGCTGAGGATGCAGAAGTCATCACACAATAAAAACATGTGTACACGCTACATTAAGTAACACTGAGCTAGATTTGACCTCTTCCACCTCAGGAGGAGCTGTTTGGGGGCTGGAGAAGAGCCAGTTACTGATGAATCAGCAGTAACTTTCCCTGCAAGCATATGAAATCCTTGCTCATCTGCCTGCACGGCCGACAAAGGGCAGGGAAACCCCACTGCGCAGTGAGGGAGAGCAGCCAGAGGACCCAGGCCCTTCCTCCCTTCTCCGAGAAGCAGTGACATTCCTTATTCCTGTGGAGCTATGCAGAAGAGACATCCCTTTGTCCTGGTCCCTTCCTCACAGCTTCACTGTCATTTTACCTTTTACCTCTCATTACCCCTTTACCTCTCATTAGCTTTTTACACTAATGAGAGATAGTAAATAAAGTCCCCTGATTTCTTTAGGCACGGAGCCCAACGCCTTTTCTCGTCTCTCGTAGAGAATGTGAGAAGTGCTTTCCCTGAGGACCTCGGTTGGAAGCCTCAGGAATGAGCTTAAACATAAGCTTAGGTTTAAATATCACATTCCAAATGAAGTCAACAGACTTCATGTGCTTTGCTGAATAAAAGCCTAAATTCTGCCTGTCTGTCAGGCAGTTAAAATGTTATCCTTCCATTTTAGTTTTGCCTAAGGTAACAGCTTTGGCGCTCGCTCGACTATTTGATAAGAAATGCTCTCGGAAACGGGAGGAAGCCTGGCAGAAGGCTCTCCCATGCTGTGATTATCACGTTTGACAGTAGTTAAACACAACTGGGAACACCAAAGCGCAGCCAGCCTTCAGGTGTCCTTTGCCACACCGCACGCTCTAGTAAATTCACGCTCTTTTAACGGGGCTGAGTGTTCATCACGGCTCTGTGAACCAACAACAGCACCCACAAGCCAGAAGGGCTCACTCATATCCATGTGAGTATCTCCGGCAGCAAGAACAGAGATGTAGCGACAATCTGAGCAGTTTTGACAGAGCGATCTGCAAACATAACATTTTGCGAGTTTTCCTCGAGGCTTGAAGTACCGCTCTTCTGTCATGACCTGTTACTAATCTAAACTTTACACCATTTTGCAATGACTGAATGCTGTTACAGTGCTTGCAAAATATTAAAATCAAAAGCATCCACAACCACTATACCACATATTAATACAGTTTTCATTAAGATACATGCTCATGGGGTCAATTTTTTTTCAAAGCGTCGCAGTCCATTGCAGTCATTTCAGACATACATGCTGCTGTTGGAAAGAGCAGAGAGCACCATGAAGTAACATAGAAGAACGTTTCCCCAGGAAAACAGACTGAATTCTGTCCCTTGGTGTAAGCAAACCAAGTATCCCAGCGATTAAACAAGAATTACACTATTGAATCAAGAAATGCACTTTAGCCTACACAGTTAACCAATATACTGAACAGGAGCACTATGAAGAAACATGCAAGGACATACACTCTGCCACACAGCAGCTCCCCAGAACAACTCCAGTATAGAAAAAACATTAAGAAGAGATCAAAAAAAACTATTTTACAGTTTTTTATCAAATGGCATATACAGGCTCAATTTAGAGCTATATTACTAGAATTAATACATCTCTAGAGCAAGCTTGCAAAAGAAAATATTTTCCAATGATCAGAAGAAGATGTCTCTGGATCAGCTTTCCAGTAGATTCAGCAGGGGTCAGCTACTTGAGAGGTGGGAATTTTGAGCTTGGCACATTTAGGAAAGCAATCACATGATGAGTTGCCTGTGATAGTGTGAGCGGTCGCAGTGACCCAGGAATGCAATGCAAGCAAAAGTTCTGAATTCAGAGCTAAGCTGCAGCAGGTACAAAAAAAAAAAAAAAGTATGCAGAGACATCAAAAGGACTCAGGTCTCTCTGAGTCAGTGCTAAGTCACCAAAGCTCTGGGAAAGCTCTGGGCTCAGAGATTGAGAGAGGGATCTAATTAGCAGCCTCCATTCCAAACTTCTCTAAATTTTCAGTTCTTTTGTTTCTGAAGCAGCTGTATGCAGCAATTGTTCCCACACAAAACACAGGAAAACTCTTTTTATTAAGCATTTACTCCAGCACAGGTATTTTTATGCCATCCGGACAAACAGAGGTGAGATAGTACCTTCGGACAGGTCTTGTGGCACGGCAGTGGCATTCTTGGTCACCTGCCCGATGGCACCTGCCTGATGTCACAGGCCAGCCAGTCTGAACTGGCAACTCAATTAAATTAATTGTACTGTACAGCAAATTTTCTGAGGTACAAAGTAGAATTATGGTTCCCAACTCTGGGGAAGATGAGTGTTAAATGAAAGAAGAGAGTAAGGGGAAGCAAAGAGGCAGATACAGTACAATAAGGCAAAGAAAGTGAAAAATGGGAATCTAAGAGCAACTACACTGAGGAACCAAAGAGACTAATAATAAAAAAAAGAATTAATTGCTCCTCTCTGTGCTGCTGAGGATCTCTCCTTGTACCCTTCAAACTTCAGAGGCTACTTGCACTCAAACCAGTTGAGCTGAATGCAAAGGTCCTGACTCAGCAAAACACTTTATCGCTTGGAGCTGAACGTATGTTTAAATGCTTTGTGGCACTGGGTCTCCAGCACTTAAGGGGAATAAGGAAAGCAGGAACAGAAAAATAAGTGGCAGTATGTTGGACTTGGCAGAAGCAGCAGAATGCACTGTGTCCAGTACGTGACATGAGCTGAAACGGAAGGAGGCTGGGAACAGAGTTTAAGAACTAAGAGGTTTTTAAGTACCAACAGACTAGATGATATACTGGCTGAGAAGATCTAATCCTGAAGTTAAGTGAAGCTAATGAGGCTCAACGATTTCTCCAAAACAGATCAGAGTTTTATGAGCAGGGCTGTTCTACCTTTGGATTGTGCCTCGCTTTTCAAACAATGGCCTTGCTGCTTCTCACCCTTTTTGTGATTCATGAACATTTCCATCAGACTGAAGATTTGAGACAGGCACACTTTAGGAACAGGATAGCAATGGCACATACACTGCAGGAGTGAGCGAGGTGGGGGAGATCAGAGTGTCCAAAACTGCAGGAGTGAGCGAGGTGGGGGAGATCGGGGTGTCCAAATTTGGGTCACTGGGCACGAAAGCATCTGAAAGTATGAGATGCACCTGTGGCTCTATCACCTGATGCACACATACTCCCTCTACAGAGTAAGATCCCATCATGGGAAGCCCCTGTGTTTTGGCCACAAGATGAAGATACATCCAGGCACAAATTGCAAAAAGAGAAACAGCAAATGAGAACAGCAGTTGAGTGAGGTGTCAGCCGCAAAAATTATCAAATAAGCCACTCTCGTATTTGAGGAAATTTAATCACTGCATAAAAGCAAAGCACCACCAGGAACACTAAAGAAAATTGTTAAGACTTCAAAAAAAGGAGGGAAGCAAAACATTACTGTTATATAAGGAAGACACTAGAGAAAACAGCAGAAACCATGAAGGTGTTCATGTTCTCATTTTCAGGGTTTTGCAATGGACAGCTTACATTGACTGGCCTCTTTGAAGTTTCGCTATTTCATACTTCAGCTATGTATGTCTGCCTGAACGAAAAAAAAATGACCTAGCAATCAGGTAAATACATTTTTATCTGCCTATCTTTAATGCTACTCTCTTGTCTACAGCACAAAATAGAAGATAAAGTTGAGATGAAACCCATAAAGCAAGAGAATACAATGACTGGTGTATATGACTTAACGGTATAATTTAACGGACGTATTTCCTGCCATAAAAACGCATTTGTGCCTTTCTTATGATCTGCCAGCTTGTGAGTAATGAAATATGTGATCTTCTAGCTACTTAATTATTGTAATATTTTTGTAGTTTGGTTTTGCTTAGGAATTATTTAATAATCCTTTTTTTCCACATCATGTTTCTACTCTGCTTTATCCCATAGATAATTACAAATAAAGAGATTTACAGCTTCTCTATTTCTGATCTGAGAACTCATGTGGATAAAGTAACATACATGCCTTTATGTTTTATAAGACTTTCATTTCAAATATCAGGTTATCTTTTGATATTAAATCTTCATCTCCCACAGTTATCAAAGACGACAAAGCTTCTAAAAGGTCTGTGTCAATGACAAATCACCATTATTTTTAAGAAGCAATTTGCATTTCTTAAAGTGAATATAAGAAAGTAAAATAAAAAGTAGTCTCTCTGTATTTCTAACATCTGAGACATTTATTTTGGAACTATTGTTCAGTACATGCCTCATAGTACAGTCACCACAGCAAGATATAAATATTGCAGCTGCCAAAGAAGTAGCATGAAGTATCCAAGGATTCATTTCAGTCCCACTGTGCTTTCGCTTTCCTTTATCAGCAACTTACCTTCAAAGGTGTTTCATCTATTTCAAAATGTTTCTACAACTCCCTCATTTTTTTTCATGGGTTTGGGGAGTACTAACAGACCCTCCCACCACAAGGGAATCTGACAATGCTCAGATAAATATCTGTTTAGAGACTGAAGGTTGTGCTAGACCCACTACCAGATTACAAGTGGTCTGGAGACCCTGTTGTAAACACTAACTTTTGGGAGGCAGAGAAACAGATGAATTAAATCTTTCCATTTCAAAATAGCAATCTGACAAAGTGTTTTTTCTTGTCCGTTCCCCCCTTCAAAAACGAGGTTCAGGAGATTTCAGAGAAAAAGGTTTTCACGACTAATGAGAGGCTTAGCTGAAAGCTCCTACAATTTAAAGCACGGTGTTCCTTTCTCCCTATTTAATTGTCAAAGGGAACACCATGTTTTAATTCTGCCTTTTCTTTTTACTAATTGCACAGAAAGCTGGTTCATTTAGCTTATTTAGTTCCATGCAGAATTAAACTCTACAAAAACAAAATGTAAATCATGCTCAATCACTGACAGTTTAGACTACCGGCAAGCAGTTAGGTCTTGCTTGAAGGGAGAGAGAGTTTAAATGCATATCCATTACAGAAGTCAGGATCAAACACTGCTTTCCCAGCCTTACAGCTGTGCTGGCTTTCCAGAGATGCACACCAAGACAGAGGTTTTGACTGCCTTTGTTGTTTTGCTCGACACTTCTGGTCCCACTACTCAACCTTCAGCTTCAGGTGAAGAAGTCATCTCAGGGTGAGGGAAAGCAGGAGGAGGGGAGAGAGATCTTTCCTAGCATCCTGAAGAGCCTCATCTCTTTTTAATTAATCAACACCATGCACGTGTGACAATATTCACAATATGGAAAATAGCTTCTCCTTTCTTTCCAGAGGACAAAAAAGTTGTTTCAGATCCCCAGCTGGCTTCAGAGAATGTAGGTCTATGAAAAGTTGACAAATATTAATGCAGATATTCATCAGCCAAGGACCTAGCTCAGAGGGCTTCAGAATAATTTCTCCTCAGGAGCATTCCAAATGACCCTTACTGTACTTTCTCTGGGTAAAACTCTGGGCAATGAGAGAAGAAATATTCTCTCCAACACCTACAGCACTGTACTGAGTAGGTACCCACACTGCAGCCCATTAAGGAGCACATGCTGGAGCAAGGAAGAAGTGTGAGGAGGGAGCAATGGATATGAGCTGTTATGAACACACCACACCTCCCAATCCTCAACCCCACTGTGGTGCTCAGGGTGGGGAGGCAGAGGAGTCAGGGATGAAGGAGTAAAGTTGAGACTGGGATAAAGCACGGGTCAGGGAGGGAGGATGTAAGGAGAAAGTGTTTTACCTTTTGTCTTCGTTTCTCACCATCCAGCTCTACGTTTAATTGGCAATAAATTAAATGAATTTTCCCCTGGTCTAGTCTGTTTTGCCCACAATGGTGATTGTGATCTCCCTGTCTTCATCTCAACCTACAGGGTTTGCCATCTTGGTTTTTTTCCCTGTCATGCTCAGGAGGGAGGGTGATAGAGCATCAGGTAGGCATCTGGCAGTCATCCAAGGTCAAACCATAATAAGCAGCTAAATAATCTAGAGCCCTAAATCTAATATTCTTCAATGATTCAGGCTCTCAGAGGGAGGAGATGTTTCAAGATATCCAAGTATCCAGCATGTACACCAGGAGGAGTCAGATTTTTAGCTGATGAGAGGGGAGGATCTATCTTAGAAACTCCCAGTTCTGGCCCTTAGGTACCCACGCCACCTCCTCCCCAGACATTCCCATCCACACTGCAGGGACTGTTCAGGTTTCTGGTAATTACTAACTCAATTGCCACAAATTACAGCCTGTTGTATTAAGAAAACACAAAACTGGTGTGAGTTTACCTTTACTGCGTGAAGCTTCACTGCCATTTTAGGGAAGGGGGCATATTTTTCCATGGAATGTTTGGGCTTCTTTTTCTGTTTTGCTTTGTTTTTGTAATGTTAGTGTGACCTCTGAATCCGGGCAGTAAAAGGTCTGTCTCTTCCAAAATTTTCTGCTTGGTGAGAGCAAATTCAAAGCAATTCACTGTAGAGATGTCAGAACTGGCACAGAACAGCAAAGACTGTATTATATTTAAAAATATAACACAGGTGCTCAGAGGTTAAGCTCACCTGTTCTGATCTCAAGCTGACGTGACATAAAATCAGAGGTAGAACAGCTTTTGTGAACTGAGCTGAGGGAACAGGCCATTCATTAAAATGTCATACTGAAACACTGGAGGTAAGTGACAACAGTTTAAACTGAACGCAAAAATAGCATTAAGGCCAAAAAAAAATTTTTAAAAAAAGAATCCTTATTTAGCAGTCCAATAACATTTAAAAAGACTTGATAGTAGCTGGTCAACCATCATTTCCAGAAAAAAAACAACAAAACAAACCAACCAACCAAAGAAAAATCTCCACGATTTAATGTAGAAAGAGAAAAATAAAGACAACCTCAACACTACAAAAGAAAAGGGAATACAACTTCTGTCTTTAAGGCTAAACTCAGCAAACACCTGTGTACCGTCTAAATTTAGGAATAGAAAGCTAGATCACCCCTGTCAAAAATACCTGTGCCCACCCTACTACATAGGGAAACATGAGGTGCTTTTTTCAGTATGTGTGCAGCATCCTATAATGTGGAGCAGTGAAGAAGTGAGTCAGTGCTAGAAGGGCAAAGCTGGGAAGTGCAGCCAAGAAAATCAGAGCCTAGAAGTTACAGCGGTGGCAGAAAGAAGATTTGCTGCTGTCCTGGGGCTAAGAGGGAGAAGTGGATGATATTTAGTCCTTTCACATTCTACCAGTCTACACTCCTGGGGACAGGATCTGAGTAAGTTTGACTGAAGCAATCAAGTAAAATGGAGATGTCATGCTGGAAGGGATAGCATGACTGGACAAACTAGAGGTCACAGGCTGGATTTTGCCTCTGGTGCCTGTCTTCTCTTCACTATCTGAAAAGACAAATGGATTCTTTTTACATTTGCCCCAATGTAGCAGGCTTGCCTTGCCAAGATAAACACTAAAAATTACAATTTTTAAGTTGTGGAAGTTGATGCTGGTGTCCCTAACTGGGTTTTACAAATCTCATTTAGGACAGCAGATTAGCTTTATGAAAACACTCCTGCAAGGTAAGTAAACAACAACCCTATTTGATGAAAGGAGGCACAAGAGGTTGAACTGCAGCAGCTCCTGAAAAAGAACCCAAGATTTCCAGTCCTCACATATGTTAGCTGCTTTCCACAGGCATTCATTTCCCTATTGCAAAATAAAGCTTCATAATTTCCAACTGTTTTACTGCACTGATGCAGTGAAATCGAAAAGCAGTGCTAGAGGCTTCCTCAACAGTCAAGAGCACAAAGGTTTGTATAGAAATGCAGAGCTTGATGCAGAGCGTAGGATCCTTTCCTCTCCCTTAGCATATGCATTCAAAGGATATAATACATAAAGAATGCACTCCAGAAATTGCTATCGAGCTGAAGAGCCCTCCAGTGATTCAGTCTCACTGCAAGCTTGAATTTCCTTCACTGTTCCCAAGGAGTTCTTACCCAAAGACACCAGCAATCATAAATAAATGTACAGCAGTTGGCTATCAGCAAATTTCCATGATCCATTAGTTTGGATCTGTGCTAAACATGAACCAAAACTGAAGAAGTTACGGGTCAGGGCACTGATGTACAAGTGAGGCTGGCAATACAGGGAAAAGTGCAGCCTCAGAATGTACTACACGTGGTTTCAAATCCATCTGGGCACCTCTCTTCAATAACAGACTTTGGGTTTAATGGGTGGTCCTCCTGTTTCTGGCTCTGTGGCAAACAGGACGCTTACTGAAACACTAACCCTTGATGTACTCAATACACTCAATGCAGTGAGAGCTGCAAATAAGCTTCATGTAGCTGCTGGACGCTGTAAGCTTCAGGCTTTCCCCCTCTTTTGTACAGTAAACCCCAGATTTTTTCTCTCCCTTTGACTGGAGGATGAATGGAATGAGTGAGTTCAAAGCAAAGAGTTATGCTGTAGGTTTGCTTGTTGTGCAGAAGAAGGGAAAAGGCCTCCAGCTTTCCTGAAGCCCAGACAAATACTGAATATTCAGGTAAGTACACAATACTTCTTTTACTTGGCACTAAACCATGAGACAAGAAGATGGGTGGAATGGAGTCACTTCCCAGGAGAAAAGACATAGGTCTTCTCACCTATCTGTCAATAAACAGGGAAAAAATCCGGTAGCCCATGCTATTCTTCATAGTGTTCTGCCCTTCAGTGTGTCCATTTATATTTATACAAAATGATAGTAAAAAGTCTGCAAATTAGAAGGCTAGGAGTTTACACTCACTTTGCTCCCTATAAACATGCAAGATGAAAAGCACTGGAGTGGAGGGAAGTAAATCAGGCATTCATGGTAGAAGTGGTAGGAAAAAGAAGATTGTAATACTTCCATGAAATCCACATGGCAGGTTGCAGAAGAGCCTTTTAAGCACAACACTGAGACCCTGCTATGTTGGGACCTCATCATGCCCTACGGGCTATGCAGGGCCTTAAGCCCCTGTCAATCTCTGTGATGCTCCTTCTTTCACACAACTGGTGCTGTAGCAGAGGGTGAGTTACTTGACAAGCAACTTGCATCTCTCAGATGATTATTACATGCTCTGACCTTAAAAATCGGGAGTGAAATGGTGGCACAAATGTAATACAAGAAGACAGTACCCACTCTCCTGGGAATCTTAATGGCACTACTGTGCACTTTTGAACCAGGCAGAAAATTCAAGAAGGTATGTAACAAAATAGAAGTAAGCTTTTGTGGAACAAGTCTGATCAACATCTCTGTCAATGTGTTTCCCTCCTCCAACATTTCAGTGCTTTTAATCTTTGTGTCGCCTTTCCCACGTTTCAAATAAACCAGGAACTATTAATGCATTTTCTTTCATTTCAAGAACCAGGCAGGATCTTGGCTCAGGACATGGTGATCGGAAACAGCTCTTTTGCCTTGGCATTGAGTCTGCATGGACATAAAATGCTTTGGAAGCCACGATGGCATTGGCAACATAATTCTTTCAGTGTTATCTATGCAGTGTAAATCCAACTTTTTTTGAAATTCATTGCCTGCCAGGCAAAACTATTCATGCATAATACATATCTTGGAGTTGGACACAAGATTACTGACATTGTATTACTCCCCATATCCTTTGTCGTGGACGCTCTGCATTCCTGGTAAACAGAAAAAAAAATAAAAATCTTACATCTCTCATAACGAAAGACTTATCTATGTCTTTATTTACCATTTTTGAATATTGGCTGAAATTTTAACATCAGTATGAAAGTTACTCCTGTTCTTTCTGTTCACGAAGTTTTGAATTTGTTTGCATTGCTCATAAACTACCTTCAGAGTGACATTAAGAGAGCATGCTTTACAACAAGCACAACCACAGTACAAGTAACAGCATGTGTTATAAAGAAGGTATGTATCAGTCATTGTGGGGGTAATTCTAGCTGTAACAAAATAAAAAAATGAAGTAACTGCAATTTTCCTCTGAAAAGCTAAACCTCAGTTTAGATTCTGCTAACGTTCTGCACACTTTTATAAGGCAAGACAGTGTCACATTTGAGCTTTGCTTTGTCATCTTTCTGAACCTAAGCTTCTCATCAGACACCTTGAAAAAAAAGTATTAAGCTTCCAGAAGGAAATATGTATGTATGTACTGTGTTGCATACAGGGGGTAAGGGCAGTGCATCCTAGACACAACAGGGATGCAGGTATTCAGGAAAAATACCTTCAAACCATGCCAGGATAACTGTCTCTGTGTCAATGGTACAATGCTTGTTCGTGAGGTTTGCAGACTATGGAAATTCTGATGTCAGAAGAATGGCCAAAGATGGGTTTGACAGATCATGAAATCACAGAATCAAAGAATGGTTTGGATTGGAAGAGACATCTAGTCCACCTCCCCTGCAATGCACAGGGACATCATCAAGTTGCTTAGGTCCCTGCTCAACTTGACCTTGAATGTTTCTAGGGATGGGGCATCTGTCACCTCTCTGGGCAACCTGTGCCGGTGTTTCACCATGCTCATTGTAAAAAAAATTCTTCCTTTTATCTAGTTGTAGTCTACCCTCTTCTAGTTAAAAACTTCCAAAACAATTTCTAGGGGCTAGTAGTGGGTCAAATGTAAAAGAAACCCAGCCTTTGAGGCAATTAAAGACAGCCTATAAGCATGTTCTTCTAAGTTGTCCCACTGGCCACTTGGGAGTGTGACTATTGACCTGATCAAAGTTATTTTCAAGGCATTTCCAAGGTGTTTGTGAGGACGTTGGTATGATTTAAACTCTTGGCTTTGTATTACATAATAGTACAGTGAGCATGATAAACATGCAGAATAAATTGTGGAGCAGAAGTCAAGCTGGCAACGGCTGCCAGCACGGACCTATCAAACATGCAAGCCACGAACCCAGGTATATGGGGTTCTCCCCCCAGTGTTAATCACAGTCAAGTCAGTATTTTTTTCAAGGATTATACAGAGTACAATGATAGCACAAGGAGTACAATGCTAACATTTGTACTAGCAAATGACACAAAACATCACATGACAATTTCTTGGCAGTTTCCAAAGATGGAAATACAGCCAAAAAGTCTTTAGGGTAGCTTTCCATTAGTGACAATACATCCACTGATGAAGTATTTGGTTTTCCCATCTCACCCCTGTGATTTTTTAAACAGAGTAATTGTCAAAATCCAGTCTGCTTTCACTTCAGAATCTCAAATGACAGGGCTCAAAGACTTCCTTGTGGCTTTGTCTAAGTTCTCCTTTCTTTTACTGCACCTCCTTCCTCCTGGATTATATCCCTATGTATAGGTGTTTGCTCAGTTAAAATCTAAGACAGAAAGGTGATACGGTTATTTCATGGGAGCTACTCGATGAGAGCAATCTTGGGTTTGCATATCACAGCTGGTGGGGGCCGTGTCCGCACCAGAGAAGCAGCAGGTCAAGTGAGTTCACAGGCTGCAACCGTGCTGCATGCCCTGAAAGCTCCCGTGCTTAGTTTTGTGAGGGTCCTGGGGTAGTGGTGTTAAACAGGACAGGCAGGCAGCAAGCATCTGAAAGCAGCTGTTCCTGTATAGGGATGGGCTGCAATAAAAGCCAATGCTGGCCGAGGCACCTGCCACCTCTGTAGTGCCTCTGAAAAAGCAGTTGCCTGCAGAGAGCCTCTGGAGCTGTTCCAGAAAGTTACTCAGTTTTTGAAAGCGTGAAGCAACAAAGTGAGCGCTGATACTGCCTAGCCAGGACTTCCCAGTCATGTTATCTGAGCTACAGCCATGACCTTGGCTGCAGGGAGCAAACTTTCCAAAAGGAATACAGTCAAGTGCGATGGACATGTGGAGAAGGCCAGTCATGCGACCCTGAGCAACAGCCTGCATCAGCAAAGAGCCAACAGACACTTGTAGCTATCTGGTATGGTTATGTCGTCTTCCTTTGTCAGAACCTAAACAACCTGCCTTGGGCAGCAAGGATGAAGGAAAACAGTGGAGAAGATGGAGACAAGGCAGTCTGTAGGAAGACACCAAAGTGACTGCCAGAAGAGAAGAAAAGGACTCGTTACACGCAAAAGTTCTTTTCCATAGCAAATTTAGCCTCGTATCAGATATCACTTCAAGTATATGACAGTCTCTGCTACTGTTTTGGCAAAAGTGACTTTTCTTTGTGAACAGCCTTTCAGGATTATTTTCATCCTGCTGGTTTCCACATTTGGCCAGGCTGATCTCCTGCCAAGGGCTGCTGCTGAGCTCCCCACCCCTCTGATCCTCACAGGACCTCAACCACTCCTGTCTCTCAACTCGAGATCAGGAACAAGAGGGTGGCCTGGATCATCAGCCCTGGAGGAAACCAAATGCACCAGCCAGAGGGAGCCATGCCACTGCCAAGAGGGTCAGCAAGAAATCACACTCCATTGCCCCTCACATTAACTATTTAAAAGTCTCCAGAGAAAGAAAAAAACTTTCCTTCCTACCACATCCAGTAGGATGTTTCTTTCCAACAATCCAAGCTGAAATAAAACACCAGGACCTATGCCAGCGCATGCTGAAGTAGAAGCAGATGCAAACCATGCGCTGTTCTTCCAGGGATAAAGTGACACAAACCCCAGAAATGCAAGACCAGAATTTTCCATTTAGAAGTTATGCCAGCATTTGTAAACCTGATACAACCTCAGGATTTTTACCATTCTGATTTATAAATCAGTGATTTCCATCCCAAGGGTAAAGAAAGGATTTATATTTGAAAGTGTATTTGGGATTTATTGGCAGGATTTGTACTGTAAAGGCATGGAAGGATTTGTAAAACTAATTTCTCACTTATAAAAGCTTTTGAGGATTTTCGTGTGGTAAATCCAATTAAAGTAATTTTAATGTCATGATTAAAAATCAGGCAACCCTGCCCTCCAAATTTTAAACCATGTCACATCCTCATCGGTGAGAGCCACTGGCATAGTTAAGGGTGCCCTGCCATTGAATGAGGTTATCTGGAAAAGCCTCAGCTGCCTACCATGGAGAGGGGAGACAAGCAGCTCAGCTTCCAGCCAGATGGGTGCTGGAAAAGAAGAAATATTGATGGCACAGAGTACCTTCTTTGTTTGCTCACCTGCACCTCCCTTGAGCCAAAGCAAGGAATCTCAGCCCCAGAGAGGCTGATGGGAGACCACCTCCTCCTTCAAACTCAGCTGTGCACCCTCTCCCAGCTCATCCAGGGCAGCAGATATAAATAAAGGAAAGGATCTGGTGAATGACCAACCGTCTCCAGACCATGGCTGTCTCCTGGCTGATGTACCCAACAGTTCCTCCTGATGCTTTAACTGTTGTGGACTTCTCTTCTACACCCATCCCTGTCTGGCTCAGGGCACCCCCAAACACACGATGTTACAGCTCAGTTCACAGCGTTCACAGCACTGTTTCCCACCAGCACATCTTCATGTCAGAGATGGCTTGTGGTTCAGTAAGGATACTACCATCAAGCTTACTGCTACCTGAAAAAACTAAGATCCAGACACTGCTAATTGTTGAAACCCCAGCCTTCCCAAGCTGGACAAGGCATGCTGCCTTAACTCTGCAGGGTTTATTTTTGAGACCTAAACTAATTTAGATCCTAAACAGATTCAGGTTTTAAAACTCTACTGGACTCTACTGGTGCCCAGGCTCTGGCAGAGGGGATCTGCAGATGTGGCCTCTGTGAGGAGAGGCTCGGGCTGCCCCATGCCGGACACAGCCAGTTCCAGCCGGCTCCAACCGACCCACCGCAGGGCACGGCTGAGCCCCGCAGCCACCATGGCGGCGCCTAGGGGAAAGCCTGGGGAATGGAGGGAAAAACACTGCCCGGCGGTGAGGGGAAAGTGTGAGAAACAGCCTTGGGAGTATGGAGAGGAGGAGAAGGTGCTCCAGGTGCCCAAGCACGGATACTCTGCAGTCTGTGGAGAGACCATGCTGGAGCAGATATCCACACTGCAGCTGTAGAGGACCCCACACTGGAGCAGAATGTACCCTGAAGGAAGCTGCAACCCATGGAAAGAACGCCTTTTGGAGCAGGTTTGTCCTGAAGGACTGCAGACCATACAGAGACCACACCGGAGCACGGAAATGTGTGCAGAGGAAGGTGCAGCAGAGAGGAGCTGTTATGGATCAGCTGCAACCATCTATCACCAAAAATACCTGTGCTACTTAGAGGGAGAGGAGGCAGCGAAGCTGGGGAGTAACTGGCAATAAATTAAATCATCACAAAGATGATCAGGGGGCTGGAACATCTCCCCTTTGAGGACAGGCTGAGAGAGTTGAGGTCTTTAGCCAAGAGAAGGCTCTGCAGAGACTTTATAGCAGCCTTCCAGTACCTAAAGAGAGCCTACAGGAAAGGTGGGGAGGGACTCCGTATCAGACAGTGTAGTGATAGGATGATGGGTAATGTTTTCAAACGGAAAGAGGGTAGATTTAGATTAGATATTACGAAGAAATTCTTTACTGTGAGGGTGGTGAGACACTGGCACAGGTTGCCCAGGTAAATTGTGGATGCCCCATCCTTGAAAGTGTTCAAGGTCAGGCTGAATAGGGTTTTGAGCAATCTGGTCTAGTTAGGAGGTGTCCCTGCCCAGGGCAGGGGGCTTAGAAATAGATGATCTTTAAGGTCCTTTCCAACCCAAACCATTCTATGGCTCTATGATCAAGTCTGGTTTGCCTATGACAGTAATTGGTAAGTGATCCTCCTGTCCTCGTGTCGACCTACAAGCTTCTTCATTTATTTTTTTCCACCTGCCGAAGAGTGGGAGTGGGAGTGAGAGTGTCTGGGTGGGCATCTGGCAGCCAGCCAAACGCAACCCACCACAGAAACGCAGGAGGTGTTGGCACAACTCTGGCTGCTGAGGTAGCAGCACTTCTACTATCCTTTTTCCATGATGAAAATTCCACATTTCGTAATTCTTCCTTGCCAGTCTGTCAGTATTTTCACTTGTTAGCCTAATTATGAGCTCATATTTTAGAGAAAAACAACCACCATCCTGTTCTGATGTTTGAAATAGCTAATGCAAAACAAAGGAATTCCAAGTACTTACTTCACTGTTCACAAGAAATGAGTTGATTACAGTAACTTTAAAACCAACTAGTATCACATATGCACTTGGATTTTTACCAGAGTCTGTTTTCTATATCCAAATTTGCGAATCAGTTTCTAAGTCTCCCACGTCAGCAGCGAGAACAGCCTGCTTCTTTACAGACAATAAAAGGACTTTTAAACAAACCAGATTCCAACATTAGGGCCAACTGTCTGCAGGGTAAGATCAGGGGCCGAGTCCATTAGCTATGCCAGACCCTGCCAATCTGCATCTGGTGAAGACTTGCAGAGAGATGCAGTTAGTGGAGCCAGGGACCAGACATCAGGAGAAATGAGTTGTGAGTGGTGATAGAATTCCATCCCTTGCTCATTTAAAAGGTTTAGGTAACTCACTTCATCTCACGGTGCCCCACTGCAAACACAGAGAGCAGGGAAGATATTCTTTTCTGCTACTTCCAAAGGAGCTGTAAAGCAGTATCTGGTTCCTAGCAGCTTTGGGATTGCGGGCAGTAAAAAATGTGGAGGCAATTCTGATTTAATTTCACTCCTAAATTCTGTCAAAGAGCATCCAGTAAATAGGGAATATTCTTTATTATGACTAACAGCACCATAGGGTTTCAACCAGGACTATGAACTTAACTCATCCAGGAGAAAAATAAAATAAAAAAGACAATACGCATATGCCTACAGATTGGGGAACACTTTATTCCTTCAATATGTTTATAGGCCAAGCTGATAACAGCTTGCCCAAGGCTGCCTGCGATGGCAGCGCCAGAACCAAGGATTTACCTGTGACTTTTCACTAGACCTAATTCCAGCTCTTCAGCCTGAATTCTCTCCTTGACACGTTCACAAAATGAATGAAGAGGGAGGAAATTCCAGTATTAGCTGAGATAATTCTGATGAACCAGAAAAACTATAGTCTGGCTGGAACATGTGTTTCTCTCCAACGCATCAGAAATGGGAACGACGCAATGTAATCCCCAGCAAACCACTGGCTTGGTAAAACAACTAATTGCTGACCTTATAAAGGTTTAATAGGATACAAATTTCTGCTAACAGAATAGCACAGTGTACAATTAAGTTTTATCTTTTGATGAAGAAACCTCGTTTGTACTAAAAGATTGGGTGGTTTATATTTTCTGTTTCAACAGATCATTTAAGATTTAACAGATTGCTGAAAAAATTGTTTAAATATGCAAATTATCTGGGCATTTTGTAATATTTCTCCAAGGGCTTTTTCCCAGTAGTTCTCACCAGATCATGCAAATTACCAGTGATTTAGAAAAGGAAGCACATAATATTTTAATTGACAGAGTGTTTATTTCAGCTCCAGTTCTTTTTACATCTTCCCCCTCATATAACTAGAAACAGATGACCTCCAGGAATTCCCATATTCTGTGGGGCTCATGACAAAAATTGAGTATTAGGACAGAAGGAGCACAGGAAATTAAGTGTTTCGTGTAGATAAAATGAGCTGACTTGGGGAATACGAATAGTACTAAATTACACTGTACAGCCTGCCCTGTACACTTAATTTCCATGATAAATGATGAGCTGTAATGGGTATTCATGCATTCCTTGCACGGCATCCCCAGAACTTCATTTTGCCTCTCCCCACGTGGCTGTCGGGCTCGCCACCCCCTCGATGCTCAGGGTGGGGGCAGCTTACCCACCCATGGTTTCCACCGTCACACGCTGCTGCAGCCAAACCCCATTTCCATTAAGCACTTGATGCTCAGGGAATCTACCTTTCCACCCCAAAGCCACAAAAAGGAAAGGAGGTTTTCTCCCTCTTTCCCACAACTGTCTCCTGAGACTAACTCTTTAATTACCCTACTTAACCACCAGCAGCCCGAAATCTGAACCTCTGGGCCAAAAAAAACAAAGAAAATGCGAAAGAGAAGGGCAAAAAAGCGCCAGCTTTTTTGTTAATGAGTCATGCACTGCTTTCACTTACCCACTACCTGGTGAAAAGGGCAATGCATTTGTAATTGCATTACAGAATAACATTAGATACAACATTTGTTGGGTTTTTTTCCTGTTTTCTTGAAGCTCAACCTCTGCACCAACCTAGAGAGGAAGCACTCAATCCCTGCTAGCCAAATGGTCTCCCTCATACTCTTCTGCTGAGAGGCCAACCTTGCAGTGGCAGATTTGGGTACGCTGGCTTCAGCACACGCACAGTTCCCCAGTGACCCACTTCAATCAGAATCCGAAAAGAGCGATTCCAGCCCTGCAATGTGGTGTGAGCTCTGCTACCTCATGCATTATGTCAGCATGAAATATTTATAAATCAGAGAACAGGGGCAGCCTCCTTCTTTAAAAAGTGTGATGATTTTTTTTTTTCAAATGTATGAGGGCAACTTTTAAGAATTTGCACCTTGTTTGATATCTAGAGTTTAATAGCCCAGTGCCCACTCCCCAGTCACAAAAAAGGAGCCAAGTTTTCACCTTGTAACCGATTTTCCTTTAAAAACTGAGCCTAGCCTAAGCAACTATTTTTATATCTTAGGGCTAATTTTGCCTTTCTTTACATTAGCTCTCAACACTGTTTATTTTTTTTTAGAAAAGAAAACAAAAATCAGCATTTGTATCACAATTATCTTTCCCCTGGAAGCAGTTTGCGTTCTGAAATTAAAAATCACAGTCTGCAGTGACACACTGTCCCAAAACTGGTCCTTGGAAAGCCACAGGGGACTGATGGTGACAAATCTGACAACTTAAGAGCCAAATCAGTGTTCCCATAATACAAAGCAGTTGATGGAAAAAGCCACTGACAGGCAGATTCCCTCGCTCTCCCAGATTACAACTGTAAAATATAACTCCTGTTTTAGTTGGAAACCAGAAGGCGAGACTTCAAAAAAGCTTCAGAGAAATTGGTCCCCTGTGGGCACCAGAGTCCTCAGTGAGTGCAGCAGTATTATAGCTTGGAGGACTTGGGGCTGAAGAGCACAAATCTCTGCAAATTAACCTTCTGCTCTGACGTGTTACTCCGCTAACAAATTTTGGAGAAACAGTTACACAATTGACCTGTTCTCTGTAGCACTGATGAAGCTTTACTCTTTTTTTTATGTACAGATTTAGAAGTATTTACCAGCAGAGAACTAATTGACTCTCAGGAGAACAAACCCGATTTTACTTCCTTTGAAACATCACAAAAATAATTCCAGATGCACCGCACCTCGCAAGCAGGAATACAGAAGTTGTTACTACCTAGCATTTCTGAAGTAATGTATTACATAATGACTAACTATATTTGTTTTTTTTCATGAAACATGGAGTGATTTCATATATATATTTTTTGTATTTCCTATGTGGCAAAACAAAGGTTAACTGACTTGCCTTCTAGTCTGCCCTGAAACGTGTCCTGTCTCTGCCACCTGCTAGTGTTTGCCTTCATTTGTATTTCCTTCAAGCCTGTGCTATAGACAGACTTCTACAGAGGTACTGTGTGTGCAGAGATCCTTACAAATGCCAGGGCCACGGTGAATCCAGCCCAGGGAGCCATGAGACGTGCATGGAGCTTAGCACCCGAGCATGCTACATGGCCTCTGCCAGCTAAGGGAAGCACAGCTTTCAGGGGAATAGGCAATTCCTAAATGTCCTAAAAAAAGCTTAACCTCAGTGACAGAACACTATAAATTAGTTACAACTTGGATTATATGTGAAATTTTCAATTCCTAGTTTGGAAACTGCACAGTTTAAACACCAGGACAGATGCACCACAGTCAAATGAGCAGATGCAAATCCTCTGAAACAAGACATTTGCATCCCTTTACTAAAGCAATAATTAGAAGAGTACTAAAGTGAGTAGCAAAAAAGATTAGGCTTTTACTTTATTAAAGGCAGCTGGTCTGACTTTAACCACTTACCTCAGTACAAGGAATCTAGGAAATCAATCACTTGCTCAAGTTGATAACTTTTTTCCTACCTGGGGTCATCACTCGTCTTTGGTCACTCATTCCCTACAAAGCACCATCTCCTTTAATGGCAGACACTGCAGGGAAAGGTACTATGTGGGGAACAAAACTCTGTACTTCACCTATTTCTACCTTCCTGGACATATCCCTACCACCATCACCAAGTAAAAAGGCTCCACTTCACTCACTGCAGCACAGGCTGTGCTAAGCCCAGGCCATCTGGTGCAGATGCACACAGTAAGTACCCACTGAAATTTAGAGAGCAGTTACAGCACGACCTGCAGACCATGGCAGGAGATTTTCATGTCTGAGAAACATTATGTGCTTCCATTATCACCTGCCTTTTAAATGGAGCCCTAAAGCCGAGAACACATTAGCTGTTTTTGCAGGCATTGCCTCCGTTACACACCGCCTTCCTCATGCCCATTTAACCAATTCACCGGGAACTGCCAGGCGTGGACTACACATTGCAATATTCAGTGTTCTGCTTTCTGGCATTAAGTGAACAGATTCAAAATGTGTCAGCTTTACATCAAAGCATCTCTCTTGGAGCCAAACTATGCAGTCCTGTGTTTAGCGTATGACACTGCTTCGGGTTCTAAATGGAGATTACGCTGATTTTCAAATGGGCCGCTTGCGAGCGTGAGACATCCAGGGCAGTTGTAATAAAATATATGCCAGTGTGATCAGTTCAGAAGTACTGCTGTCAGGATCAGCAGCAAAAGGATTTGACAGTTTCAGTCCACTTTCTGAACTGAAAGAGATCCAGCTCCCAATAACCATAACTGGCTATTAAGCCACCATAACTGGTGCCAGTCATGATGCTGACTGGTCGGCTCAGCAGTAGGGCTGAAAGGCAGATGCCATTTCTTCCTAGGTGAAGGAGGAAAGGGTAGTGTAGCCACTAGGAAGGTGACAGACAGTCCTCCAATCTCCTCCACCACAGCCTATGAAATACACTGTGAAACTTTCCACCAATTCCCTGCAGGCTGAACTGGGACACAGGTTACAAACCAAGCAGACTTTAAAAGGAGTTCTTTAAAACGGAAACAAGAAAAAGAGAACCCATCTACATGGGTTACGGTAAATCCATACACTCTCAGCACTATTACTTGTACTTACAACATAAACAGTATTTTAAACAACAGTTTGGCCCTTGTAAATGTTACAATACGTCTCAGCGTAAAACTACTCTTGGCTCCCACTAAACATGAAGGTTTTCAGAAACTTGTACCAGCACTGGAAAGGTCACTGAGGTGACCACTGTGTATCTCGCAGGAGATGCTTCTTTCGTATGCCCCACGCTGTGTGCAAACCAGCCCAGCAGGCTATGTGGAAGCACATTCCCTCCTGTCTTGCTGACATCACTAGAGCAAAATGCTTTCTCCTCCCCCTATTCCTCCTTACTGCCCTGGTGAGGTGGGGTGGGAGATCTTGGGAAAGGGTGGCCACCTCCACATGGCCGGGCATGTGAAGGAGGGAGCTGCCTTTCCAAGTGCTGCTCACGCAGTCAGAGAGCCAGTAACCTGACAGAAAGAGGAGGTGATTCATGAAATGGCTCTGGCCATTTTCTCATTCCCTGAAAACAGGCCAGGCTTCCAGAAGGAGAGGGACTGTGTGGATGACGTTGCAGCTCCCACACTCTGCAGGTCTCTCCGAAAGACAGAAGAAACATCCCTGGGGCTGGTGCTTAGAGGATGACAACCTCTGCTACTCCTTGCTGCCTCTCCTTGAACACAAAGCACCCCTAGAGAGAGCAGATACACTTCACCACCCCCACTCCTTTCTGATACCTGCCTTCTGAGCCCTGCTGCCACCTTTGTGAGCTCAGACGGACAGCTTACCATGAACTAATACAATTACCGAAAGTAAACCAAACCGATCACTAGACAGAGCTATTAGATGGCAAGATGCAGACAACAACTGATTTGCCAGGGAGTAATCAAACACTTTGAGAACTTAAAAAGAAGCAAAACAGTAAATTCACCTTGGCTTTGGATGGGAGAGGCTTTAAATCAAAGCAATGTCTTCTTAAAGCTGATAGATCTGTGCAGTAAACAACGGGAAACATAGTCCCTTTCAGCAGGGGGACAAATTTCTAGAGCCCATTTACTGGAGAAAGATGGGTAGTGTGACATCCTGGATCACAAAGAGATAGAAGAATGCCACAAAGATTCTACACTGGCAATGCACTGCTATGATGATTTGGCTCCAATCATCATTTCCATCTACTTTATTTTAGAGATTAAAATGGCACATATGAACCTTCACTGTCCACATGGACCAGCAGCATTTATTACCATTCCAGTTCCACAGCCCCAGAAAGATTCTATTGACTTCAAGTAAATCAAGTTGTCATTTTCATGATCATTGGAAATCTGTTTTCAGACTTCAAGAATTAAGCCAGACATCGAAAGGCAGGTTTTTATTTTTTTTAGAGAGTCTTGAAAATATCTTGCTAAAAATATAACTAAAAAAAATCCTGTTTCATATATTAAATATAACACTGCTATGAAAAATATGCTAAGTAGCTTAAGAGAGTGAATATATTGTTACTGAAATCTATTTCAAACAGGATTGAGCTTATTTTCACTCTCTTCTCGATCTTTATGAGAAGACACCCTGAACTCTAGGTATTTTGTATTACATCTGCTGGCACTAATTCAAAGGACTTTTTAACCTATATTCAACTACCAGAGATCACAGCGCAATCCAACCTCCTGCACCACCATTTAATTCACCATCTTGGACCACTTTCAAAACCAGGAATGCAGCCACATCTGATTAAGAGTTTATTTATTGTATTCAATGGTTGAGCAGAAATAATGTAAAGACAGCAGTGGAAAGTATGGAAGGATCAAGAATTAGAGCAACTGAGCAAGCAGAGAATGCAAGGGCTTTTCGAGGGGCAAGTGTGTGGTTTTGGTTTAGGTCTTTTTGAGTTGTTTTATTCTTTTTTTTTTAAAATAAAGAACAGGAAAGAGCCATGATGCCGAGACTAAAAAGTCAGGAAGTGCACTGAAGTCCGTGTACACAAAGGCGTGCACTTTTCCAATACCGCGGGTAACATTTTGGTCACAGAAAGCAAGTGTCCCAAAAGCCAGGGGTAACTGCACAGGAGACCACTTGCAGAAAGCCTGAGTCATTGAGGCCTCCCAGAAGTAAGCCTCTTGCTGGATACATGAAAATGGGATCTGGGATCCCTATACACCTGTGAACATATGGGCTGGAAAGCACTTTGTTGTGTTTTTAATTAGCTTTTATAGATCATTTCTCATTGTATTGTCACTGAATTCCTGAAACACCACAGGAAAAAATGACAATTAGCATGCTGAATTTTTTATTGTCTTTTCTTAATGTGCTAAAATCACAGGAAAATACATTTTGTTTGTGTTCAGATAAGTTATGCCACAGAAAACAAGGAAAAAAAGCATCTCTTCACTGCCTTGCTAGTTGTTATTTGTCCTGGCCAGAGGTACTGTCTCTGCGGAGAGAGGGCACACTCAATTCTCTGGCCTTTTCCTTCTGGTTTGAGCTATCCAACTAAAACTTCGCCTGGCACCAGCTGTGATGAATTTTACTTACAGTGAATTAAAGCTGGAATGAGACCAGCAACATACTTCACAGGAGCTGGTCAAGATTTTTGGCTATCAAAAGCCTGAGCCATTTACAGGTCCAAAATCTCCCGTATAGAGCCCAGAGAGGGGCTTTTGCATGACTACATGCAATATGCATTAGGGGCCAAGTTTAAATCTGTGCAGAGATGTACATGCCCTTACACATTGAAAACACCTCCACGGAAGACATACACAAAGGTATAGAAGACCGGGGATTTTGCATTTACATCCCAGGTCCTGACTGGCATTGGAAAATTTTCAGTGCTAGTACTAATCCCTGAAGAATCTCACTGCAAACAACCCTCATTACACAGTAATTCTTTGCTGCCTCCACTTTTTTGACATGTCAGCCACTTCTTAATCCTGTTAACTTCTTAATGAAGGAGTAGTTACACAACGGCATCGCTCCATGGAAGGTCACCGATCTGTCCCTTGAGAGCACTTCCCTGGCACTTGGCAGGGAGAAAAGGGCTCACAGGGTCGGACAACTCTGGGACAAACACCTTTTAGGAGGATGAGACTCCCAGCCAGTGAGAAGCAGCAGCAGCAGGCATTTAGGGCTGAGGAGTAAGACTGCTGCAATGCACCATCTCCTCTGAAGAGATCTCCTGGTTGCAGCTCAGCTCCCTGGGCGGAGGCATCAACAGCCTGGGGCCTCATCCACCTCAGGATGGCTGATCTGTGCCCCGACACATCCCTACAGCACTGGAAGGAGGCTGCTCATCATCCCCCTGGAGGAAGAGCAGCAATGATACTGAGCCTGTGTGAAAAACCAAAAGGAGAGCTTTTTCCTCTATGCTGTTACAGTCCTGTGGTGGACAAGCTGCACTTTCTAGCCCAGACTGGTTTTATTCTGGCTCCCAGGCCTATTTGGACCTGCTATAGTGGAAGAGCAAATGCCTGGGTGGGGGGGGGTGGACTCTTCCAGTCGAGGTGCTTATGACTGAGGCTTTTCTCTTGCTGCAGATGTCACGAGGGCTTTCCAAGCTCACTGGCAGTCCAAGCAGGTGGAACAATGACAAGAAGTAAAATCAGCTGGCTGTTTTCTGAGGAAGAAGCTGCTAAAACCCTCCAGAGTAAAACAGGACTGGAAACACTTCGTTACTTAACAGCGGTCAGTTTGAAGTTCAGCCTCAAGCAACTTCTTAAGTAGGTCAGAGCACAAAACTCAAAGCTGAAGATTGGAATTCACAGGGGCAGACATTGCCAATCCCTGTTTTATGGCACAGGCACCTGGACAGAACGGTTTGTATTGCTTTTGCAAACCAAATATGAGGATTTTGTTGACCAAACCAAGGAAAAGGGTACTTCTCACACCCGAGTGTGACCAGCAGAGCACAGGGAATCCTTAGAGTGGTGAAGCTGCTGCAACACTCTCCTGGACAGGCCAGAGACAGCTCAAAAGATTTTGTTTGTCAGTTTTGGAAGAAAATCTCATAGCTCTTCTTATGCTGGACCATATTTTCAGCCAGTGCATGTTGGTATAAATCAAGTGACTTGAGGATTTTGCCCAGTTAATTGACAGTTTGTATCCCCTGACACAAGTTTAAAAAAAACAAACGAGGGTGACAAAAGGATAGCAACAGCTATAGCGGTGCTACTATTTGTTATGAAGGAGCTGTTAGTTCTGGCGGTTATTAAAACCATTCAACACAAATGACAGATAACAGTAATAAATCAGCTGACTTTTTTCACATATCCACACATCCAGTGCTTTTTTTTTGTTTTTTTGTGAGCACAAGTATTCAGCCTGGAAAAACAACGGCATCTCATTACAAAGCCCTACCAGCAACTGCGACGTACGCTAAATTATTGACACATAAGAAAGCCAAAGTGCAAACCCTGACTTGAGTCACAGCTCCTTCAGATTTAAACAAGGGCTGCTAATTGGTAACTTGCTTTCTGGTTACCAGTCTCACAGAGAAGTAATTACTTTTACATTGGCTAAAAGATGCACTGCATTTTCCCTCAATGCAAGGGTTGTATCCTGATGGGGTGGCCTTGAGAGCCTACCAGGAAGGTGCAAGAGGGCACTCACGCAGCAAGAGCATGTACTCACCACTGCAAGGCCTCCGTGTCCTCCCCATTAAGGTCCCAGCCTCTCCAGGAGACCTCCTCCAGTCACACCCTTACATGCCAGGCAAAGGCTGAGCACCAGGCTGGGCCAATGCACCAAAATTGTGTCCTCATTGGAACATGGCACCATGGGCAGGACAGGGAGGATGAAATGCAGGTGTCCACCCGGGACAGGCAGCAAGGGAGCACACTTGGGAGAAAAGCTCCTAACTACTAAGGTGCAGTCTGTCCTTTTCCTTCAATTATGGAGGACAAACCCTGAGAACAATCCTCCCTGAAACCCCTGCGTACAATGAGACATAGCAAGAGACTACCAAGCAGCAGTTGCCCAACTTCAACACAGCCTTGCTCTCCCCCATGCAGTCCAGGCAGCTGGAAGCTCCTCAGAAAGAGTCCTGGTGATTTTTTGGATGATCCAGCAAGCCTCCTCTGCAGAGAGCAACCTCTCCATGTTTTAAGCAACAAGGACTTCCAAGTAACACAACTTCTTCACAGAAGAGTCATCCTTCAATAAGTCTAAACTAGTCACTGCAAGTTTCTGGGGCTGTTTGGGATTGCAAGTAGTTCTGTGATGACAAGAAATCTCTGGAAGGAAAATAAACAGGAAGTATACAGACATTTAACTGATGCTGTCTCAAAGGCACCTGACTGTACCAGTACCTGACAGAGTTCAAGTGGCATGGAGATGAACTATAGGTGCTATTTTTCTGGACTCCTAAAAATATCTGACAATCTAGTGGACACTCAGCATAGAACTGAGGGAGAAGTCCTGGGCTGGCAATCACAACAACCGCTCTGCAGCCTCCCACTGCCCATGTGCCCAAGTGAGATACCCCAGTAAGGCTTCCCAGCCCCTTAGAGGGGATTGAAGTGCTCTTCAGGTGCCTACCAGCGCATCCTTCTGCGTAACTACTCAATATGACAAACAAAACCTCCTTGTAGGAGGTAAAAGACAACCCTCTCTCCTTTAAACAAGAATCCATGGTGCAAAAATCAAAATGAAGTTGCTTTGTAACTTGCCAAATTGAAGTGATACAAACCAGAGCTGTGTCCCTGGCCTTCCACGGGCCAGTTCGCATGCAGGGCTGACTGTCCCCACTGGATAAAGAAAACTGATCACCGTCTGCTGTGCAAATGCCAGACCAGAGGTCGGCTTGTAAGCAGCTGCTGTCAGTTGGTGGCTGCAGCGGAATACAGGAGAGAGTCCTCATACCCATCAACTTGATGAGAGCTTCAAAATGTTTGATCAGCCCAGGCTCAAACCAGAACAAATTCTAACTTCTGTAGCTGAAGTGAAAAGACTTTCCTAGGTCATTAAATCCATCCCCTGCCAGCACAGGCAGCCATGCCATAGAGGTCATTTCATCCTTACTGACTTCAGAGGAAAGGATGACCGGGGAGCAGTGCGAAGAGCAAGCGAGAAAAATTTCTTCTCTTGATACGGAATTTTAAAGCAAAACAAATTATGGTAGATAGTAGAGACCATGTAAGTTTACCACATACAGATTTAAAATACCGTAACTTCCCTCCTAATCTCAGCACATTATCTTAATGTAGCATATTATTTGAAATACAGAGCAGACGTGCCACTATGTTTACAGCACCCCTGTCATATGGCAATTTTGAAAGCATTACTGTCAAGCTGACATTTTATTGCATTTCTGGGTATAGGGCAATTCAATCATTAAGTTTCATTCAACAATTGTGAAGGCTCAGGAACAAAGATGCATTGTGCTTACTTCAGACAACTGAAAACGTTGTTGAAAATGGAGAATGAGGGCCATAACTCTTCATCCATCCTCTATCCCCTTGAAGCTCTATTCTTTCATTCTCCACTGGAATTTAATATCAACTTATCCCTGCAAGGAGTCACTGGAGGAAAGTAATACGAGGTAAGCCGATTGGCGATCCTGTCATCCATTTTCATAATTTTAGTTTATGTAAATAGGCCATCTATTTCCAAGCCAAACACAGGGTTACTACCATGGACTGAACACACAGTATCAGCTTTCAGACGTGTAAATATATTAGCTATCAGCAGACACAGCCTCACTGAGGTCTCTGGGGACTCGGACCACGCAGCATAGCAAGCGATCGGCACAGCGCAGTGCGCGAGAAACTGTGGTCCACAGCACAGGCAGACAAAAATAACCCTTGTCTTAAAAGAACGCAGCGTTTGCACATGAGATGCTCTGACAAAAGAGTTTTGCTTATTACTTTCATGAGCTGAACATCAAGGCTTCTCACTGGCAGCTGAGAGCACTTCTGTGCTGGACATGGTACACAAGGACTACTCACACAAAAGGCCATCCTCCATCCCAAGAGGTTTTCATCTGAATATGCTTAACCATGGTATATTTAATGTCAATATTCAGACATCAAACTTGGACTTCAAGTAATAAAAATTCTACCCATAACCTAACTAATGGATCTATCTTTGTGGTAGTTGATACTAGTACTAGAACTGAGGAGCCATCACCAGCAGGAGTACACACGATGGGGATGGCAGACAGGCAGTGATGCCCAAACACTATGAGCATAAGATTGAAAGAACTGACAATAGCAAGTGTTTTGAAACCCTTGGAAGATAATATGCTACCCAAGAGGGAAACAAAGATGACTACGAAGAAGCTGTATTCTTCATGCAAAATACTGCACCAATGAAATTCTTGTTGCTCTTTCAGGAAAATCTCAAGGATTCCAAGAGATGCATTTCAACAACGCCTTGTACAAAATACCATTAGAGTCGCTTTATTCTCAACAATGAAAAGTATTAAATTTATGCTGGCTGCTCATTTTCTCTCCTCTTGGCTTACATTTCCAAAGCATCAGATGAGGAGAGACCCAAAAGCTCAGGGACTTGAAGGATTTGGTCCAAACAAAAGAATTAAGAGCTGCTGTAATGTACCGTTTAAACACCACCATATTTTAAGTGCTACTTATACATAAGTAATTCATTTGGGGTCTCTCCACTGTTTGTCTTCCCTTTCTGAATTCTCCTCAGTCTACTGTCAGAGTATTTCTGCTTCCCTTTTTCTCCACAGGTCTGTTACAGAGGCACCATGATACGGGAACAAGCACTCTGCAGTGCTCCTCCCTCCTCCTCTGCTTCTGGGGGGCTCTGTCCTCTGAAGTGTAAGGTACCTGCTGGTGAAGCTGGTGCCTCCCCCTCCACAGAGGGACATACCACTCTCCAAGCCTAACTGCTTCTCTCCTGTCACAAATGATTATTTCTATTTTGTTCCTCTTACTGGGGATGAGGGGGAAGGCAAGGGGGAAGGCAAGGGGGAAGGCAAGGGGGAAGGCAAGGGGGAAGGCAAGGGGGAAGGGCACTGCTTACATCTAGACCCAATCTTACCCTGCTCTTGGAACGAAAAAGTCAAATGCACAGGCACGAAAGGAATAAGCAGTAACTAGTGTAAGAGATCAAAACTGTAGTTAATGTGATAGCATAGGAACACACATTTGGGATTGCGTTTTATATGTTATTATTCCTAGTTTACTAACACAAGTTCCCTATGGGCTGCTCAGCAGTTGGAAACAACTACGGGGCAGTAGTACCCTAATTATATCTTCATTAGATCATTTTGACCATGGACTGTTTGAAGAACTGGAGCAGAGTTAGTTTGCACAGTCCCTTTACGCTTCAACAGAAGCACAGCAAGTCCACAAGGCATGTAAAAATAAGGTTCACTGCATCTTGGCTGATGAACAGATGTTTCAACAATAGCTGTAGATCCTTAGTACCTCTTGTGCCTGTGCGAAACTGTACCATGGGCCTCCATAAAGAGAGAGAAGCTGGAACGTTCAGCATTAAACCACGCCTCTCTTGTGAGCAAAAGGAGTAACTCCATTTAATGATGGCAGTAAAAATCTCTTATCTGTGTGGATGAGCCAACAGAGGGAGACAGGACGATGAAACGTGCCTGCTCGGTCTGTGGTATTAGTGCCTCTCGATCCCGTATGAAATACTTACATATGGAGTAAGTCCCAGGAGAAATCTTGTATTTTACAAAAACAACTTTTTTTTTTTTTTAATAATGAAAAAACATTGAGAAAATCTTATTGAATTTCTAAAGGTTATATTAACTGTGGAATTTCTATCTAGTTGTGGTTATAAATCTCAAAGAACCTTGTGACTGCCCTGTGAATTAATAATTCATTTCCTTTAATTTTTAATCACTCACTTATATACGCTGAACTTTGTTTCTGTCCCTTAAAGAGGTGCATTAACATTTGAATGAGTTTATCCTTCTAGGACAATATTGTTCAAATATTGAATTAGTGATACAGGTTTTATTTGGATTGGCTGCAATTACATTGTGTGCAGCACAAAATGGCCATCTTGCACAGCTTTTGACCCGGAACTATCTTCACTAATAACAGTGCTCTGAGTTGGTGTGCTATTACTACAGAGCAACAAGTACAAAATGCAACAGACTAACTCTCTGAGAATCCCACGAGCCCAATGAAATCTCAGAATTAGCCAAAAAAAACCCCAGAAATTCTCTGTCTGGTGGTAGGGGAGGCATGTATTCGTTGGATGTGCAGGAAGGGGATGAGTCAGATGAGGTGGGACTTTTCCTGTGTGCCTCCTTACTCTCCAGGTGTGACACATCCTATTAAGCAGCACTTGAACTGGGATCAAGGGAGCATGAAGGGGAGCTGAACATGGAAGATACCATGGTGATTAAAAAAAAAAAAATTAAAATGGGTTTTTTTTCTAACCCATGGACTCAACAAGCTACTTCAGCTGACAACTTGTCTTATTAGAGCCAAGTGCATGAAATCTCCACTGAAGTAATTAGCTTATTGATTTCAACAGGATGAGGACTCTATCCAGTGCATCTACTTACCATCCTGCAGTTAAAAATGTGTTTAACTGCTTTGCTGAACTGGTGCCTTGCAGACTAGCTAAATTCTCTTGAAAGCTTTAGATATACAGATGACTGAAAAAAAGTTACAGATTCTTATCAAATTCAGAGGTGGGCCTTTCCCCCACATGAAAAAAAGGAAAGGTGTGTGAGTGAGTCTAAAATGACAGAAGGTAAAATTCTTATGAAGAAAGGACAGTCCTCTTGTGTTCAACATAATCCCCAGACTCAGTCTTTACATCAGTTTTACTAAGTGTTAAGAAAACATTTATCTTTCACATGACCGAACCTTACAAGAGAATCCTACAGGCTTCCAAAACAGATCACTGCAAGTGATAAATACAAAATTATCTCTCCTTTTCACTGAAAAATCTTTTCAAAATAAACACTGTGTATAAGCAAACTAATTTCACTAAACTCCTTATGAATGTTTATTTTCCCCCCTTAGAGTTTTCTGTAAGCCACAGAGAGCATTTCAGTGATTTATACCTTAGTGCTTCCATTTTCAGGCCAAATTCTAACAATCTTCCAAATGATGAAAAACAGATGATCCACTGAGATGTCAACAACTCAAAGTTTAGCACAAAACCATGCTGGCCTTTTTGCTTATGAACAATTGAACCTTCATGTTTACAAAGACTTCCAGTTTTCACTAAAAAACCCACTATTCTAGTTCTTATGGCTACCTACTAAAATAAAACTCCCTAAACTTCTAAAATGACCAAACAAACAACCCAAACCTGTTAGTCCCAAATATTTGAAAACAGTTAGTCAGACACCTCCACACCCCTGCCCCCACCAAAAAAAAAAAAAAAGTGGTTGGAGAGTTTGAAGTGGGAGCTATCTTTTCAGAGCTGCTGTTTGGCAAGCAAAACAGTTTTTTCCCATTCTGAGCTGCTTGTCACAACACAGGGTCAGAAATGAAGACACAAAGGCCTGAAGAAGAGGCACCCTCTGTTTTAATTCTGGTGCTGACAAGGGCTTCCTCTGCAGCCGTCATCAACAGCAGACACCGCTCGGGTCATAAATCTGATCGCACATTCTCCACTAAAGGCTATGAACTGAGACAATAGGCATGGAACAAAAAACAACTGGGAGTTCAAACACTTTGCAAAGGTCACATTTTGAACGCCAGTCCTCTCTCCAGCAGATCTTACAATGAAAATATGGTCTGAGTTCTTTCTCTAAGCCGTGGTTAATCACCCCCCAGCACAGAGAGAGCTGGATGCCTCTCTTGCAGTGGTTTTCCCAGACTGAAGCACAGGCAGCACGCTTCCACAGGTACTCCAGATGCTGAAGACCAAGGATTAAATGGCTGACCTGCTATTCATCTCTTAGAATAGAAGGAATATGGTTTTAGTTCAATCATCAGTCTTGTCCTTACCAACGACACGTTTATGGCCAGCCCCCAGGACTCAGCACAAGCATCCTCAGGCTCTGCTCTACATGCTCATTCAGGAAGACTCTTCTGATCAGAAGCCACAACTCAAGACAGATGGAAAAAAAAACATTACTGAAGCAAGACTTTAGCATACCTCTGGCATGACATCAGAAGTCAGAGAGTCAGAGGCATGAGATGCAACTGCCAGGTAAACTGCGGTTTTATGTACTGTCCCTAAGTGCTTCAACCGTGAGAAATTTTGAACATTACATTGATGAAGAGGAACACAATTTTATTTTAAGCAGAGTACCATACAGCTGTAGTGCATAGAACCATCCCCAATGCAATTTTTTTTTCCACATACTGTGGGATGCCTGAAAGTGTCTAATTTTAATTATTAGGAATGTCAAGCTTCATGTTTTGTTGTTTTGGGTTGGTGTTTTTGGTAGGTTGTGTTTTGTTGGGTTTTTTAGGGGTGGTGTTGGTGGTGTTTAATTCACTATGAACTCCAGAGGCTACATCTTTATATTGCTAACTCTTAAAAAGTTAATTTTGTCACTCCTGCTCTGTACCTACCCACTATTCCACATTCTTGTATCAAGCAATTCAACTTAAAGCGACATTCTTCCTTTCATGAACAAAAATGGCATTCTTTGAGGTCAGCTGCTTTTCTCAAAAGTCCTACTGGATATAAAGTACTTTACGTCAAACGTCAGACTTGGATACACTACACATGGCTTTTTCTTCAGTTTTGCAGGCTGAGGCACACACAGGATTTTTACACTAAATGTATTCTCTGCCTCTTTTCCTCCCATTCTGTCTGTCTGCCTTCCTTCCTTCCTGGCCACATTGTGCAACCTCTAGATTGAAAACAAAACAAAAAACCCACCCAAAATTTTACCCCTTGCAACACGCATTAAGTTCATGTAACTACCACCTGGTATTTCAGTGGTCACTGAACAGGCTGTTCCCTCCTTAACACCTCTCCTAAGAATTCTCCATTTACTGTCTTGCAAATCATCGCCCACTATCTGTAATAAGATCACAGTTCTCTTAAGTTTTCATTTACTTTTTCCAAGGACTTCAAAAGTAACTGAAGGAATCACATGATTTGTTTTATTTTTGTTTTTCTAAATAAAAGTTGCCTTAGAACATTCTGAAGATATTTACCAAGAAACTTCATACAGTTTGCAGCGTAATGTAGCATCACCACATCTTAGCTTTCTTCTGCTGCTTAAGTCAATACTGCAGTTTACTACCCTTAAAAACTTACCCAGAAAAACACAGACCAATCACCAGGGCTAAATATTTCATCAACAAGTTTTCTTAAATACTATGGGCCAAATCTGAGTTTCCACTAAATATTCAACTGACCCAGCAGTATTCATTTGAAAGAACATCTGGACTATTTGGTCTCTTTGCTCCATTATTTACCCGGAATCCGAGATTATTTCACATCAACTCAAAGCTGCTGGCTGTGAAGTGCTGCAAAGGGAGCATCCAGAATCACCTCCGACAGCATTCAACTACTGACATCTCTGCCCAGAGAGCTTCCCACGGCTCAAAAGTAACCTGTGGGTGATGATAAACACAAGGCATAACATGGTGGAAAAGACTAAAATGGAAAGCAGCCCATGGAAATCCAACCACCTCCAGAATAAGCAGGAGGGACAATTTGGGGCATCTCAGAGCAAGTATAAAGAGCACTGTCAGAAATGCTCACACATAAAAATTAGGGTTCTGCAGAAGAAACCGCTTTTTATATCACCTCCCACCTCTCAGGAGCCCTGGGGTTTGAGCCTGGAGTTGAAGGCAACAGCCAAATGTCTCCAACTCCTCTGAGTCACAGAAGGTAAAATGATGCCAGTTCATTTGTTAGGAGATACTGTTGTGGGCCAACCTGGAGCACTGTCACAGAGAAACACGCTGCAGTCCTCGCAGTCCCTAGCCTGGTAGCAATCTGCAGAAGCAGATGCAGCAGAGGGAAACTGATAAAAGGTCACTCACAAATGACTCAACAGCTTAGAAACTAGCTTCTGAGGAGAAGGGTGGTTTGAGTTTCTTGACTCAAAGGGCTGGGATGATGCTGAAGGCTGGGGAGAGGGCCTCCAAGCTTTCCTCTGGTGGGGAGTGGGAAGCTGGGCAGGGGGAACAGCCTGACCACTCAAGCATCCCTGCGCTTTTTTTCTTCATCCCACAGACACAGCTTCATTACATTGCACAAATCCAAACATAAATCTGTAATTTTTAGAAGGGCTATTAAGCACTAGATGCTGAGCAAATAAACAGAAGGAAATGCACATGCATCAGAGGAAATAACGACAGGCTGTAGCTAGTGCCAACTAGTAGGAAGGGAAATACAGCTGGAACACTAATGCTATAGCAACTTGCTTCGAAAGAGTATCATGAAGAGGGAAGGAGGAGGAAGGATGCGTTCCTTTACACTAGAAATGCTCATGGGATTACAGATGACTCAGTCACAGACCTTAAATGCTCACAGATTATACCTGTAGCCCAACTAAAGATGGAGTTACTGGAGTATCTCTTACAAGCCCTGAAATCCTAATACTAGAGTGAGCTGCTAACTCTACATCTGTTCTTCATGTGTGGAAAGAAAATCAAGCTAATCACAGATGCACACAGCCTGGAGGATGTTTGCTGAAAACCTCATCTGACTAAAGAAAAAAAATTCCCTGATGTCCTAAAAAGATGATGATGCTTTTTTAATACAGAAAATTCTAAAACCCTACAATGAATATCTCAATGTTGAATCACATTTTAATGAGTGAGGAGAGTTAATTAATCACCTAAAAGCTACAAGCAACTTAAGTATCAATCAATGATCATGATCCAGTCACACTGACTTTGTTTTTAGAATCAGTATATACATAATGTAGCCTGGTGTCTATAGTCTGCACAGTTGCTGGCATAACGGGTCTAGGAAGAGAAGAGTGAGAGGCGCAAAATAAAACAATTACTTAAAAAGAACCTACTGCACGCCAAAAGGCTTTTCCAAAGCTGCAAGAGTTATGCTTGTGAAAAAAAACCCAACAACCTAAAGAAGGTAAAGAGCAGAAATTTCAGAAAGACATGCAGATTTACAAAGAACAGAGAGAGCAGCGAAATTACTGGTAAACAAATGAAGAAGTGACCTCTAAAGAAGCGGAGGAGCCAATACAGCACTGAGGACTACTAATGGTGTTTAAGACAGTAAAAAAGGCATACCTGAAAGCATCCAAGCAGATCAAGTCCCTTGTCTGATGCAGACAGTAGGATCAAAAATGATGATATGGGGAAAGAAGGATATTTAAAGAACAGTATTACGTGGACTTACCAGGACATGCAGTTTGTTGTATTAAAAATGGTTCTTTTTAAAAAATATTTCAACACACAGTTTTTAACAGAAAGACATGAGCTGATAGGTCAGTAGAGACCAATTCCAAATTCCAGGGATCGTGTCTTCTAATACAGTTTCATTGGTTTGTCATTTGGAGGTGAGGCAGCATGAAACTTCTGCGGGAAAAGCTTGCACACAAAAAAAACCCCAGACCAATACAGCACCAAATACTGAAACTGGAAGCTGATTCTTATGGAGTATAGTTAAAGTCACAACAACATCTTTTGCAGTGTAAACTAAATGCAAGGTAGTTGCATTAGCAAAGAACAGTTTGTGGGCTTAAAGAAGCAGACATGCTTCAAAGACCGTGACTCAAGGACTTAGAGATGAAACAAACTGCTAAGTTCATTTATGTCTTCTGTGATCACCACAGCTAGCTGCTTCAAAATAGGTACTCCGAGAAAGATAAAGAAAAAAATAATCCTAGCAAGGCTTCTGTCAAAAACCTGTGCTTAGCCCTGTTAGCCACACTTCAAGAAGGAAGTGAAAATACTAGAGGGGGCTCAAAGGAAGGCCAGAGAACTGACCCCTGAGCAGGGCAAAGTAAAACAAAGCAAACCTTACATGTGAGGCTGACAGAGTTCACCCAGCTCAGCGATAAGGTTGAGACCTGTCATGATGACTATTTACGGCCACATTTCAAACTCACAGATAAGTTAAGAGCTGACAGTAGGAACGTCAACTTTCGTTTCCCAGCAAAATTTTCCCAGCAATGTTAGTAAATGAACTATAGAACAGTATTACCAGGACAGATGGTCAACTCATTAATGCCTGAAGTTTCCAAAATGAGATGAGACGTTTAAAGAAGACACATCCAAAACAGCTTTTAGGGGGAAAAAAAAAAAATCTATGGCTCAATTCTGCAAATGTGAGGTCAGAGGAGTATAATGACTTCTGACTGGTCTTCAAGTCTATGAATTGGAGTACTTAACCATAAAAAATTAGAAGACTCAAATGTCTCCTCCGAGACATGTTGTGGCAAATAGCATTTGTAAGAGCCCTTCCAGTATTCAAAACCAGCCAGGAACACACAAATCCTTCCAATGGATCAGAGCCACTCACACTCAGCTCTAATTCTATAGCTGTTTACATTAGCTAAATAAACGTACAAAAGACTAGGTGTCAACCTGGTGCTGAAGGCATGGTTTGAACATTTCAGTAATCACTCTAAAGAATCTCTTGGTTGACCCTTTCCAAAGCACAGCTCTGACATTAGGCCAGACAAATACCAATGATGTTCACACGGACGTGGAAGATGAAATCCACTTGCTGTAGGGGAAGCCTCCTTCTTATAACGTGATATCCTACACTATTATGCCCATCATTCCTAAGCACACGTGAGCTGGAGTAAAGTATTCAAAAGCAGCACCTCCTTCGACGCATATAAATGGAACAGCAATACTGGAATGAGAAAAGAAAAAAAATACCAAAGCAGACATTCCCTAAGGGAGCGGGGAAAGAAAAAAAAATAAAAAAATATTACTTGTCATTCTCCAGCAGTAATCAATCTTAAGTACACGGGTTTTTATTTCCAGAGGAATGAAGGACGCTGGTGCTCTATCATCGTTTTATTTACTTTAGCCTAGGAAGTGTCTGATCTGCTTTAAAAACTGTGGATCAATTCTGTATTAAAATACCATCACTCTGCCTACTCTTTCAAAGTGCTATAAAATATGCTGTAGGGAACACTGGCATGTTCCCCAGGGTACCATGGTTCAAACAAAACCCTCAACAGAGGAGTCTTTTTACAAAAAGCACCTACCACCTTCCCACTCACTCCTCCCCAACCCCTGAGTGGTCTGTATGACGTACTTTTTCCTTTTCTGGTTTTAGTCAAGAATATAAACCAAAACCACATCACAGACTGCATGCTAGAGGTTAAGGAAATTAGCGGTGAGGTTGAAGAAACAGAAGGTAAGATGCCCTATCCTGAAGAACAACGTTTTATGTTTTGTTTAGGTCTGTAGTCACACATGAATGTAATACTTAAGGGTTGTCAATCAAAGCCCAGAGCCTAGAAGTCAGATCCACCAGCACACAGGCTTTTCTTCTTCCAGATTGATGCAGAGCTAAACAACTGCACTGGAGCCTAGGTATTTCATCAACAATTTATTCCTGTATTTTTCTCTAGATAGGAAATATTCGTAATCACCTCATTTCACTTGCTGTGATGTTTTAAAGCACTGTGAAACACGCTATTCATACCGCAGTGTTAAAGGGTCAGATTACCCTCACCTAGAACCTGTTCAATAAATCCCTCCAAAAGCTAAAACACTGTTTAACTAAACCAAACAAGTCAATAAAAAGAAAAGGGGAGGAAAAAAAAAGTACTCAAAGCAAAAGGGATCACAAACACAAGTCATTTGAATAGTGGTTTGTCTCAGGTATTATAACAACATTTCAACAAAACTGATAAGATTTTTATTTACAGCTTTTTCATCGGAAGAGCTTGAAACAAAGCTCTCACCATCTCTAAAGCTTACACCCACAAATTGTATTACTGTACACAAGCTAAGGACATAACCCTCAATTTTAGCAAGTTTTCTGTTATGCCTCAAAAATATATGCAACGTGAGACTTGAGATGAATACCAATGTTTGTTACCAGCAAAGAAAAAAACAAACCAAACCCCAAACACTCCAAACCCTGCCACTGTTTATTGCCAAAACACAGCTTCCCACAATCTGAGTTTATATCAAGCCCATGAACATAGCATATCAATTTTATTTTTTGTTTTCTAAAGCACAAATATACTTACGAAAGGACATTCCCAATGTAGGCATAATATGAACAGCAGTAGGGAGTAGTCCCATCACAGCAGTAAGCTTTGCAGTCATTATCACACTGAGCCAGACAATCTTCTGCTGAATAAAAATAACATTCATGCGGTCAAACAGCAGCACCAACAGAAGGCTGTACAGAACAGCTTTAAAGAAAATGCAATCTAACAGTTTTATACAATCACAGGACTTCACTCGAGGTGTGACCTGACCCTATAATCTAATGGCAGCCCATTCCCACTTATTCTGTATTTCAGTAGGAAGTCCCGAGTTAGGTGCTGTGTGCATGAGTATTCTGTAGCTGGCTGTATTAGTTCTTCTCGTACTTAATAATTTAAAACAAAAAAGAGCATTTTGAAACCTCAAGACACTATGGATCACCTCTTCCCATTCCAGCAAGGAGGCCAGAGACTGGCCTGCCTGTCTCTCTGACTTGCAGGAAAGGACAAGGAAGCTGTCTGGGAACTGGCTAACTTCCCCAGTCCCTGCCCAGCCTCAGTCCCAGGTGTAAATTAGAGCTGCCCGGAGCTCCCTCATCCCCTGCCAGCTGGCAGTGGCTCCCCTCGCTCAGCTCCAGGGCGATGGCCAGCGTGGCCCAGTGGCGCCCAGCACGGGGCACAGCGGTGCCCTCTCTGCCCCACTGCCAAAGACTGTCCTGCCCAAGCCAGGGCCACAAATGTTTCCAGCAGTAATGCTCTGATGGACTGCGGAACAACACAAATTGTGAAACAACAGTAAGAGAGCTCTGCACAATTAAGAAGCATGGAAGAACACATACCCTTTTACTGCTGTGGGAAGTTATTTTAAAGCTATTGATCTCTTGTGCTGTCACAACTCGGTGTTTTCAAACACTGTAAACGAAACCGATTGGTCTCTGGGTACTGCCACTGTACTGTAAAAATGTCCTCGGGGACCCCATGCTTCCCGAATCTCATACCGGGCTCTCTTCCCCCACCGCCAAGTCCTCAGCTGCAGCCTGGATGAGTCCAAACAGACTCCCTGCCCCACACACCTTTTTGGTCACACACACACTGCCACAACAGAGACCTGAGAATGAAGATGACAAGCTATGCATCTGCACTGCCGATATGCTGTGGCTGCCATTCCCCAGGCAGCAGATCACGCTAAGGAGTTCCCACTTTCTCATTCCCATTACTGCCTTCCATTCGTGCTGGCCCAATTTTTGGTGTGCTGGCCCAATCCTACCTCGTCTCAGTTGCTGCCACACTCCCACCCCACCTCTAGCTACAAGTTCCCACCTCACGGCGAGGCTCCTTTGCACAATGACTGTGTAGCGAATGGCTCCTGCTGCTGATCCATTTCAAACCCATAATCTTGCTCATTAGATTTGAGCAGCTCAGCTCTCTGAACCTACTCACACTTGATTTCTGCTTGAAAACAAGCACTAAGTCAGGATGAGGGCTGCAGAGAACCGAGCAATGCAGCACACAGGTCAGCTCACACCCCTGTGCCCTAAACCGGTGCAATGGCCCCTGTATTAACAAAATGCACACGCACAAAAAAGTTGAACGACCGACCCATCCCTTTGAAGACCGGCCCTGCCAACAAGTGAGTTGGGGCAGCTGAAGGGATGGCAACCTCCAGAAGGCGAGGGGAGGCCTAAAACTGGTCTGGGCCCTGCTGAGAAGTATCCGTAATGGGGGACGAGGGCCGTGCCTGCAGGCGGGATTCCCCGTGTCAAGGCTTTCGCACTGGACACCCCACACCAGTAATTTCGGGCTTCTGCACCGTTACCCATTTTGGGCCTGAGTGCTTGTGTCTCTGGCTATGCTCGTAAGGCGCCTGGAAAGCAAAGCCACTCGACTAGAAGCGAGCGCAGCAGCCGCCTGTGGCTCCCAGTCCTGCCCAGGGAACCGAGGGCTGCCCTCGCCCTGCCCGGGGGCGCCGGCCCAGGGCACCTCACAGAGTCTCTCGCGAATGGAGCAGATTTGATCTCCCTGCAGCCCAGGAAGGTCCGACACGCAGCACACCCTGTCCGAGGGAGCATTGCTGAGACGCCCCGGAGAGCCTCTTCCGACTCCGGCTGACTGTTCCATCACCGACAAGCAGGAAAAGCCCCTGCGTCCGCCTCGAACCTCCGGGCCCCGCTACCCGCGGCGGCTGCCGGCGTGGGGCAGCACGGGGGCAACCCCCNCAGCCTTTCTCCGCCTCGGCCCCGGTGTGGCCGCGCTCGGGTCCGGACCCGCGGGTGGAGCCCGAAGGGGCGTGAAAGGCGGCGTCCGTCTTACTGCTGCTGCCGGACGCTGTATTCGGGTTTGTTAGTAAACTGGGATTCAAATCGTGATTTGGTTGTAAAGACCAAGAGCAGAATTGGTGGGTGGGACGGGGCGATGCCAACCGTCCTGACGGTTGCAATCACGGCACAGCGGGGCTGTGTGGCAGCCTGTGCCCGTCGCTCCCACCTGAGCTAGCTCGGCAGTCTGCTGCCCTGGGGAGCCACAGCGACTGAAAACCCCAATTATGCTTAGCTATGCTGCGCTATATTAGATTCTCCATGACCTGTCCAGAACCATACTCTGATGTATATTTCAAGAGTCGCTTTTGATAACTGTTGAAATGCTGCTGTAATTAACAGTGTGCTAGAATTCCCACCGACAGGGCCCAGAGGCTAAAATAACTCCCCTCGTGGTGTCACGGAGCAAAAGGGTTACCGCTGACTTTGCACGAAGGGCTGCAAGTTGAGGAATGCCCTTTGAAAGATTGAAGTATGCACACAAATATGAGAAACATCCACAGGTGTTTCTGCTCATAAAGGGCTTCCTGCTGCTGGCAGCTTAGAGGGAAAGGCTGACAGAGAAACATATAATGAATTTTTTTTAAAAAACGACAAAACTTCAAACCACCCAAGCCAAATCGGCTTGCAAGCTGGTTGGTTTGTTTATCAGTGCACAACTGAGTGCTTTTCAAAATGTATGCCAGAACCTGACCATCAACAAAGAAAAAAATCTTTTCATGTTTTTAACTGCCCTGCAGTGTGTATCCTTTAGCTTACGCAAGAGCCTGAATTAAATATATGAAAGGAAATTTAAGTTCTATCAAAGCTACTGAGACTAAACTCTGACCAGGTGGATAACTTAATTTCAAAGGAATTGCATCTGCTCCCTGTGTATTCGCCTGGTCACAGGCCGCAGTTCACCCCTGAACAAAAGCTTGAGAAAAGAATGCAGTTTTGCCAATAGATAGCATTGGTAGTAAAGCAAAAGAGTTTACGAGACAAAGGAGACTCGGATCTGGGAGATAACTCCCATAAACTCTCCATATTTTTTAATTGTGATTAATCATCTTTAATCATCATGTCAGCCTGTCTTAGAAAAGCCTTTTGTTGGTATTTATTCGCTGTTCTTCCATTTCTGTTGTTGATTCCTTCCTTTGCAGTTCCCTGCTCTTCATAGCTCTTTCAGCAAGTCGCATTTCGGTTATTTCCCAAAAATGTTGGGTAAAATTTCCCGGTAGTTGCAAGTTAGCGCTGCATACTTGACTTCAGTACTAATTTGCAGATAACAACCTGATGGACCTTCTGTAGCTGTTACTTTTTTTTTTGTCAGCCCAAGTCCTCTGAACCTCTCTAACACTCACCAAGCACTAACGTTACTTACCAAGTACTGTCCTCTGGACAAACGATTTGAAGGGTCCATCCGACAAAGGGAGATACATCTTCAAATTAGTGTTGAAAACAATCCATGAGAAACTTTCAGTCTCAAGGTTTTACCTGCTTTCTCCTGTGGATTTTATTTTTTCTTGAAAAAGAGGAAGGGATATGGGGGAAAATCACAGAATTCATCCTCTGACATTGTGTTATCAGCCTTTAACCCACCCCCGGGGTAAACTGGGGTAAGAGAGCCTGGGGCAGTGTGGTTCTGCTCCTGTTATGGGTTGTTAGCGCAGCTCCAGGGACTGCCCAGGTATGAAGGGTGCCCAGAAGAAGGAGCATAGACCTGGGCCTGCTTGTCATTCCAGCTTTACTGTCTGCTCTGAAAATGAAGAAATCTGCTGGAAGAAAGCATGCTCAGTTTGTCTCCGACTCTGTCCTCTTTCCACTGCTCCCAGCATCATGGGGGACATTGTAGAAAACTGAGACAAGGGAAAAGAATGTCAGAGTATCATCTGATTTTGCTGGGGTGAGGGCCTTCTGGGACCAAAAACTATTTTGTATTCTCAGAAAGAGATTTTAAAGGAAGACTAATTCATAGCAAAGAACAACGAAAAAATAGAGCCAAGGAGCCGTGGCGATACTCCTTCTAAAACAACTTATCATCACCATATGATGGCAAAATCATCTCTTATCAGAAAAGTTTTTTGAAAGATGGTTTTGAAAAGCATTCAGGATTGATAACATTATGTTAAATGTATAAGCCGTGAAGTGCTAATCTTCAGGCACAGTTCAAGGAGAAAATCTTGCTCCCAGTGCACTGGTGTTTTGAAACTCACTATAATTAGGCATCTCTCTGTCTCCAGAAGCTTAATTAGCAGTTTAGAAACAGTAATTATCACATGTAGAGCACTAGAGAACACTTAATAGAACAACTGGCACATGCTTAGGACAAGCATTTAAACTTCTTTACTTCTAGACTACCTCTAGAGAAATCACTTCAAAACAATTAGCAGGATATCTCTTATACATACTAAAGATGTCTCTTGTTGAACTCAAGCTGCTAACTAGTTCAACATGAGGACTGATGAGTCTTATACATGTTTTGCAGCATGTAACAAGCTGAGTGGCTTCTGAGCATCTCCAAAAGATCCTGGACACACTTTAATCATAGAATCGTTGAGGCTGGAATAGACCTCTGAGATCATCAAGTCCAGCCTATGACTCAACACCACAACACCTAGCTAGACCATGTCACTAAGCGCCACATCCAATCTTTCCTTAAACACCTCCAGGGATGGCGACTCCACCACCTCCCTGGGCAGTCCATTCCAGTGCCTAATGACCCTTTCTGTGAGGAAGTGCTTCCTAATATCCAACTGCTTTTAATTTCTGATTCCCTTCTGTCCCCCTTTACTTATCTCGCCACTAGTCAAAAAGACTTAATCTTTTCTCCTCCTTTAAATGGAAATCTTTTCACACTTCTAATCAGTTTTGTTGCCACTTTGGGATGCTTTTTCTGCTAAATCTTTTCTGAGGATGTCCTGAATATGAAATGCAATATTGAAAATGGTTTTCAATATCAAATACTGTTCTTTTGTGACGGAGTGCCATGTCTTTTCCTGCCTGCTCTATTAGCCTCTATTAGGTCTATTGTAGCGTTGGCGTATAGTTACACATGCACTATTAATCACTGTAACACAAAAAAATACATGCTTGCTTTTCGGCACTGTACAAGGCCACACCTTGAATATTGCGTTCAGTTCTGGGCCCCTCACTGACGTGCGGAAATAAACTCCAAACTCGTGAAGAGTTCAAAGCAGGTACGTTTATTACGGCGCCGGATGCAAGGGGGATAGCTCCACCTAACTTGCACACGAGGGACTAAAACTTGCTCATTTTTATGATTACAAAACATGCATATTCATTAGTATGGGCTGGGTTATTACAGTTAGTTCTGGGAATAAGTGTGGTTATTACAATTATTTCAGGGAACTCATAAGTCTCCTCCTTTCGGCGCATGGTTACTGCCATCCGCTGGTCGTGGGCCAGGGTCTCTGGGATGAAGGCAACGGTCTTCCTCACTCTGTCCTTCTCACTCTTGTTCCAAAGCTGCTGAGTTGTGCTGAGCTGGCTCTGTCCTTCCTCAGGTGTCCTTGCAGGAAGCAGAGTTCCTGCTTATCTGAAACTTAAAGTTCTTATTATCTGTTGCTTATGCTCGCCCAGGCAGTGAGAGCAGTCACTGGCTCCAGCAGTTGGATAAATTCCTGGTTACATTATTTTTCTGAATTTCTCATTAGGCACATTCTAAACTAGGCATTGTTAGTTACCCTTCCTTATTTCATCACTAGAAGAAGGACATAGAAGTGCTGGGGCATGTCTAGAGAAGGACAGCGAGGCTCGTGAAGGGCCTAAAGCACAGGCCCTACAAGGAGCGGCTGAGGGAGCTGGGGTTGTTCAGTCTGGAGAAGAGGAGGCTGAGGGAAGACCTTCTTGCTCTCTACAACTACCTGAAAGGGGGTTGGAGCGAGGAGGGGGACAGCCTCTTCTCCCTGATGGCGTGTGACAGGACCAGAGATAATGAATGCAAGCTGTGCCAGGGGAGGTTTAGACTGGACATTAGGAAACATTTCTTGACTGAAAGGCTTATTAAACATTGGAATAGCTTGCCCAGGGCAGTGGTGGAGTCACCATCCCTGCAGGTATTTAAACGGAATGTGGACCTAGTGCTTAGGGACATGGTTTAGTGGTGAGCTTGCAGTGTTTGGTTGAAGGTTGGACTAGGTGATCTTGAAGGTCTCTTCCAAGCAAAGACGTGTGATTCAGTGTGATTCTGCTTCTCTACACACAAGCCACTTTATTGTCTCCTTCGGGGTTTCTGATTTCTGCCGCTATCTTTGACACTGGAGAATTTATCACAGGGTTCCTAGAAGGCTACAAGACAGTCTTGTTCTCCTCTGCACAGGTTGCCAGTCTCTGTCATATGAGGAATGTGCTCAACACTCCTACCTGTTGCTCTGTAAAACTCACAAGAAGTATAATACAGGAATGTCATGATTCTTAGGCAGCAAGCAACATCTCTTCTGGCCCCTGCAGTTATATCTACTGTGTTAAGGTAGATGCAATCTCTGTAGTATAGCAGTTAAATTATACAGAATTACTCTAATTTTACAGGTAGAAATACAGTATTTTTGTAAGCTTACGTAAAAGCGAGTCAAATCTTTACCTACGTTTTGCCTCCAGAAAAGACCAAGGCATCAGAGAAGACAGGTGGATGTTTGGTTTTTTTAATTATTTGCAAAACAGACTTTCCCCTGTTGATATCATCTTTGCACATTTGCTGACAGGAAAGGAAACAGTGAGCGAACGCCCTTGGTATTGTTTCTGTCAGGAACAAGGAGTGTCTCAAAAATGCTCTATCAAAAATCCTGGTAGAGTACCATGCAGTGATTTATAAACCTATGCTGAGAGTAGGCATCTGCTGAAAGGCTGAATTTCATTCAGGCTCGATAAACATTGTTTAAAAATACAGGCACTTGGTTTCCTTAATGAAACATTTATTTAATAAGCTAATCAGCAGTGCTTGGTGAAGCTTAGCAAACAGTAACAACATCTGGAGAAAATTCACTAACCGCAGAAGTCTTGGGTTTAGGTGTTAGCATTGATGTTTTTTCTTTTCCAAAACCCCTCCCTCCCAAACAATGTTTTTTTCATAAGTCAGTATGAGAATTCAGAATCTCAGTAATGAAATAGTCTTTCTTAAATATCTGTATTGCTGTCGAGGATATATGATTTGACTGGATAAAATCAGAAATATAAGAACTTGATCAAAACTAGACTTTTATTTCCTTTTGAAACTAAGCATGAGCCATTAAACAGTTGTGATATAAAATCAGTGGTTGAAATGAGTTACTATCAAAGTGAAAAGTACTAGGAGAGCTAAATTATCATCTGTCTAATAACCCTATTTTTCTTTTTATTTTAAATTTCAGGGGGTTTATTTTGTAATTTTTATCCTGCACATGGTTTTAGAGAACAATGGTAAGTTTTTGTGAACACCATCATTTTTCAGTGTGACAGTCAGTGAGGAAGGTACATAAGGGGATGAGCAACAATCTGGAGATTACCAAGCTAAAATGTGCTATCAATGTCCTGGTCTCTCTTATTTTTTACATTACTTCTACAGAAGATTTTCAATGATCAGCCAAACCTTCAATTATGCTGGAAAACATTGAAATAGTATGGAGAGCTCTCTGTCAAATTATATTCATGCCAGGAAAAATTATGTACCCCAGAAAGCCATAAATCCCCATAGTTTGTCAGGGACTATTACCAGCAGCCAAGATTTAGCATTATTCTCATAGTTAGTTTTGTGCCTTAGGAATCAAGCGGCCCAGGATTGAGGGAACCATGAATATGACTAAAAGCTCTCTCTCATATTGATTCAGGGATGCCACACCTAAGAATTGGGCCCAGAATTTGTAAATTTTGTAAAATACTCATAAAAAGTATTTAGAAATTACTCAATATTTTCTTCTCTTTAGTAAAGTTGATTGTTTACAAGCATATATTATTTTGTACAAAGTGTTGGCCTCTGTCACATTCAATGCAAACAGAGCAAGACCTCTGAAGACATGGCAGAGACTAACATTAAATAACTATTTATGAGAAGCAGATGAATACTCCAACTTAAGAAACAATGATATCAGTGAAGATCAAATTTCTGCTCCAAACAGAATGCTTTTTTAGCTTTAAACAGAATCATTCTGAGCACAGCCATGATGCCTCTACCATTCAGTGCTGAGTGGGATTTTAAAAGCTTTGTGTTGGAGAGGTAGATGAATGTTTCATTGGTTCAGCAGTTGCTGGAGAAGGACGCATTGGAGTCCAAAGAACAACTCTGTCTCATGTGGTACGTTTTCTCTTGCAAAATCTGCTCTATTCTGGGCTTTACAACACATCAGGTATTATCTCAGTTTGTTATTTAGCACCTCTGATAACAGCAGAATGAAGGGAGGGTCTCTGAGTTTTGGGATTTTTCCCCTTTCATGTAATGAACCTACTGAAATTATTCTTGCTAAAAAATGTACAGTACAAACAGCTGAATGGCACCTTTTCCTGCAGCATCCAGCACATAAGGGTGAGTAGCCTTAACTTACGGCATCAGTGTCCATTGTAATTACTGATGCTTGGCTGATATTTGTGACCTACAGAGAACTCCGCCTTTGTGAAAAATATTGCTAAATTTAGTTTTCTTCTTTGCTAAAGAGATCTATGTAGAAAAACGTTCTAAAGAAGCAAACACCAGACTATAGATTATTCATTTCAGTCTGCTGGTAAAATGAATTACCAATTAATGCACGTATATGTTTGAATAAAGATTAAATAGCAAGTAGCAGAAACCAACTAAGAGTGGTGTCAAATGAGGAGGAGACACTGGGTAGGAATTGTGGCATGTTGTATTTAGGAGCGAAGAAACAGTTGCTCTGCTGATCCTTTGGTCCTTGGTCTCCAGTTATAAGAGTTGAAACAGGTAGTCTTCTGTAGTGCTATGTTCTTACATATTTGTGTGGGCAAAGATAGCTATTTGCTATTTTCAAAAGGCCATCTTTTGTATAACGTCCTTTTAATCTTTTTGTTGCAGAAAATATGTGTCTCCCAATGCTTGTCAACATTGCGTGACTTGACCGGAACCACTGCATTGGAGAAAGCTTCATTTATCCTCTTGAAGTCTAAGGGATTATAGGCATAGCCAATCTGAAAGGATGGCAGTTCAACATGCTGCTCATGGAAATGATGGTGGAACATCACTGGCCTAGCAGATACCCTATGCTAATCAGCTCTTGTCATTTCCTTCAGTATCCTCTTTCCATGGATTGAAACAGGATAGTGATATTGGATAACATTAGTTTATTAAACTGTCACACAAGAACGAACCCAGTCCCCATTAGCAGGACTCAGTGCTATACTTTTCAAAGTTCCTTTGGCCTGTATGTCTACACCTCAAATTCTTATACAAATCGATATGAGGGACAGCAGTGGTAGATGGAGAATTGGTGAGATGAGGAAGAGAATGAAATCCAACTACCATAATCACAATTCTACTGCTGTGAAAGGGCTCAAAGCCATATGTCAAAAGGTGGCCACTTATATTAGCTTCAGTATTAGAAGTGCTCTAGTCAAAATGCAGTTGCTCTTCCTTGAACAACTTCAGGATGTGGAAGTAAGTCTTTGAGTATTTTTCTGTCTTACATAAGGATGCTTTCAGAAGTGGCAGCGTGCTTTCATTGAAATACAAAATGTTCTAAACTTTTCAGTTAAAGAAGGTGACAAATGTTTTGAAGCAGAAAGGAACTCATTCACATTGGAGGCAGAGAGAAGGGTCAAGGCAGCACTATCTATATTCAGCAGTGTTCCTAATCATCACGGCCAGTAGTACTGGAATTGCTATTCAGACTGTATGCTCATTAGCACCTTGGCCGCTTGCTAGTTCACTAGAACTGGCAATAGAAACAAGTGATTTGTATTAATAAACTGTGGGGAAAAGATGCCTCCTCACAATTGCTAGATGTTTTTCAGTTTCCCAAAAAAGCTCAGCTGAACAATTTGTATCTCCTGTTTTCAGTGCTCCATGCATGCATCTCTGTATCGATCCCCATAAAGGAAACTAGCATAAAAATATCAGAATTCTTACAGTGGTGTTCTACTCCTTGATCTGTAAGGAAATAGGGTAGAAAAACTAAATGGCTTTTCTAATCCACTATGAGAAGTCAGTGACAGAATCAAGATTTGAATCTAAATGATCCTGAGCTCCTCCTTCAAGTACAGTCATGAATGATATCCCTAGTGCAGCACTAGAAGTATTAGGTAGACGGATTTCATCAACAGGTTCTGATGAGAAAGTTGACAAAACTGGCCATACCTTGCCATGTCACTCTGGCCACTCACATAAATGTGAACTAAGGCTCTGCTCTGATTTGAAATGCAGAGATTGTGTAAGCTCATATAAAAGCTATAAACATGTTATTTTTCCTAGGAATATGCTAAATGCACGCATATGTGCATATATATTATATGTATGTATATATATAAATATTTTCACATGCATACATACATACGCACATATACGTGTGTGTATATAAATAGGCAACAAGCCTGAGTTCTGATACAGAAGCATGTAAAAGTACTCAGCCATTTGGAAGTTTAGTGAAGCTGGAGGAAGCAAACTGAAGTACAGTGCAGAATTCATACCTATCACTTGTGTTATAACTGAAGAGTAGTTGAAAGTTGCAGAAAGAGGACAAAAGACACAGCCTAATGGTATTTCTTAATGGTGGTGGTGTTGGGTAGCTAGACAACGGGTAGCCCCAAGCCTTGCTTCTCACTTTCAAACTTCACAAGATGTTACAGCAGGATTTCAGAAGAGTGAGTAGTGTTAAGTCTCCTCTGTAACAGACAGCAGGAAACACCAGAGCTGTTTGTTCTGGTTCTCAGCAGTCTGGCCTCTGGGGACAAAGAGCAGCACGAGATAATCAGCGTGGAGAACCAGTGCTTCTAGCTAAGACTAGGAGGCAATGTCCTTAGGAGGCACTGGATTCAGAGGAGGAAACTGCATTTGTCAAAGACTCTCCCCATGCTCTACCATGGTGGGACTGTGTCCTGGCCCTTATTGGAGGCAGCCACAAGCATGCTTCTCAAACCCTGAGATCTGACAGTCTTCAAGTCCAGGGGTTAGAGACAGAAAAAAGGCATGGGGATTCAGATGTAAGTGCCAAGGACTAATAAACGGAAGATTAAAGCTCATCCTTCTGAGAAATGCCCCACAGACATCTCACAATGACTTCTTGCATCAGAAGGACTTACTGAAATCAAGGAGCTGTTAGCATAAATAAAAAATACTATTAATAACAACATGTGTAACAAGTGACAAATGCACCTTTTTTTCTTCATCCTAGACATTTGTGCCTTTGGAGGTCCTGCTCTCTTCTACAGAGATCAGGGCTCAGAGGCTTCTGTTTAAGCAATAAATTTTGAAGAGGAAAATATTTTTCTAGAAATTTCATGGCCAGCTACCATAACAGTTCAGGTGAGCCATTTTCAAGCAATGGCCCACTTGTCATGGTATGCCTTAACTTCGAGGGTGGAAAGTTTTCCGTCTTTTAACAATTTTAAAAGGTTTTTTTCTTTTGAATTGTGAAGCAGCTTGCATGCAATGTCGCCCTTGCCAGCAGCACAACAGCTGTTAATTGTATTCTGCAGAGTTCTTCATGTGGTGACACAAGATGTAGAACTGAAAAGCAAAGGGCTGGAACAGTACAGGCCTATAATCATAAGGGGGGGGCCATTATAATCAAGCCATATATGTTCCATTTTGGAACTGAAAAAAATCTTTTGAGAGTGATGAAAGACTTGGTAAAATGGATTGTAGGAATTAAGCCAAGAGATTACTCACTTAATCAGAAGAAAGGGCATCTCCATGTACATATAAATTTAATTGCATCTATCCAGAATTATCCTGTTAGAATGGATCACACAACGGATTACCCAATATACGATTAGTAAATATTTTTTATGAAGGGTAGGGAAAAGGCAAGCTCTTCCCTCCTGTATTTTTCCACATGCACTGGATGCAGTAGGGGCAACATTTTACAAGTACTTCAGTCCTCACCTGTAGGAACATTCTTTTTGAAGCTCCTGTTCAGACACCAGAATGGGGCAGCTTCTGACAACTGGTGCAGCACAGGGCTTTGTCATCACCATGTAATGAAAGCAACACTGCACAGACTTCTTTAGGGTCCCAGGAAGGTGGGCCATAGAGGAGGAAGGGACATTGGGAAATTCTGTATCAATGTGCTGATGCTGAGTGGCTAAAAGTCTGTTCTGTTGGACAATTGTGTCTCTACAGCTTTCAGTGTCTAGCTTGTCCATATACCAAATCTGGTAAGTATGGGATTCTACTAAGGACACACCAACACAATAATGACTCGATGACCTTGAATGTCTCTTCCAACCAGAACAGTTTTATGATTCTGTGTAATTCACTTGCAGGAGAGCAGCATAGACTCTCCTACCAGCTCAGGGAAATTCCCATGAAAACCAAGGGCATTGTATCAATATGGACAACTGTAACTGAGCTCAGTTCTATAAGCACCTTACACCAGAACTTCCTCCAAAAGAAGCCACCTCATTATGCACCCATGCGCCCACTCTGCTCCTGTTATTACCTTTTTTTGTTCTGGCTTGTGGATCAGCAGGATCACCTGATGAAGAGGACTAAGAAAATGCTTTGAGTTAACCATTGCTTCCTTTTTTTCCTGACTGTTCTAGTTGGGTGATTTTCTGAGCGTAAAGTCAGACCAGATGTCTGTGCAAGGCACAATGTATGTAACAAGCATATCCTTTCCATTTCCATTGTTCTTTCTGAAGTCCCTGTCTGTCTAAGACACCAGCCTTCTACATCGTATTCATTATTTATCTTCCTGTCAGAGATTCCTGTGATAAAGCAGGAGTTTAAAATTCCATCCGCCTGTTCACAGTGATCAGAGATAATTATTGTAACTGGTTGATGACCAATCAGGGTCACTTCATGCAAATCAGCTGGAAAACTGAAGCTATAAGAGGTCATTTTTAATCAGTTTCTCTCCTAAAAATCTTCTTCAAAGGTCTCTTACTTTTGACTGTGTATACTCAGAATACAAGTAATCTCAAAGATGTTTCACAGCCTATGCGTAAGTTTACATGTCATTAATTACAATAAAGTGATTGTCAATGAAAATTAGAATTTGCAGACAGTTATCACACAATGATCAATATTTTTTCTATTCAGGACAGAAAATATTTCTACCTATAAAAAATGGATGTCTTAATTATAACCCTTGTATTAGACCAGCTGGCCACATGCAGTTTTACTAAAACATTAAAAAAAAAGTTGGCTTGTATAATGCATATATGTTCATAACCTTAACTCTCAACAAAATTACTGTTTTAGCTTCCTAAAGGCAATGCTATTGGTCAATAATACCTATGTCCATATGACAAGCAGTCAAGGAGTGACCTCTTCAGGAAACAGTGATATTCTAACTCCTGTTTTACGGAGATATCCTTACAAGGCTTGGTGGTATCTGGGATAATAAAATAAAATGGAAAATACCTGTAAAAAAAGCAGTGTTCTTGAGGATTAGGTAAATCCTACTTTAGCATTCAGATTGAAAAACCCCACTACACTAATGTAAGATATTTGCAATATGCCATTTACATCCAAATGTAAAGTTTGGAATTTGTGGCTGTTGTGAACGGCTGTAAAGCCACTGAAATCTGAGCAGTTACACCAGTCTGCAGCAAATAACAGATCTGGCTGATAATATTTATGTACAAAACTTGCAGAAGCTGCAAAGTGAAGGAAAACATAAATGCAAATTCATAAACTGGGAAGGTATTGAACCACAGAATCAAATCCTGATTACTTTTTGGAAGCCACAATGAGAAACAGAAAGAATAACAGGCACAGAGGACTGAAAGCGAAAAATGAGTTACTCTCAGAAGTGGCAAGGATTTCCTGTGTGAGCTCCCTAACCTTTGTATTCCTTGTTTATCAAAACATAAATTTTATTGGACAATAACAGCTACCTGCAGAGCACTTAGAATCACAGAATCATAGAATTATAGAATCACTATGGTNGCCCAAGCCTGTAGTGCTGCCGGGGGTTTTTGTGACCAAAGTGCATGACCCAGCACTTGGTCTTGTTAAACCTCATACGATCGACCTCAGCCCATCGCTCCAGCCTGTCCAAATCCCTCTGCAGAGCCATCCTACCCTCAAGCAGATTGACACTCCCACTGAGTTTCGTGTCATCTGCAAATTTACTGAGGGTGCATTCGATCTCCTCATCCTCTATTCACTATTGTTTTGTGAGATACATTGAAAATCATCAACAGAATCTGCAATAGAAGGTAAGTTACACCTTCGGGTTCAAATTCTTCAGATATAATAAATCGGTAAGTAAGAAATTTAAATGTATAACACTTTTTTTGCATTGTCAACACGACAGTAAAAGGCTAATGAATTTGTGCTATAGTAAGAAACATAACTAAAATTCAGAAAAGAAAAATCATGGTCACTTGCCAACAGAGAATGTAAAAATGAGGCTTTAAAACCTTTTCTTCTTGTTTGTCCATTATTATACCAGGATAAAAAAAGTCTTTACTAATATGCGGTGCAAGTGAATGCACAGTTCATGGTAGCACCCATGTCTGAAGGCTGGAATGTGGCTGGGTATGTCCAAGGCCGTTTGTTATTTGGAGGAAGAAAGAGAAGCATCATCAGGCACATTTTCTAGAACAGAGGTAATTTTACAGATTTTAGTAGGCTTGGATTTTAAAGGTCTGTTTCCTACAAGAGCTGCTTTTCTTAATTGCCATTCTCTCTGTTGAATAAAGAAGAAAAGAGGCATTACTTTAAATTCAGGGATTCCTACTCAGGCTCTTCTTCAAATTCTGCAACAAAGACAACCACTACCATCCTCCTATTTTCAAAAACGCTTCTTGCCTAAATTCTGCGTTCCACAAAAACCTATAATAAAATCTCTGTAAAAATGCAGTTGGTTATGCTGAGAGAGGGCAATATTAAAAAAATAGAATGATATTTTACTTGTTTATCAAAAATAACTGCTTTTCTTCTTTCTGACAGTAAACAACTTGTCTAATTGTTGTAAGCCATTTACAGCTATCTAGGATATGATGAATCTGGGCATTCATAAGTCTGGGCATACTCTTCTGTAAAAAACTAGAAAGATGAAAAGTCACATTTTTTTGTATTTTATGAAAGGTCTCATTGTTTCCACTAGCATGAGACTACCTGTTTGGTAAAGTTGAGATTGTGCTTAAAAGCATTGCTGGATCAACACCTAAAAGCTGTAACTTCTACCAGATTGTTTACATTTGCAGATCACTGCTCATGGACCAACCCATTTACAATAGGGATCCTGCACTTTTTTATAGAAAATTTGTATTATTTAATTGGCAGTTTTAGGCAATTTAAATTGCATATGTAACATATAAAAGTATAATTAAAACATGCGAGAAGTCTCCAGAAATTATTTAGAAGAGATCACTCTTCAGTGTTGATGTTTTCAAAATTGATGTAAACTAAGAACCTGCTTAAGCAGGATTGCCAAAGCCATCCTTAATGTTGGTTCACTTCAAATGAATAAAATACGTGTGCAAGTATTTGCTAAATAAGGTTGAGTTTAATTCCTAAAAATTTCCATGAAATGGTCCTGGAAAACAAATGGAAAAGCTTAGTGGAAAAGCTGGGATATTCCTTTTCCTGTAGTATAAGGCTTTCACATCCAGCTACTATTAGCTGTATTGCATGATTATCCTGTCATTAGTCGGGACAGGAATACCATATATTTACAAATCATTCTCATGTCGAGGCAAATTTTTTTTGTGGCAGATTTTTATAACTCTCAAAATACTGATATATGCTTCGTGGTAGGGATTTGGGAAACTTGGAGAAGCCCCAAGAGAGGCAGCAACAGGATGAAAGTAAGTGATGCACCCTAGATGCAATTTTTTTATATGACTAAGACTTTCATGGCATGTTGGATAACATATATTTCTTCATGCACACCCCACTAACAACTCAAAATATATGTTCAATTCTATTGACTAAATGAAATGTTGTTACATGGTACGATGAGCAAGAGTACCGTCTGTAGAAAATGTAATGGACTTGAATGACTCTCTTAAATGGAAAATAAAAATTTGAATAAAACATATAATTGCCTATTTACCAGATAGACTAGAGTAACTTCTGTATTGTCATTCTGGTCTGCTGAGTACATAATATGCTTCAAAAAAGCTTAATTACATACTTAGCTGATAGACTAACAGCTCTGGTGGGAGTAATTTTGCTCTATTAAGTAGGAATAAATATGTATTTGCCCAAGATGGAGTCTTCCTAGTCTCCTGAATGATAGATAAGAATTGTTGGTTTCTACCCAAGTATGAAAGGATAATAATTAACAGAAACCTTAAATCAGAAAAAGGGCAAGATAAGGTATTTTTTACCTACTAGAATAGCTACATAAAATAAATATATGAAAAAGATTTCACAGAAAATAAAGCATTAAAGTAACACTTTTCTGATTTCTCCCCAGATAGTGTTCTAGCTATAAATACCCACAGGTGAGAAGGAAACTCACCTTACATCTTTAAAATGCTAACAGCCATATAGTAATTTCTTTCCTTGCATGACAAGTTGTGCTAGAGAGAATATATGGGCCTGCCAGCTGAGAGGTATTTACATTCCGTGAGGCTTGGTAGACATCAAGAGAGACCTTGAGGAGACAGTCCTTCCAGATGCTCCGAGCAGCTTCATAAGCAGCTCCACACCAACTCGTTCAGCACACAAGAGCAGGTGCGTCCAGTTCTATCTGGATATTCCAGAGAAATGCCCAGCATCCCTCTGTATCCCAGGACAGCTAGGTACTGTAAGTTTATTTCAACACCCTGCTCTAAGCAGGGTTAACTTCAAAGTGAGATTGAGTCAGTCTTTGCACAGTCATGTTTCAAGTATCTCCAAGGATGAAGGTTCTGAAAATTCACTAGGCGACCTAAGCCAGTGTGTAAACATCATAATTGTGATCTTTTTACCTTATGGTTGGAATGTCCCTCGTTGTAACTGGTGACTGTTGCCTCCTGTCCCTTTGCTGTGCACCTCCAACTATTCTGAGTCTGTCTCTTCCATAAACCTCAGGAGACAGCTGAAGAAGGCAGTTGGTTTCCTGACCACCCTGAAACCATCTCTTCCCCTGTCTGAACAAACCCAGTTCCCTTCTTGCCTATCATGTGCACCAGCTCCTGTCCCCAGACTTACTCCAGTGTGTTGATGTTTCTCTTGTCAGTTTTCCAGATGTGCTCTTAAAAGAGCTGCATATTGGAGAAGCATTACTTCGCTCAACCTGCTGGTTACACTTTTATTCTAACTTGGCCCAGTATGTGGTGGGCCTACTTTGCTTCAAGGGTGTACTGCTGCTCATGTTTGACCCGTCAGCCACCAGCACCCCTAGCTCCTTCTTTGCAAAGCTGCCTCCCAACTGTACGGTTCTCAGCCCATGCTGCTTTACAGGTTTGTTCAATCCCAGGTGAAAGACCAAATTTGTCTTTGTTGAACTTCAGGGGGATTTGTTCAGCCTGTTTCTCTGGCTGTTGAGGTCCCTCTACATGCAGGTCTGCCCTCTGCCTTGTCAACCACTTGCCCTTCTGTCACATCGCCCAGGTCACAGGTGGAGATGTTGAACAGTTGGACTTGGTATTCAACCCCGAGGAACAGGGTTGCCATAATCAGCTGCTAGCTAGATTTTGAACCACTAAGTATTGTCGTTTGAGCCCAATGCCCTTGCCAGCTTTTCACTCATTGCACAGTCCAGCCACTCAGTCTGTACTCTTCAGATTGGCTACAAGGATGAGAAATAATAAATGTTTTTTGCACTTTATCACTCTGAGTCATACCATAACTTCATATAGTTGCTGAATGGAAAGAGAGAGAAAGAAGTGATCCTTTTAGCAATCCATAATTTCAGGATGCAGTTTGCTATCCTCCCTACACATTCAATACATTTCTCTATTTAAGTGCACATCCTTGGACATGTCATTTTCCTGCTGAAAAACTACAGCACTGCTTGGCCAAGAGTGTGAGTTCTTGCACAGAAGATCAAAATGGTGAAAATGGTCCTCCATCATAATCAGGAAGACATACTTTAAGATTTTTTTAATCTCTCTTCCGATCCAAATCTAGGTTATGCCAAGTCACAAGATACATTTAGACAATGCAAGAAATATATTTGCTGTGGGTTTTTTTTGACTATTTTTCACAAGAATTTGCTATGGAATGGCATGTACAACACTGACAGTAGGTGATTAGAAGCAATAGATGAAGGGCTGGCTTCTTCACTTCCCGCTGACCTGTTGAGAAGTCAAAGTTGAAAGGAGTTCTTCCTTTGTTTTGTTCAGGAATTGCACCAGGAGCTCAGGAATATCCTTCAATGGTCAGAAAGGGAATAGGCTCGATTTGTAGCTCAAGGATCAAGACTCTTTGGGGATGGCTTGTATTTTTTAAGAACAGACGTATATAAAACTGAGATAGAGATGGCCTAACTGTCTCTATAGGAAGCACAGATCCATGCTATAGAGGAAAACTTGCTGAATGTATGTATCATTCCACTTCTAATGTGGTGGAATAATGGTTTAACGTAAGAATGCCTGGTCCAGGCCAGGGTGGATATCTGCTTTATTCAGTACTATGTCTCTGATGGTGACTAAGAACTGATGCAGAGAATGTAGCTTAAGGAAGAGACAAAACCACATTGCAATGCTTCTGCAGTCTGAGACTCAGACTTGTTTTGTTTGATAATCCCTGAAGGATCTTTTTTGTAGGACTGTGTCTGAATTTCTTTTTGAATTCCTGAGAAAGCTTATGTCTTTCATAGCTTCCATCAGTAAGGGATTCCACACCTGACTGCATAAAAAGGTGACTCGTTTTGTTTGCTTTGAGCCTGTTGCTTTTATGCTTCATTTCCCCCCCTCGTTGTTCTTATACTGGGAAGCAATGAATAGGCATCCTTTCTTTATCTCTGCATTATCAGGACTTTATAGATATCAGGAAGGTCATTTATCTTCCTAGCTGAAGGGCTCTAGTCTGCTTAATCTCTTCTTGTATGGAAATCCCACACCTTCACCATCTGTGTTACCTTTTGCTGCACCTTTTCTAATAGTACTGTACTCTCTTGCAATGAGGGGATGAAGGTTATGCATCCTACTGAGGATGCAGCTACCATCTAGATCTGTTCAGCAGCCTAATGATATTTGTTCTTTTGTTCTCTGTTCTATTTGCTTTTTTGACCACTGCCAAGCTTTGAGCTGACATTTTCACAGAACTATTTGTTATAACTCCAAGATCTCTTTTCTGAATCATAATTGCTAGTTCAGAGCCCATCATTCTATATGCAAAGTGAAGGTTGTTTTTCCTCTTGTGAATCACCTCACAAACAGTGAAATTCATATGCCTTTTTATTCAACCTTCTGCAGCCTGTCACAGTTGACTTTTTTCTTTTCTTTGGACCATTGCCCTGGAAAATTTAGCATCGTTTGCAAATTGTCACTGCACTCTTTACTAATTCTTAGATCATTTAGGAACTTGTTAGACAGCATAGGTCCTAGCACCAATTTCTGCAACCTTTTGGAAAAATGCCATTTGTTTCTCCTGCCTTTTAGTTCCTGCTTTTTGGTAAAGTACTCACCCATGAGAGGACTTTCTCCTTTTAGTTTGTAGCAACTGTATGTCTTGAAGAGTTTTTGGCTTGGGAAGAAGGAAGAAATCTTACTGAAAGCTTTCTGGAGATGAAGGAGACCATGAGCCTATGATGCTTGTCTTTGTGATCCATCCACTCAACCCACTTCAGAGGACTCGTGGATTTGTGAGGTGTGACTTGTCTGTTCAAAAAAAAATAATGGGATCTTCCCCAATGTCATATTTATGTGAGCGTTTATGAATTTGATTCTTGAGTGCAGCTTCTGTCAGTTTGCTCTACACTGACACCAGGCCTACAGATCTCCATTTGCCCGCATGAAAAGAATAAACAACAACAACAAAAAATGATGCTGCTAAAAGCTGTTGGGGAAGGGAAGTGGTCGTGATTGGTTTCTGCTCTGACTCTCCTCTAATAAGTCCTCTGTCCCAGTAGATATACACCTTGCCATAGTGTATGATAGGGTCCTACAATAGCTACTCTGCCCTTACAATGATGGCCTGAGATGCAGTTAATGAGAAGAATGAGGAAGCTCGTCATGCAAGGTCATAGCTGACCTTGGAGTCCCCATGCAGATCTTAAACAGCACTGTCATGAATAAAGTTTTGCACATGCAAAGACTGATTAAAAAAGCCCCACCAGTAAAGACCTCAGATTTGTTCTGGTTATTTATTGATGCAGCGAGGTATTGATGTTTACTGAAGCACACCTTATTATGTCTTTTCCCCTGTCCTCCAGTATTTTAAAAAGGTAAATAGTAGTTTCATAGGATACTTGCAGCTTTATGCATGCCATATGACAATAAGGTTGCCATGGAGACTTCTCATCCTGGAATACTGGTATAATTAATGTAGAAGCATTCAGCTCCTTTTATCTGCATGGGAGTTACAAGACTGTCTCTTCTTTTTCGTCCACTTTTTTTTCTAGTGAGTACATATGCTTTGCGTAACAGAGAGGGGCATGTAATTCTGCAGTCTCCTGACCTCTGAAACAATGCAGAAAATACAGAAATGCAATGTTTGCTGCTGCAAGCAAAGACCAAGATTAAAGCCTGGGTGAGAAATGCACCAGTAATGACACAGTAGCAGCTACTTGCAGTAGGATGCATACAAAGCAGGAGAAAGGCCAGAAACAGGATGAATCACAAAATGGCAGCTCCACTCCGACACTTCTCTTCCTTGTAGTAGAAGTAATAATTTGTCATATATAATACGGAAATGTCTCTTCAGTCAATTCATTGATAGCTTAGTAGTCACGCAACATACAAAAATCTGACTTGGAAAATTTCCTTTACCTGGCACCATAGAAGTAAATGTGATGTCATTTAGAGATTATCACCAGAAGCAACATGTTGCATTGACAATGTAATGCTTTAAAAGAGAAGTAAACCTGCATATTTAGGAGTTATTGGATGAAGAAAGGGATGCTGGCTTTAAGCCAGAGGAAAGAGTCTCTTGCAGTTCTGTTTAACTCTTTATTTACATTTACAGTGCTCTCCAAGGCCAGACAAAGTTAGGCTGCCTTATATATTAAGGCCACTTATTTTTTTCTTTCCATCCTGTCTATCTTTAGAGATTCAAATCCTGCCTGGACTGGATGTTTTTTTCACTGCAGAACTAATGAAACCATGACTGCACAAGAGCCAGAAATGAGCTATTGCAACAAAATAGGGTTTCATCACACCTGTTTAAAAGTAATTTTTGTTTTACTTTTGGTAACACCTATTTAAATTCAGCACCTCATGTTCTGTACATACCAGCAAGGTTCTGTTAAAATTCCCACACTCTTAGTATTTCACTTAAGATTTTGAAACAAACAACCATTAGACTGTTTCCCAGCAAAAAAAACCAAACAAAACAACCCATGTTGTTTCTGGTTTTATATATTCCAGAGTATGCTGTCATTAGAAAGTAATATTTGCTCTCAATTCACGTTAATTAGATAAGCTCAAATGCTGAAAGATAATTTTTCATCCTGAACTTACTTAACGATCTTTTTTTCCTCATCGAGATATAAACTAAGGTACCAATCAGGCAGAATTTAAGGGCGACTGTAAAAAACATAGCAAATATCACCTTTCAAACTCTTTGATATTCTGTATGATACACAGTAGAGCTTCCAGCAATCACAAGGGTTTTTTTATTTCATCTGTATACTTCCATCTTCTCTGCTGTTTTTGAAGTGGAAATATAGGAGAAGTAGCTACTGATAAAAGCCATGCAAGTTGGTCCTCGTAATTTTTGTGGGACTAATTGAAGTAAGCAAACCTCAGCTTATCCTATGGACACATGGTCCAGTTTTACATCTACAAGGAGGTTGTCAAGTAGACTTAAAAGGAAATAGACTTCAGGAGCAGCAATCACTTCTAGCATACAGGTAAGAGAGGCCAGACCAAGCTGCAGCAATGCAGTGGGCAGGGCGCAACAAATTTGTAAAAACATACTTTCAGAGTACATACCACTTCTGCTCCCTGCAGGAGTTGGCCATTAACTAGAAGTCTTTTGAGCAAGGCTTGGACTGGAAAATGGAGCATGTGGTCTCAATTTCTGTCTCCTTCACAAACTTCTTGGGGCCCGTGTACTCAAAAGGTTTTCAAGGGTCTGGCACCCAGTGAACAGAAGTGGCCAAAAACTTTGAGGACACTTGGCTGGAGTTCTCTGTCCATCAGCAAATCTGTTTTCATCCTCCTTTTTAGTCTGCTAATACTGCAAGAGTTTATTTCATACCTTGTAGGGCACCTTATTTAACTGAAAACCTGCTCTCATGTTATGGGTAAGGAAGTAGAGGAGATGTGCGCACAGATGATGTGACTGGCACACTGCTCCTTGTCTTCATAGCAGTTTCTGTGAGTCAGGTGCCTCCTGTCTTCTGAGTGAGACCCTAAGTCGGCTGTGTCAATGGAAAGGGAAGACCATGGAAAGTCTGGAAACAAACCTTTCTGGGAGGTGAGAAATGTCAGAACTCTCCGCACAGGGCTGCATTAGGTGTGTTGGCCCTTAATATAGCTACATTCTCTGTGGAAACATTTGATGGTAAGCAAAAAAAGAGATAGAGAGGGAGAGGAAGGGTGTCTTTGCATCCATGACTGTCTCTGTGAGTGGAGTGCTGTTGAGGTAACCATAATTTGACACCAGACATACAGCCTGTGTCTGCTCTTTATGCTCTTCTGGTGTAGCCATTAAGAAACTTAAAATATCTAATTCAAATTTCTGGAACCTGTCCATAGCTTTTTGTAAACCAATTCTAGAAAATGTGGAGGCCGTATAGAAAATGTACATAACCTGTATTTTCATTTCACCTTTGGGTTAATTTCTAACAGTCCTTTGGTCTTAATTTTCAGAATTCTTTTGAAAGGGATTACAAAACGATCCAATAAACAACAAGACCAAGCTACAGAGTGCCTGGCACCACTAGTAAGACGAGTTACAATGACCCATATGGAATAAGAGATGGGACAGACTTTTCTATCTGAGACTATTTTACTGACAAGAGTTTTAAGATTTCATTTTCACTTACAGAAAAATTTTGTCAATAGAAGCAGATCTTCCTGTCATACATTTAGACAGAAAGGTTATTAACAGAATTCATTGTCCAAAAGTTGCAGCTGGTGAGCTCAATTTGGGGTGCAGGGATTATTATGTGCTATAACTCATTCTATATTATTTCTGGTTCACAGAAGTTGAACAGAAAGGAGAAGCAAGGATTTGTGCCTACCATTGCTGTGTGGAAGGCGTATTACTATGCCAGTGCACAAGCAGCCATTTGGCAATTAAACCACAAATGCCCAGGTGACGCTACTGCACTTTAAAAGGAAGCCTCTATCAGCAGCCAAATTTTATTTAGTGAGCAGTGAGCAATAGACCAGAACTGCCATATAGGCTACTGTGAGAAATCAGAGACTGCAGAAAGACCATGGCTTCCCTGAAGCACAGTTTTGTTCCTTATGTGGTTTATGTTATGCGTGTGACACTTCACTCTGCTATCAGTCTGATCCCGAGCAAGGTTCTCTTGCACAATTCCCTATGTCAGCACACCATATGTTTTAGAAAGACAGGAATGTTGCTAACCATTGCAAATATCTGCCTTTGTGTGCTGTCAGCGTTTGTCACTTATGCTCTTGGGGACACTGGTGTCCCAGCCAGGCTGGGCTCACACTGATGGGGCCTGTGAGATGGGACCTGTCTGGAAAAGAAGGGTACAGCACTGCCCTTACGGTCCCACATCCGCGCTTCTTCCCCACATCCGCGCTTCTTCCCCATGCAGGAATTGACTAAGGGTATTTAAGTTACCCATTTTATTTTTTAAATCTTAAAAAAACCTCAAGATATTTGGCTCTTTTGACTGTAAATCCTGGCTTTTTTATTCTTAACTGGGAAGAAGCACCTCAGATTTGCAGACATTGATGATACCAAAACTGCATGTTAAAGCAAAATCCAAAAATCAGGTGTATCTCCTACTCCTCTCTACCCTCAATGACACAGTTGAAGATTGCATTGACTGTCTCACTTGTGTGGCTGCACACTCAGCTGACCATCTGGTACCATGGCCTCCTACTGGAGTGTAACCTCCAGGCCCTAGACCCAGATGCATGGCTGCACTCTGCTGTGTTGAGAGGAAGGTGATTTACTAGCTTGCCTCCTACTTACCCAGAAGTAACTGAATCGGTGACTTCATCCTCTCCACTCTTGGCTGCTGTCCTAGCACTTGTTTCACTGCAAACTTTGTTAGCAATGATTTTATAGAGCCTTATAGGTCTAACATTTCAGATGTTAAATAGCACAAAACCAAGACCAGTGATAAAGAGGTCTTCGGAGAGAGCCAGCAACCCCACGGCTTGTCCTTTTTTTGCAATTACATTTTGAGATAACGTCACTTAAGCCAATTTAGATCCCTTTAGTATCAAGTTGATTTTGAATCATTCTAGTTCCTTGACCAAATTGCAGAATAGTGTCCACTCAGGCAAACTGTACAAGCCTAAATACATTACTTCCATATGTTCCATTTATTAACGGTATTTATAATGTCCTAAAAAGTATTTTTAAGAAGTGAGTGTGTAGGCTGGTGTGCTATGGCACAACTTCAAAGAGACATAACAGATATACCACAGTTTTCTTGTATGTGTTAAAGACAGTGATCCTACTGAGGAATTTCTATTCATATTTTATCCAGTATAACTTTTTGGCGTATACCTATAATAAACTCCCAAGCACAGGGCAGTTACCTGAAAGATCTGTGATATTTTGGTTTTGCTTTTCAAAGAGTATAATCTCACTTCTGCTACTGTCAGTCACACTCAGACTTTATTCCTCAAGCATTTACTTGAATTTATGGGGAATTCACGGATTAGAGCACACCCAATGCAAGAAAAAGTATCAGGAACTGGTCCTAAATAGTAGAAGTACAGTATTTATTGTTTTGAAAGTATATGACAGTAATAACCCCTTACCTACCCAACAACAAGTAGAAACAACAAGTATTATCACAGGTATAACATTTTTTCCTTCGTGATGGGTCCATTCTAAAGAAACCATAAAGCTTCTCTCTGAGTTTTTCTGTTCCTGTCCCCACTCCTGAATTTAAATAACTGAGGAACACTTCTGAAATGATCCGCTGAATCTTATACACCATATGCTTAAAAATAAGCAAGAGTGCAAATTTCCTAATGTTGCTTGATTTCTTTTGCAGCATCAAAATATCTTCAAAAGACAGGAATAAGCCGTTCACCGTGGTAGGAACAACTATTATGACAAAAAATATAATGATACAATCAGTTTCTAATAGCTAACAATGCTGACAGGCAGACACAAATGCAATATGGATCTTCTGTTTTCCCAAGTCTATGCACTGCATTTTATGGTTTTAAAATGAGGACTTTCCACCAATAAAAATGAGATGAGTTTCCTCCTGATGTTTTCCCTTCTCATCATGAATTTCCCCTTCAACTGCTGCTTTCTTTCGCAATCATATCTTTTTATTTTTCTAGGATGTAAGTTGTCATTTTAGTAGAAGAAAGTGGACTATTCATGGAGTACATGACTTAGCAGTATGTAGAGAAAAGTGTTTGCCCCAACAGGATCCTGTTCTTCGGATCCCTGCTCTGGTAAATAGGATTGCTTTCAGAAATATGTGCAATTGATCCTTGGATCCAGTTGCGCAGTCCCTGATAATGAGGATGAAGGAAAATGATGTATCCAACAAACAGCAGAGTCAAGTCCCTGTGACACAGGAAGGTCGTATTTGAAGATTCAGGGAAGAATTTTTGGGTTTTTTTGGGCAGCCAGTGGATAGTGCAAAATACTGACAATGACAAAGCAATAACAGAATAATGTTGTGAATTGAGTTTCAAAGTATTTGATTTCACTGGCTTAAAAGCAGTGAAAACACACATTGCCAGTACACTTCGGGCTGTTCCAAGTCATTCACAGAGCCCAGAAGGATTAGAGCTGAATTTCTAATGTTCCCAGAGAAGTCCTTTTTAAGATCTCTTCTTGCCTTATTTCTGTTAATCACAAAGATTGTACAAGGCTTATTTCAAAATTACTTTTAACAGACAGTTCAATTCTGACAGCATGCTGTTATCCTTTTCTAATGCATTCTCTTTTTGTGTTTTATGGGTCACAGACTAGGATATACAAAAACTTTCTGTCATGCTGACAGCATAAGACAGCCGGACACAAATCCTTATATCTATCTAAATTAGGCGATCAGATCACAAAGTTTCTGCTTTGTTTTATTACAGCTGCTCAGCACTCTGGCATAATTCAGAAGCTATCCCAATCATTTTCTTCACTTGATTCTCTCAAAATTGTGAAAAAGGGGATTTGGAAGAAGAAACCACAGTTCTTACTGTAACAACATACTGTTCTCTTCCACCTAGGGTGCTTGAAACACTAGTCTTGAATGTGGATTTGGATTTCCTATCCGGTTTTTCCCAGCTCTGGAGACTATGGGGACGTCATTGAATCTTACTGTGCCTTGGTTTCCTGGCTGTGCAGGTAAGATACAAATATTGTTGGCAGAGTGCTAAGCAGAGAGCGCTCCAGTGTAGTACCAACAACCAAATTAAGAAAACCCATCAAAGACATCTTATTTCTAACACCTGACTCCAAAGAGGTCTTAAAGCCTTTCAGCACCTTTCTTTAATAAGATGGACAGACAGCATATTCATAGAAGACTCTAAATCAGTGGCCACAGAGATGAACAAGACACTAGGGTGTTTCTACAGATGAAGAGAGATGATGGAATTTTTTTTTTCTCATTTTTTCTAAAACTTGAGATTCAGGTTTTCACTTTGAGTTTATTGCCAGTCAGAGGAGCTATGACAGTCTCCTTCTACTGAGAGGTCTGCCCACTATGGCTTTAGCCTGATTCCTGAGCGGTGTGATATGCTACTGAGGAAATGCAATTTTAGGGCTAATATTAAGTTCTTTTATCACAAAGCTGTTGTCATATCAAATACAGTATCAGCATGTGTCAAAGGAGAATCATGAGAATAACAACACTGAAAAGACCTCGTAATTCTATTTTTAGTGGGAGTAAAATCTCTTCAAAATGATTCCAAAAGACATGAAATGCAGAAAATTCAGTCACATTGCAACAATTAGAAAGAGATTGCTCCTTCTTATGAAAGTTTAGAAGCAGTAGGGATGCTGTGATCATTTAATATAGGTTGGTTACAACAGTTTTTTGGACTAGTTTACCTAATGATTCAAAATTGTGCCTGCTGCAAGTAGAAGCCGTTAGCCATCCTACTTTCAATTCTGCCATTTAAAACCACTCCAACTCAAATGCAGAACAGGTACTGAATAAACCACTTCATCAAGTTAATGTCTGAGCCCTCAAGCCCTGAGGGCACTAACAGGCCTGACTGTCCCTGCCTGGTCGCCCTGAGGCTCCATCACCTGCCCAGGGTCCAGGACCCCAACTCAGCCCGACAAGGAGGTCAGCTCCTGCCCCAGCAATGCCCCGATGGGGATTGTCTCCAGCTCCTCACATGCCCGCCCTCCGTAGCCATGGGTCCCCCAAGCTAGGCCCATCCACAGGCCTGTGCTTTGGCCCAGGCTCACCCTATCCCCAGAGGGGTGCCCAATGCGCAGGACTGGGACTGCCCTGTGCCCGCCAACTGTCCTGCTTATGACTGGGGTGGTGCCATCCCAGGGGCATCCCTGCCATCCCCAGTACACAGGTCCCCATCCCTGACAATGTAGGCCCAGGGTCAATTTTCTGAATAAAATGTTCTATATTAAAAGGAATTTTTGATTGAACACTGAGATCTCAAAGCTAAGGAAGATTTGCAAAAATTTTTCATCACCACTGAACTGTTGGAACCATGTATGTGGAAAAAGAAGTAGTGTTCAAACTGTTTAGGGAAATTCCAACTAGGCTGTTTTTCAGTGTCTTAGTAAGTGTGCTTATTCTGAATAGATCATGGAGACACTGCATATGTTAGGAGAAATCTAATGTCTCGACCATGTAAACAGAACTTTGTGCTTCATCCTTGAGATGTGTGTGCTCATGTGCATGTGCGGTAATAGCCGAGTGGAGCCAGGAATTGCTGTTGCAGAGCAATGTGAGAGGGATCCCATTTCCCCCGACCAAAACCAACAATAAGAAGTATTTCTCAATAGAATTCTTTGACAGTAAGGCAGACACACATAAAGAAAGAAAAATCTCCTGCAGAACAGTTGTGATTATATAGACAGTGGCCTCTTATTAGAATATTAATCTTCATAAAGGCTAAACCTTCCCCACAGATTTATAGCTCCTTGGAGAGAAGGAAAAGGTTTTCATCAGGCACATTTCAGTAGCTCAGCAATTTCTTGCTTTATATATTAATCTTTCCATGAATCAAGTAAGTGTATAATGGTTTAAAGGGAAGACTTTGTGTGTACAGAGTATTGTCTGGAACCGGATACTGCAATGAGTTTGTTAATGAAGTGACAAACATCCATGTAGTAAAAGACGTAATAGTAAACTTGGGGTCAATGATGCGTAACTTCAGCTGGATGAGAAACATAGCGGAGCATAGATGTCTGAGTGAGAAAAGCAACCACAAATGTTATAATCAAGAATATCATTAGGCAAAGTCTGAACATGTAAACGGAAAGAGAATATTTACTGCATGACACTACATTTCTCCATACGGACATGAGGACAGATAGCCTGCCTTGGGGGCAAAAGAGAAAACTGAAAGAAACCGGACAGCAATCTCATCAGAGAAACTTTGTGGACAAATTTGTAAACCCATTTCTTCCTTTGTTCTGTATGTAACTGTGGTCTTTATTCAGACAGATTTTTCAACTAGTAAGCTAGTGCATGGCACCAGAAGCCATTGATGTATTGCAAATGACCACTGTGCAGAACATGTTTTATCCTAAGCACCATCAAAATAGTGAAATGCAGTATTGAATTATGAATATTTGAATCCCTTTAAGATATTTTTTTTCCAGCATTAATTTATGTTAACTAGCTTTTATTGCAGGTATTGCAAGTGAACATCAGAAGTCACTGTGTTAGCTTGTCTTTTACGTAGCTCTTGTCACTAGGAGGCTTTGTGTAGACATCACAGGTGGTGAGGTAGTAGGTGCACAATAATTCTACTAGAGTTTTTCAAAGGAAACATAGACAATGAGAAAACATTGAAATACACATGAGAGAAGCTGCTTGATGGGCTGTGCTAGTGGAAAACTAACACTAGTCTAGTATTTTGGATCGGAATAACTCTTCCCTAGGAGGCCAGAGAGACTTGTCCGCCTTTGAATCTGAGCATGTGGACAGTGATGCAAGGACTAGAGGTAGAAAATAGTGGTAATTTCTATAAAATAGTATGAAGTAGTACAAAATAGTATGAAGTAGTATACTTTATGTACTTTTTCTCATTAATTACTCAGAGACTGAAATAGCAACTACACAATGGTAAATACATCCCTATAGATTTAAAAGAATTATTATGTACCTCCACCATAATAACATTGTTATACCACAATAGAACAGATGGGAATTTCCTAGCATCTTAGAAATGAAGCAGGAATAGGTCAAGAGGCCTTAACAATAGCTACAAGTTTTTCAGCATGTTCTAGGCAGGGATCTCGAAAGTATTCTAGCCTTACACTACCTTTTCTGATTTATGCTTTAATATCTCAAGTAAGTATGCAGAAAAATGGAAGCACCAAATATTACATGACTGAGATAATAAGCAAAATCAATAACAGCTCTAGAGACAGAACCCAAGGTTTGTAACTTTTTCTCAACACACTCTCTACAATAGAATTGTTTGGCAGCCTGCCAAATGAGTTAGGAAGAGTAATCAATGTCTCAAAAACATCCTCCACAACACTGGGGCTAAAAAAATTTCAGTAGGAAAGAAGGGAAGCTTATGTTCTTTCCTGCTCTATTATTTTTTGTAAGCGTTGGGTTGGAAGTTCAGAATCTATTTCCATTTTTTTCCATACCTAGAATGGCATATTTCACAGAATTAGAACAATGCAAACCTCAGTCCTGCCAAAACACCCTTACATGTGCTGTGATGGGGAAGTACACTGAGGTCCACTAACTCCTCAATACAGCTCTTGTTACTGCTGCAGGGTAAGAGATTCTGAATAGATTTTATTAATGCTCCTTGACTGGTTGAAAACAAGAAAAGAATGACTACACATTTAGAGGATCAAATTCCCTCGTGGAATGTAAATCAAAACATAATATATTTATTAATTGTCATAAGAGGAGAGATGAAGAGTCCAAAAGATTACTTGAATACTTATTGTCCTGAATCCCTTGATGTCGAGTAAATTGCAAAAGATAGCAGGCTTTCACCAAAATGGGAGTAAGATTAAAATGTGAAACCTGAGACTTCACTGGATATAAAAGATTGTAATCCATTTTTAATAGTTTGAGATTAATTTCAGTTATGTATTTCCTATTAATCTGCTGAAGTATAGAGCTGTAATCCAGAGAGAAAATAATGACATTTTGAATTTATTATATTAAATCGTCTTGTCTGGACTTGCTGCACTTGATTTCAGTTCTGAAACTCCAGGAATTATGTGTAAGATATATATAGATTAATTATTTTTAATATTATTTTCCCCTGCAATTCTTCCTAGTACAAAGTACAGTTTCTTTACACCACAGCTTCTGAAATTCAATTGAGAAACAAAAAAACTCAACAACCAACCAACATTCTATTCCAACTTGTACAGCAAAGCTTTCTGTTAACTGCTTTATTGACACATTCTATGTCTTGTACTAAGATGGCAACTTGATTTTATAGATTCTTTGATTTTATAGATTAGAAATGAATTCTTAAAGCTATAAGGAAACATAGACTTAGTGTATATGATTTTGAGATACAGAAGAAGGAGTTCAGATGTCAAAGGAAGTGTCTATACCAGTTGCAGCAGTGTTGAGACACACAAGCTGTTTTTAAACAAGTAACAACCAAACTGAAACGCATGGACCTCTATGCTACCATGGTTGCCTGGTTCCAGAACCTGACCTACCTTGCTGAAAACTACCTGTTATATTACTGTATTAATGCTATGAATGTAGAATATGGTAAATCTTTTCCTCCCTTGGAAATGGCAGGGGTAGTCACACCACTTGCCTTCAGAATTGCGTATTTCCTTCCAAAATGGTAAAATAAATGAGAAAGTGTTCAGTTCATATACTTTATGTGTGATGATGTTTAAAATTCAAAAGAATCTATTCGGACATGGTCTACAATAACACAGAAGGGAAATGATGAAACAGTCTGGCCTACAAAATATAGTAAAGCAGAATCTGAGAATTTAGAAAAAAAAATCAAATTACAGTATAATCTACCCATACCCAATCAGTGACACATACAGAGAGGAAAAGAGCTAACTACTACTAGCTGCTATTTATTTTCTTCTCAGGCAAGAATTCAAGCAATGTGCTTGAATGAAGGGGAAATTATCAGGGAGGGCAGCCCTTTACTTTTCAACATATTCCTCTGAGCTCCTCAAGACAACAGGAGAAAAATCATTAGAGCTATGAGGAACTTTCTGCTGTGCTCCCAGAGCATGGCCAATATTATATTCCTTTAGATATTTCCCCCGAGATGCAGTAGAGGATAGCGTACAGCTTCCGTACACCAGCCAGTCCCTCTACCTTACTTAGTATCACTAGTGCAGTAAGGGCATCATTTATACTGGCTTTATAGTGACATATATACCAGGCACAGCACACAACATACCCAAAGCACTGACCTTAGCTTCTCACCTTAAAAAAAAAAAAAATCTAAGGATAGTAGTGCTGAATCTTTCTGATCCAAACTCTAGGATCCCTGTGAAATAGTTTATAATGCTTAAACCTCTAGGAAAGATTATTAGTGATAATTGACCTTACTTTAGTGAAAGCTCTGTGCCCTTGATTCTAACTTGCAATGCTTAAGTGCTCAGCTCAGTCAACTGGATCACAGTAATGTTGATGTCATCATGTTTTACTATTTGAAGATACGTTTGTCACTAAACACCAGCAAGACATTCAGCCTGTCGCACATGAGCAGTTAATGGCTGATGGATCTAAAGGAAGGAGTAGTTCTGCTAAATGTTAGCTAAGTCACAGGTTATTACAATACAAGGCATAAATGTGGGGCTGAATATTTTGAAAGATCCAACACAAACCTTAATAGATTCATTATGGTTACAGTTCAATCTCTTTTGAAACCTGAATAAAGAAAACTAGAAGGCAAGAATACCCCTCATAGTCTTTACAAGTGCTCAAATACTCAAAAAAATATTACATATTAAAAGAATTTTGATCTAACTTGTCCAAAATGCTTGGAATAAGGTGATATTCCCTGCACTACCTTTGAGACCACTTGGTCTTTGGTCATAGTGAGACTGAGCTTCTTTAATGAAAGAGTGGAAACAGTCCTCTACATCGTCTACACACTTTTGCCTTGCTACACCATCAAGATGGACACAGATCTTGGCTTGGGTTTATCATCACACATGATGGTTTCAGGCTTCTCCTGGTACAGAAATGCTGCATCCTCTTCTCTCTTCAAATCTGCTTTGGGTTTTACTGTCATTAGTTATGAGACTGAGATTCAAAGTATTATAAGCTTAGATGAAAAGCCAGAATGTATTATAGTGCTGGTTCCAACTCTGATTTGTTAATAGAAAACTTCCTCTACAAGATTTTATCTTATCTCACCTCAGGTACTTATGTATTAGACGTCTAACCATACCCACTGCCTACATTCCTACTGTGGTCAGTTGATAGAGACAGGCAGCATTCAAGGATGATTTAATCCATGTGACTGAGATGCTGGCTCTGGAGACATAACACACTGCTAGAGAATGCCTGTCTCCCTATTTGTCTCCTGATTGACTGAGATTCAGTGCCTAATTTCTAGATAGTCAAACAGATGGATCCCACCCCAGGGAACAGCAAGGGATTTTATTATCTTCCTGAACATTAATATTTTTTATCTGCAAAAAGACTCTGTAGATAAAGTCTGCAATTAAGTAAAGAACTTGAATTCAATAGTCCAGGTGCTAGAGTTAGATAGATTTTTAAGGTAATATTGCCTCACAGTATTGGTATATTTAAACCTCCTGGACTGTCTATGTGCCCCTACATGTGATCATTTACATTCACTCAGTTATTTCTAGAGACAATAAGAGGAAAGATCCTGGTTTATACAAAAAATTTCCTAAAGAATACTGCATGTGACAGTTCTAGTATTTTTGGAGCTATGAGATCAAATGTGGCAAGAAGGATTCATACGCTGTGGGTTCTCTCTTTCTAAGACTTACCCAAATTTGGCCAAATTATGTGCATTTGGAAACTTCAGTTCATATTGCTCATCACAGCATCTGGCAGCTGTTAATCTCTGTTTATTCCATCTGCTGTGGATTATGCCCTTGCATAGTTCTTTCAAGGGCTGCACAAAATTCCCCACTGAAACTTGGAGGATACACAAGTGTTAGTCCCGTCCTTTCAGCAATCCCCACCCTGGTTCCAGCAACAGTCACCTGCCTAATGATCTATGAAGAGCTAGGTTAGAACTGAGGTGGGGTAAAGATTGGCACAGAAGGAGCCTAGGACTAAAACCGAGGAAGGGCTGGGGAGAAGAGGAGGTAGGAAACACTTGTTGATGAAGCCAGAAGTGGAGGGCGCAGTATTCCTTAGAGCAGACTCAACGTCTGGATGGGGCACTCGGATTCCTATTGGTCAGTGTTAGCCACTTCTCAGGAGGTCAGTAATGAGGAGATGAAGGCTAGAACCTTCCTTAGTGCCAGACATGAGAGTGGAATGGCTGATTCACGCCTGGAGAGTCTGCATGGTTCAAGCTGGCTTTTAATTACTACCACTGACAGAGAAAAATCCTCCCAAAGAATCCTGCTCCCTCCACAATTCCTTTGCATACATTTCTGTTTGAAATAATAGATCATCCCACACATGTCAGATCACAATTCAGTCCTGCAGTCTTTTGTCATATAAATTGTACCTGGAAAGTAGAAAGTGCTTGGAAATTCAGGCGAGAAACAACAGAATATAATTCAAAATCATTGGCGTTTTCTTGCTTTTGCCAACCTTATTATTCAGCCATCATAACATACCTCCACAGAGAATGTAAAAGCTTAAAAATGAAAGAAATATAGCGTAATATTTTTATTCACCTTCTGGTTTTCCATGTCCACTTAAACCATCATATACTTCAGATATCAAATATCACTCTGAAAAAAAGTTCTTGTATATAGTTTTTTTTCCTAAAAGCTGTACATTTCCCATAGTTGTGTGAATTAAGGAAGACAAAGGCCTTGGTGAAAAGAGAGGACTAGCTAATACTGAGCATAGACTTGGGAAGGTATATTGGGTTTGCGTGGCAAGGTTTTGGTAGCAAAGGAGCTACAGGGGTAGCTTCTGTGAGAATCTGCTAGAAGATTCCCCTATATCTGACCAAGCCAATGCCAGCCGGCTCCAAGATGAACCCACCACTGGCCAAGGTTGATCCCATCAGCAGCGGTGCTAGAGCCTCCTTGATAACTTATTTAAGAAGAGGAAAAAGTTACTGCGTTACAAACTGCAGCCAAAGCGAGGAGTGAGAATACGTGAGAGAAACAGTTCTGAAGACACCAAGGTCAGTGAAGATGGAGGGGGAGGAGATGCTCCAGATGCTGAAGAAGAGATTCCCCTGTAGTCTGTGGTGAAGACCATGATGAGGCAGGCTGTCCCCTTGCAGCCCATGGAGGTTAATGGTGGAGCTGTTATTTACCTGTAGCCCATGGAGGACCCCTTGTTGAATGAGGTGATTGCCCAAAGAAAACTGTGACTTTGAGGGAAGCCCACACTGGAGCAGTCTGTAGCTGAAGGACTACACTCTTCCAAGGGACCCACGCTAGAGAAGTTCATGAAGGGCTGCAGCCCATGGGAAAGACTCACATTGGAGAAGTTCATAGAAGACTGCCTCCCAAGGGAAGGACCCCATGCTGGAGCAGGGGAAGAGTGTGAGGAGTCCTCCCTGTGATGAGGAATGATTAACAGAGACAACGTGTAATGAACTGACTGCAAGCCCCACTCCCATGATTGGTAATAAATTAAGCTACTTTTCCAAAGTCAATCTGTTTTGCCCATGACAGTAATTGTGGAGTGATCTCCCACTGTCCTTATCTTGACCCATGAGCCTTTTGTTATATTTTCTCTCCTCTGCCCAGCTGAGGGGGGCAAGTGATAGAGCGTCCAACCAGGGTCAACCCACCACAGAACGAATGACGGTACAGCACAGGCCTTCTCATTGCTTGTCATAGCTGCATTTATTTCTGTCACATGAATTATGATAGAAATTGTGTGCAGTACATTCTACTTGAAAACCAGGGAGCAAATATAGAAAAGCAGAGCAAGTATGTAAGTTCAGTGCTCATGCTCTTCTGTCTGGTTCCAAGAGCAATAATAAAAAAAAAATGTTATTTATCTCCTTTAACTGCCTCTTTCTATCTTCATCCTTATTCTTCGCTGAACAGAAAGGAAGGAGAAAGAAAATGAAAAGGCAAAATTGTTTTGTGCCCCATCTTATAAATAAACTAGTCCTTCTGGCCCCCTTCTTGTAACTCCAGCTACCAGGTGAGTCTTCTTCTCAGCTGCTACTTCCAATACAGGATTCTCTGAAGCAACATGTTGCTCTGTGGCACATTCCAGATTCTTATTGTTAAAATTTACTATAAGAAAACAAAATACAGCTTTTGATATCTCCTGCTTGCCTTGAACCCTTAAAGAATAAAAAAGCCATAAAATGAAAGCAATCCAAGGCTTCCTGCCACCCCCCACCTGCTTTTTAACCATACTGCATTGCTTACTACCATACCTGAGCTTTTTTCTGCCTTCTCTTTTGTTTGTGACTGCAAATCCAAATCTGCCAAGCTGAACAGTTTGTATTTTGTAGAGTGAAAGAAACAAACTGTTCAACAAAAATACCACTCGCCTGCTGAAAATGTTGACACCTCCTCTGTTGTTCATTGTTGAGGACTCTGTATATTATTTGTGCTTACAAGGTCAGTGAGTGACAGAAAAACATGGGAAATAGTGAGTTAAAAATGTCAGCCTGGGTATAAAAAGACCCTGTCACCCTCCTGTCTATGAGCTGATAAAGTGCTTATAAAATTCCACTAAGTGTTAATGGCGGAAGTCCATCAAAGTTAAAACTATACTTAATATTACAAACCCATGCTAATAAGATACACTCAAGGAGGCCCCTGATAACATTATGCACTGCTACCCTTAAGACATGAGGAGAAGGTCATACATTAGTCATTTAATGTGTCTTTTAGGTGCTCAATGAACCTTTAGCTGAAGCAAAATGTTTAAAGCCCTGATCCATCACTGGGACTGCTGGGGTAAGTAAAGAGGGTAGAATCCAGCCGTCAAAGAAGAAGAGTGCTAGAGCTCTGCTGGCTTGTCCCTATAAAATGTGCCTCTGAGTGCACTCAAAGGGAAGTGATCTGCAACTAAGGCCTTGGGAGAAGAGCTCATGGATCTGCCCACCCTAGGATCAAACTTGAGCTTGTTTGTAACATAACCATCTAGGACTGACTAGATAAGAATTAAAAATACTGAGCTGTCCATCTCGTTCATTTTGCTTCTCTGTGTTCAGCCTATTTGCTTTATATTTTTAACACCCCTGTCAGCATAACTTTTGTGAATGACTTTTTTTTACAGTATGATTGTGTCCTATTAACTCCCCCCCACCAGGAGGTGGAAGGAAATAATTAAAAAGACAAGGAAATGTTGCTCTACTGTAGTCAGAGAGAGGTGCTGCTTGCCCAAGAGGGGCCACCTGTGCCTCTTACACCACCACCTTCTCTCTGGGCCTGCAGGAAGATCTGTAGATCTCAGGCTGATGCAGAAGGAGTCCCTTGCACTAAGGGTGCTCTGAGTGGGACAGTGGACATGTAGGTCTGTGCCCCATCTCTGAGGACAGTCACTGACACTCTGAACAGGCATAACTTGCAGGGATCAGTTCAGCTGAAATTATTGTGATCTTTAGGTTATATTTTAAGGCTCTGTGACAGAGACTGGGAAGGCTTTGTAATAACTGTGGCAGAAACAGTGCCCTTCGTGGTCTTTTCTACATTATGAGTGCATAAAGCTGTATCAGGCCTACAAGCTTTACCTATAAACTGTTAAATCAACTAGCTTAGCTGAATAAGGACAGACAGGAATAAAGTATTCTGACATTTCTTTATTGCAGTGAACCCTATGGGAATCATTCTACTGCTTCCATAGCAGACACTTCTTAAGTTTAACTTCTTCCTGCATCTCAAAGGTACATGGCACCTAATGAACCTAAAAATCATCATAATCTACCTTTTCTAAAAAAATCACTTCACTGTACACACCACACAAAGTCCCTACTGAGTGGCTGTCGTAACGGGGCAAGCAGTAGGACACTATGGATAGTACAGACTTGTTGCTTGTGTGTTTATGCTTTGTGACTAAAATAACATCATATAAACATTTAAAAGTCTTTGCTTCCTTTACTTTGAAAGGCTACTTCAGCATTATTTTCAGGCTATTTCTTCTCATAGGCTAAATTGCCCTGTAAAACACAGCTACTTTTAAGAACAGTTAGTAGCTCGTATAAGTTATAAAGGTAATACAGATGTACCAGTGTGGTGTGAACGAATGATAATTAAGGCACAGTGTGGCACCTTAATTGAGCCAAGTGGCAAATAAAAATGTCTCCTTAGACTTGAACTAGATCATATTTAGTAACTTCAGGCACCATGGCCTCTTGTTCCACTTGATGCCCAGCTTTAGCATGAGCAGAGCCAGATCAAGTGCACTGTGAACTATGAAACTCATAATATGAAATGTAGTGCTAGAATCAAAGTTTTGAATATAAATTAAGCTAGCCCTCTCCTTACTGTATGTTAAACCAGATGCTAGTGTGTGTCCTGGATTTGATTGTTGGTATCTCAGAATGAAGAACAGAATGGGGGCAGAGCAGAGGTCAGAAGTGTTTGTGGCTCTCTAGCTATTTTTTTGTAGGTTGTTTCACAATTTTCATTGTAGAATCACAGAGAGCTTTACGAAGTTCTGAATCATCAATTTGTTAAAGACAATTATATTAATAAAGTTTGCTTTCTTTGTTTAGCTGCAACATTCCTGCAGAATCAGAATCAGAAGTGAGGACCTTTCTTTTTCTGTATCAGTCATTCCACATCAGGCAAGACTCTGGGACTGGAGTACAGCTGGCAGGAGAGACAGGGACAGCTATACTTAGCAGCTGGCCTTTTTTTCTCTTCCTGCAGGCTGGGAATGCATCCCTAGTGCATGGAACTCTTGAGTAGGACTGGAAAACATGGCTCGGGTGTGATCACATTAGGTTGTCAGAAACACTTCCAAACTGGTAGTTCAGAGTGGGTCGTATACGTGTTATACATTTACATGGTATCCTGTTTTCTTTATCAGGTTGCATGCATGACTATGCCTAACAGAAAAAAATCCACAATGGACACTTCTTCATTGCTGAGGGAAGCAATAAAACGGTAAATGATCAAATGCAACACTAATTTGTTGCATTTTTGCAACTGAACAGCCAGATAATACTCTTTTCACAGAGCTATGACACTAGAAGCCTGCAGCATCTTTGAGCGTCATATTGTTATGAAATAACACATATCACTCTTCTTTCGTAGACAGGCTATGAATCATGCATACGTTATAAAATTTCAGGTTCCAGTATTTCAGATTTAACAGCTTGGTAATTGTACTATTAAATGCATTTACTTATGGTAAGTTCAAAATTACTTGCAACTTTCAATCTGTGAGGCTAATTACATGAAGTGCAAATGAACATATTTATTTCTAAGAGCACAGATTAAACCCTAAGTAATAAAAGCCAAATGCGGAATATCTTACTGAGACTCGCACTGCACTCAGTGACGATCTTATTGGAGTTATAATCGGGGAGACAACAGGGAAGTTTACAAGAGTATGATAAAGGAAAGAACCCTCATATTGTTTTAGGAATACTGATGTCTGCGAAACAATAAAAGCTATTCATAAGGTACTGTAAAAATTACATGAAGTAATTTGACTAATTAACATCTGTGACCAGCTCCTTCTGTCTTATTTTTTTTTCTGCAGAGCCAATGGAAGCACCGTTGGCCACAGGGGTACCTTAGCTTGGATGCAATGGTTCATTCTCTTAAGAGCAACATGCTGTTTGCTTGTATCTGTTCATTAATCAGTTTTCCCTCAGTTTATAAACAGTCTCTTGTGACTCTTACAATCAAAATTCAATCAGTTGTACTGGATCTCATTACTGAAAGCACTTGGGTGAACATTTGTGACCACAGAGATTCGAATGCAGGATCAAGGTATACACTGCTTAGTCCAGACCGGATGCGTGTCCTCACAGACTCTTTGCTCTTTCTGTGTTTGGTAAGAGTAATTCTTTGACTTTTAAAATTATATTTATAAATTCAAACATTATGTCTGTGGGTATCTTCTAGAACTGCATATAATTGTAATGCTGCAATGACTGTTCCCACTTGTAAACCCATTTGCCAGAATATTCATGGATGCAAACATCTGAATGCAGGTAAAGCCATTTCACTTTTAAAAGGCACATTCCCAGGTTTTCCATTCAATAATTTGTCAATGAATAAGAGCTAAAATGTTTGATATCCCAGCGATGGGAAAGCTAAAGTGATTCATCAGTAACTGGCTTTATGCTGTTAATCTATACAAGAGCTTTTCATCCCACATTTGATTTTGCTGTGCGTGGTAAGTAAATGCTTCCTGTCACTTCTTTTCCTTACATCCTTGTGCTGGGCAAGGCTCCAAGCCTGCACCACACTCAGATGGATACACTGCTGTTATGCAAGGAAGGGCCTCAGCTGTTAGGGAAAAGCTGATTCCTATGGACGTGGGGGTTGCGAGAGAAGGAAGAAAGACAGGGGCTGTGTCTCCAGAGGTGCTACCTCATTAAAAACATCTAAAAGCTATATTAACCAATTCAGAAGCTATGAACTCCACTCTTACTTCTTTTTTTCAATATCTTGTTTCTTCTTCTCACTTCAAAAATAACCAAATTAGAGTGCTAAAATAGTAAATCTTCAAAATTATGTCTTTCTCCTGTTTGATTAATGCAAGTTCCTTCCTCTCGATAGGAATTCTCATTGTCTTTTGAAGGAATCAAGCGAAATACTTTATACCAAGACCATATTCACATAATTTATATGAGGATTTTTATTCTTCTATATAAAGAGATTATAGAAAACATCATATAATTATTTATCACTGATATTATTGCTTTGTGTGTCACAGTTGAATTGGCAAGAAACAGCAAGTTAGAAGTTTAATAGTGTAAGTTGCCATGTACATTTCCAGACATATAAAAGCATAATAATAAAAACAATGAATTTTAATGGTGGATATAGAAACATCACATAGGCAGGACTGGATAAAGTGCACTCCTCTAACTAAGGCCAAGTTATTATCTCTAGACATTTCTTTCTTTTACATCACTGGCCTCCATGACATTACTGATGAATCTGATAAAATCATTAAGGACCATGTCTACTTTTTAAGAATTGTGTCGTGCATCTCTCACAATGTTTTATTTTAATTCTACCATTCATCCTAGAAGGTCCCAGACCATTGCCATCTGCTCATCCCTTCCTTTCACTGGAAAGCGATCCTCTCTACAAAGTAAACTGTGCCAGTCACTGCACTGTGCAGCATTAGGAGAGGTGGGAGGAAAGTCAGCACACAAACATAAAAGTTGATGACCCCTTCTTCTCGTTAACTCTGTTACGGAAACTTTAATAGCTATCTAGGACAAACAGGAGCTAAAATACTAAAAGATCCTACTTAATATCACAGAATCACAGAATTGTTGAGGCTGGAATTGACCTCCGAGATCATCAAGTCAAGCCTATGACCCAACACCACAACACCTAGCTAGACCATGTCACTAAGTGGCAGGTCCAATCTTTCCTTAAACACCTCCAGGGATGGCGACCCCACTACCTCCCTGGGCAGTCCATTCCAGCGCCTAATGACCTTTTCCGTGAGGACGTGCTTCCTAATATCCAACCTAAACCTCCCCTGGCGCAGCTTCAGGCCATGCCCTCTTGTCCCATCATTTGTTGCCTGGGAGAAGAGCCTGATCCCCATCTGACTACAACTTCCTTTCAGGTAGTTGTGGAGAGTGATGAGGTCTTGGAATGGAATGTCTCTAACCTTAGAGCAAGGTAGGCATGAGCTGGGTCTGCAGCAGTGTGATAGCACGTATTCAAAGAGATCTTTCCTTGAGCAAGGTGGGAGGAGTGTTGCTTTCTGCCCATAACTATTCTTATTGGTTAACACATTTATATTATTGCCATGTCATCTTCTTCTCTGTCCCTACCCCTTCATTGTATTCACTCGCTGTGTCTCAGCTCTATGGTGGTCAAATTTCTTTGGTTCTGTGTGACATTTTCTGCAAGCTAGTCTAAAGTTACTTTGATTATTTGTTAAAAAAAGAGCAAATCTGAAGCAGTCAACATCTCTGATGCACACACATCTGAGGAGAGAGGGCAAGAAGCTCTACAGAACCTAACAGCCCTGGCCAAAGGAGGCATTTGTGTGAGTGGGCATATGCCTTTGCAAGAGGGTCTCTAATCTGACCTCCTGTGGCAAGACGAGTACCATTCAGGTAGAAGGCACTGGTTGTAAGAAAAGAGAACCAAAAGGTAGCATTAATTAAGCATACTTTCAGCTGCTTCTGCTGTGACACCTGCTGAGAGGAGTCCTGGCCATTCCTGGCCAAAGGTGTGGATGCCCCACAGTAAGTTCAGCCAGGAGCTTTGGGATATGTTCCAGCTGTGCTGAGCCCAGCCAGCAGGAAATGGTCCCAAAATATTCCTGCTGTGTGAGACCTGACCAGAGCATCTCTAGGATATTGTCTATGGCTAGCAGGTCTATGGCATTACAAATGCCAGAAAGCATCATTGTGGGTACATATGTGGGTCCTGTTTATTTGCCACATAGTGGCAAAGGACCACGATTCCCATGATGAAATCCTATTCTCTCAGTTGGGGCATCAGGCAAAACCAGAAGTAATTTTAATAATTTGATGTTTATTTACTTTCTTAACTATAGGCTCAGTGAGGCCCTGGTGCTGCTTTGTGTGCCATAGGCTGAGTGCAGAGAGATACAGACAAGGACACTTTCGCTGTGTGAACTTCACTTTGAAAGGAGTGTTTTTCTCCTCCGACTGACTTTTAGAATCTAGAGTTGGAGAATGAAGAAGCCTCTGTTTACCATTGCCTGAACACAAATTTTAACAAACATGCTGTGGCAAAATCTGGTTTCAGCTGTTTGGGATTTTTTCTTTGGTTCTTGTGAAAATTCTCGTTTTGACCATGGATGAGACCATGAACTTTATTACTATCAGGTATCTATATCATGCTATATAAGCAAAGCACTTCACACAGCGTCCTATGCAATCATGCTAACCATACCTTGAAAGTTTACAACCATAGCACACAGAAATAAGCATAGGGGAAACAGCCTGGAAAAGGAAAGGTATATGAGAGAAGATGTGGAAGATGATTTATTATGATGATGATTTCCTGTAAAATGAAGGCTGCTTAAAAAGGCTTCTCCTGCTTTTGTGTTCATAAGAGGATTCCAGCAGCACATTAGAAATTTCCAAAATCTCTTATAACTGATATGGGGCTGAACTCATCTCACATATCCTTAACAGCCTATCACTTTTACTCATAAAGAAGTGAATGAAGTCAGGAGGACAAAAAGAGAACAGATAATTGCACACACTGAAGTTTTTTCAGTGCAAGGACTAGCTTGTTAGTGCTCTTCACCTGTATCTGTGTTGTGCCCAACATGGTAGGTCCTACTATCAATTAGAGCCCATGGGTGGCTGCTGTAAGAGAAAGGCAGCACAACAGGAAACTGCAATAGCACAGGGGTAAGGAAGGGCAGTCAGGAAAAGAGAGAAAAATGAAAGAGATTACTTTTGAGGAAGACATTAGAGGAACAGCAGGAGGGTGCTTAGCGCTGCTTTCCCTGCGTGCCATTTTTGGTGCAGGGAATAACATAATAATGGCTATTTATCAGTTTCTCTTTCTTACTAAGCAAACAAAAACTCTAAAACCAGCCCAATTATTTCTTTAGCAAAGAGTTAGAAGTTTGCACACACTTGACATTAAGCAGCTGATCTTTACTTCTTATTACGACCATATGCAAAATTTTGTCTAGCCTTCAGTTTGGCCAGGAATAGGCTAGAGAGCTGTGCGAGCATCTGCCAGTGATATAACTTCTGTCACAGAGATTCAGAAAGAAAAAAAGGAAAAAGAAGAAACACTTATAATGCTACAATCTGAGATACAAGTCCTTTTTTTCCCTGCTGACACTCATTCTGTTATGTTCACCTAAGTTGCAAAAGAACATGGTGCCTGATACTCGCTTATGCCACTGTTGTGCAGGCAACTAAGCCTTAAACCATGTTCATTTGTTGAACATAGCATGATACCACAAATAATAATTATGGTACTAATTTCAGAAAAGATCACACAGCAAGCACTAGCCTACAGCAATAAAGTGTTTTATTTTTCAGTATTTTTTTTTCTGTACCAACTACACTAAATGACTTAAATTAAAAGCTCTTGATGAAAGCAAATGTAAAACGAGAACCCTAGACAATTCAAACAGAACACGTGAGCTATGTAAAGGCTGGAAAAACAAAATCCAAAGCAAATGGCACCATGTTGAGTAATGTGAAACCCAGTTGTTTTACTTTAAATTGAACTCAACTGACACTTGTTTCCTTGTTCTAGGTTTGCAAATTGTCTTAGCTGCACGTGGTTTCACATTATGGCCATCAATCCTTCTTCATAATTTTTTTTTATCGTTTATGGCATTTGATATGATTATTTAAATACCTTTTCTTTTTTTTCGCTGCTTTTTGAACTGGAAATGAGACTAATAGAAGAGAAGTTAGGCTCTGTAACATCACTTACACATTTTTCACATGAGACAAAGATACTTCATCTTCACTGATACTTCATCAGACATAACATGAAAATTTCTAAGTATGAGGTGCAGGCATAAAGAATGAAAACCACCAACCTATACATTTCTAATCAGGGATTTATAGCTTTTACCAGCAACTCCTGCAAGCCAACTGCCTTTCACTTACAGTTTGTCTTCTTAGGAAACTGAATTGGAAGCTTCAAATCAGCTTTCAGTTCTGCTTTTATGTACTCGTTCCCTACAAATTTAAAGTCAATCCCTCTTTTTCTCAAGCATGGATGAGTCTGCATAGTGAGGCTGTAAGGTAAAACATAACACGATGGTTTTTCCTTGGAACTCTGCCACTTGAGAAGTGCAGACTGACAGAGCTTGAAAAGAAAATTTACATTTTGAACAGCGCCTCACTTTTAGGACTGAACAACACTTAAGGAGAGGAAGAGCTGATTTTCACTGAAGTGTTATTGGACTAGCATAAAATACTCGAAGGGAAGAGGAGTTTTGTCTGAGATCAAGCCTCATCTATGAGCTAACAATGATTTATTAAGATCTTAGTAGAGATTTCCTGACCTGTCTGTATCCAGTGCCTCCTGACTTTCTGGAGTTGTTTAAGGGGCATTTCAGGTTCAAGTAAAATTGATCAGCGGATACAGTAAGTTCACACAATTCTGTTTCACAAGTTTGATGATCCTATCATATGTGATCAGCAAAGTCCTTTTTTGAGACAGAGAAAGGGAGAAACAATATTACAGAGACAACCTGACCCAGCTGAGGGAAGAAAGAGTAATTGGATAAAAAAGTAATTGTCTCTGACTGCCTTACTATTTCTATCTGTGTTGGGGAGGCCTTGTGTAGTTCTGCTTTGTATAACTGTCCCAGTTTTGGGGCTATTCTAAAAATAATGTGAGCAAAAATTCAAAATAAAATCAGCCCTTGTTGTGCAAGGAAACTTCTTTCCCTTCCTGTCTCCTATTAAATAAGTATCTAGAAATCCTGTCTCTTTTTTTCCATAGCTTTTTAAAAGCTTTGGAAACTTTAGTTTTTCAGTCATGTAAATTAGTAATAGGCACTCACTGATTCATAGACCTGGCTTGCTGTCTTGGCAGGTTTGCTGCTGCTGGGGGCTCTGGAATGTTGAAGTTTGCCGGTTGCATATCATATGGTGCTGATCCTCATGGACACAAGTGATACTGCTGCTGGAGATCTGGAGCATATCAAGATTGCTACACAGCTCTGGGGGCTGTTGTTCATAGGTTCATGCAGGCCTTTTTATGATTTCCAGTGTGCCTCTGCACTAGACATTCAAAGGGAATGGGTAAAATGATGTGGTCATCAGTGGCTTGAAACTCCACATCACCTCACACATTTGTTATTACTTTCTTTGCTTAATGGAAAGGAATCACTCAGAGAGGAGGGCACTGGGACTGTAAGAACATAGCCATGTTGCACAAGTTGCATTCTTCCTTCTCTTCTGAACAGATCTGTGTATTTGATTACTGTGGATTGTTAAAGTAAGTTTGTCAAAACCCCTCAAAAGAGGTTGAGAAAAACATAGAAACAGAAGTCAGCATCTGGAGCAAGTTTACACTATCAATACTCCATACCACAGTAGACAGAACTAAGAGTGCCAACTTTTTATAGGTTTGCAAATAAATCCTTTAATCTTTGCGGACATTTTCGGGAGGAAAATACTGCCGTAGAACAAATTGCCAAGTTTTTTTGTGCTAGCTATATACATAGGTCCATTTTCACTGTTTCCCTTCTATTTCACTTTCTCTTTGCTTCCATAGCAAAGTAAGAAAAAGAAGAGTCATGGCAGAAGAATCAAGAAGAAATGACAGAGAAACAGCATCCTCTGCCCAAATTTCAAAAAGTGACTGGTTGCTATCTGAAATGCAGGATGTATGTACAGCTCTAGAGAAATTGCAAAACCCGTGACATATAAGGACCTTGATTACAAAGTAAAACATGAGTACCCCTTTGTCCCTTATTTCACAGGTGGAGTCCAGTGAAAACCTAGTACTTCCTGTTCCTGGTTTGCATTCACACAGATACTCTGTTCTTTTTCACCCTGATCATGCAAGTCTTTATGAAAAAGCAACAACAAATTTTCCCCGAACTGACAAGAAGGAGGAGGTCGGATAATACAATTTCTCCATATTTGAAACCACATTGACTGCTACTTGCAGAAACACGATGGAAGATGGTTAATCTATCATCGCTTTATCATGCTAGAGAGAGTTCCCTGCAGGAAATGTATCTCCTGGAAGATGTGGGCAATGCCATAAATGGTTCTGTTAGATTTAGACATCAAGAGATGATATACAGAGGCATTTCTGAATAATCAAATAACACTTCTGAGACTGTCCTGCTGCAAGACTAGAGGCTGGCTTTTGCCACTAGCACTGCACATACACTCTTGCAAATGTGTGCTGCAAGGATTTTCTTATTGTCTATAAAATGGATTTTTCGGATAAAAATTAAGAAACGGACCAGTGAATTCTGACATGGCTGTGACACCACTGACTTTCTCCAAAAGCTCTGTTTATGCTCAGTTATGAAAAGTCTTTCATAATCTGCATGTATTTCTGCACTTTATTATATTGCAGTGCTAGCACAATCCTTTAAAAAAATCCATATAATGATGCTTGTAAAAAAGGATATAGTTTGAATATAGTTTGATGGACTATTTATTACAGAGAAATCCACATATAGCTAAAAAAATGAGATCATAACATCTAATTCTTTTCATTCAGTTATTTAGATTCAGTTTTGTATTCTGGAACTGTATTCCTAAGTATTTTTTTTTATGTTCTTCTGCCTGTATTTTTCTTTAATGACTGATAAAAAAGTCATAGGAAGGAGCTTTCAAATAATAGAGTCAATTTTCCTTTACAAAAGTAATAACTTGCACATCTGAAACATTTTCAATACCTTAACCTTAGCCAATACAGGTAAGACCTCTCGAGAAACTACTGAAGAAGCCACAGTGAAATAGTAGTCTGGACAACCAGGTATTAATCATCATTGTCTCTTCCCTCTGTTCAAGTGATATTTTGAGGAGGTTTACGAGCATTCAGTGCAATTACTTTGTGGACTGGTTATAAATCAGTAGACATGGCAATACTCTCTTTCTATAGCCTCTTGAGGAACTTGTCTTTCCAGTCTCCTCAGATATATCTCTCACTAAAGAAAAAAATCCCAAACCTATGTTTAATTCATCTTAGGCTGCCTGCATAAGATCGACATGCACTATAGAAAACCACCAAAACCAAATCTCCTCCTATACTAGAGCTCTGCATTTTCAAGTATCTCGCTTTCTCTTTGTCTTCTGAACAGGCAAATGAAGTCTAATGCCCAGCTCTAAGAAATACCATATTTCAATCTTGCTGATTCTAAGTTATGAATTTGTACATTCCTATTACCATATGCCTTTATTGTCTTCAAAAGGAAAATGTGACTGGTTTTGGTATATTAGTAACTTTCTGGTCTTTCTGTTTCCCTTTACACGTTAAAATGCATCCTTAATTTTGTCATGAGGCACCCACAAACCAGCCAGCATTAGCTATACAAAATGATGATTTATTGTAATCAAAATTACTCAGCACTGCTTCTGGCAAGACTAAATTACAAGTTTGTATGTCAGTTGGGTATATACTACTACACAACTAATTCCTAAGCTTTAAGGACTATTCTTTCTAGAAAAATGACCCAAAATGTGTACACACTCACTCATAAAGGGAAAACCTCCCATACAAGGGTACCCAGAAAAGTATCACTCACCAAAAGTGGTGGTGGGGAGGCTGAAGCAATCCACAGAGGCTCACTCAGTCCGCAGAAATATCCTTGGATATTGTACTGTATATCCAAGGGGAGGTCCAATTGCAAGACACATTTGCTATCAGAAGAAAGGAAAGGCTACCTCCATGCTGTCTGCCTTCTAAGGCAATGTAGCAGCAGACTGAATGAAAGTTTCTAAAAGTTTTTTTGGAGGTAATTTCACCTTCCCAAGCAGGAAGAAGGGAAAAACTTGGCACAGGATTCCCACTGTTTTCCAGGACAAGTTTTCAGATAGTTTTAGTCTCAATGATTATCAGCGTCAGATTCCTTTGTTAAGAAACAAGAACTGTAATTGTGCTGGTATAACCCATCTGATTTGTACAAGTCATTCTCTATATGCTGAAAAATATTTATTTTCCAACATACAACAGAACACAAAGAAGTCTCTGACTTAAGTTCCCAATAAGGAACTTTTCATCTGCAGTTTTGCTACAGTATAATTACTTCAAGAATTATATTAAATTTCTTATAAACAACATCTACATTTAAGATGTGAATTTTACCTATATGTAGAAGTCATTTGTATTCTTAAATTGTAGGAAATTAGCAATACTGAGCATAAAATAAGAAGTGTCTAATAATTGCAATAGCTAAATACAAAGAAAAATCATAAATCAGAGGTCACAATAGAACTTATCTGTGAGGCAAATAAACAGAATCACAAGAATATAAAATAATTTGGCTTGGAAGGGATGTCTGGAGAACATGTGGAGCAACATTCTGCTCAGGGCTACCTTCTCACCTGGCACTGATTGCCAGGGCTATGCTCCAGTGCCCTGATCATCTGGTTTAATATCATCAATCACTCAAGAGAACTGTACTGATATTAAAATTAATAGATTATTTAAAAAAAAAATCAATTCAGCAGGGTAGATGATATTCAACATAAATAAAGCAGATGGAAAATGAAATAACTCCACCAATACATAATGACAAGTATATAAATACTTCAGTAGACTGGTAGGTACCTAAAGCAAGTGGTCTAACGATTCTAGCTGTTCTGCTCTCTGAAAAGAAATTTTGGAACAGTATGAGCTGTAAATGGGCTCAGTAGCACATGGGTATTTTCTGATTAAGCTTTTCAAAAACACTAAAGCCTGAACAAATTCGAGTGTCTCTGTAATGTCCAGTAACTTCCCACTGAAGTGCGATGCTGGGTAACACTGAGCATTCACCAATATTTTGGTAGGGAGAAAGAGTCTCTTCCCGTTTTAGAAAAGATCCATTTTGTGGCTGCAATAAGATTTTTGAATGAGTAATGTAATAAAAAGTCTTTGCTATATACCAGTGATTATTCCACAAACTGCCACATCTGTTTACTTTTAAGGTATCATTTACTATTAAATGTGTATGAGGTGACTACAAAGAAAACCACTCCTTTAAGGAAATAGCTGTAATGAATAGCTGCATTTTCAGCAAGGAGCCACAGAATGTTAAATGCTATCATTTAAGGCAGTCAATGTCCAAATGCAAGCATACGTTAGCACTTATTAACAATATCAATCTAATGACTTCCAAATGAAATGGCAATCGTTTCAGAAAAGACCGTTTTTGAAAGAAACCATAGCCATAGAAACACTGAAAATGGAGCTCCGCCAGCTTGAACGCTGGTCACAAGGCAGGAGGGAGAGGTGGGATAAAGCTGTGTCATGCAGGCTGCCTGTACAGTGATGCTAACATGGCCGAGGCAGGCAGGCAGGCTTTGCCACTGCGCACATAAGGCTCTGGTCTCTGTAGTTCACCTGTCCCAGAAGGAAAAGGCAAACATTTACCATTATCAGAGCCTTCAAGCTATTTCCTACTCAGGAAATGAAATGTGGGGCTCCCCACACCGCCCAGCAGATAGCCACCGATGAGGCATGGATGGCAAGTGTGAAAGCTGCCCGTCACAGCCCTGCTTCCATCCAGAGCCGTGCCCATGCCAGCCACACAGCCCAGGCACACGCTACACCAGTACGCGCTGTGGTTCCCACGCTCGGTGCTCAGCAAAGCCCTTCTCTCTGCTCTGCTCACCTCTGATTTACCCGTCGTACTGTTTCCCCTGGCCGCTGATGGAGATCCTGTAATTGAAACAGCCTCTCAGATTGGTCGTTTCATCTGAAGGCATTCGGTGGTCAATATTGACCAGCTGAGGTTGCGCTGGACTCAGGGTATTTATTCAGCGTTCACTGTAATAAGAGGTGGTATTTAATGCTCTGTTGATCACTGTAGCAACAGGTCTGCTTCTGAGGAGAGGGATGGTTTCCTGTTTCGCCGCCTTCAGCCCAGTTTGAACATTGTGGCCGTAATGCTGAAATATACGGATCCACTGGTGTGTGTAGTACACTGAATATAGCAGATCAGCCTTGCTGCAGTGAAGCTAGAAAACGTATACTCTTCAGGAAGGAAAGCTGATGAAATTAAAGAGACTTAATTTTGTTTATCTCCACTGATACAGCATGAAATTTACCATATCTACCTACTAATATGGGTTCATTTTTATTGCACTGAACTAATTTAGGGCTTCATCCTTAGTCCAGATATCAGTGGGAGGGTTTTCATTAGTCTCAGCGAGCACTAAATCCACAGTTCCCACTGTGCTTTTCTCTGTCAGAAGAAAGCAGTTGCAGATATTAGACATTCTGCAAGCGAGGCCGCGGAGCTCAGCACAGCATCTCTTGTGATCAGCTGAATATGAGAGAGCAGCTCAGCTTATAAAAATAACCTTTCTGCAGCACAAGGATCATTTGGGGTGTGGTAAGCTTCAAGATAGCAAAGTCAACCTTCATCTGAAACCATGAGAAAGGAAAATTTTTCAGAAATGAATTGCAGGATTTTCTATGAGAAACAGATAACAGTCTTTGAGCATGTACCCCCAGATGTATATGTTACATTTTCAGTTTTCTCTCCTCTCCCTAAGATTTCTATTTTGAAAAAAGGAATCAGTCATTTTACTAACAAACAGCTTTGGAAAATATCCTTACATTCATGTTCAATACTAGTTGAATCCAATTAATTAGTTTTAACTTTCTCTCCTCCACAACCCTGTAAAATTGTCTTTCAAAAATATTTTTATCTTTAGCATCTGTCTCATTATGTTAAAAATGATCTGTTCTCATCCATCAGAATTTTATACTGGGAATCTTGCATGTCCACTTGTTTAGAAGTCAGTCATATAAGCAACCATCTGAATTATTAAATGGGACTAGATATGACCTGACAGTTTCAACCTGCCAAAGAGCAAAGAGATTTTGGTTAAGGAATGCATTTATTTCACCTCCCAATCTGGAACAGAGCTGCCTCTTTGAACTTGCCAAGTTAATAAAAACATTCAGAAGGACTTCTCTCGGCTCTGCTGATGTAAACAACTGAAGTGCCAAGAAGAGGAAAGCAATTATTATAAGAAAACTCACCAAAACTTAAAACATCTTATCAAACTGTAGAGCCATTACGCACGAAGAAGGCACAGACACATTACCAGAGTCATCTCAGTACAGACTGGACCAAGCATTTAAGAGTGCAGAACAAACACCAAACTTTCTTGATTGGGTGGCTAGTAAAGAAACAGCTTCATACGCTCAACTCTTCAGTATCTGCCTGTTAGTATAGTCCCATGTAAGTTATTATACAGTTTATTTCTGTAGGCACATCTCGTATGTATGGAGACAGATGCTATAATTATCCAATATTTAGAAAATTATGAATATACCTAAATTCATCATGTGATTTTCTTGTAACTGACAATTGATACTAGCGTTGCTCTTGGCAGTGAAGAGAAGTGGACAGGGGAAAGGTGCCTCCCAATAAACCACTAATACTTTCAGGTGTTTTGTTGCCATTCTCCCTGTGGTTAACTTTTTTTCTGAAGATTTCTGTAGCCTTGCAGGAAGAATACATTGGTTCTCTGAATAGCACCACTGCTCACTATATACCAGGGACACCCAACTCTACAGAAAAAGTTTGTATTTCAGCAAGGAGTTTCCCTTGTGTCAGTGCTGATAGCACCTTCATGGTGATGGTCCTTGACAACCCTTAGGTAGATTGATGAATAACAGTTTGATGGATTAGATGTTTCGTCCAATGCTAAATTATTCCTGAATGTCTTTGTAGGTTTCATCTATCACTCAGTCACTTTTCCTACAGCTCCGAAGAAGATGATCTGCAGACAAGAACATATGCTGGGGAAGAAAGGTAGGGACTGATTGGTGGGTAGCCTTACCAGCTGGTTAGTGAGGGTGGGAAGCTGAAAATAAAACATTCTGAGGTCATTTTACCAAATACTGTTTCAAAGTGAAAAGTCAAAATATTTAATTTTGAGTTTGTCAAAGCAATTATAAATTCATTCCTTCCACCTTTGGATTCAGAACTATTTGAAATCTCCATGAAATACTTTTTGAGAGATGAGGGACGAGAGACTTTGCTACACAATGATATATTCTTTTTTTTTTTTTTTTTCCCCTCATTTCTGTTTGCTCCTGGTAATAATGGATAGTTCAAAAGCTAGGTAATACATTAGCTGGGGACAGACAGGATAAGATGCTCAAGAACAAAAAGCATTACTGCTGTTCTGCAGGCTTTTTAGCATAAAGGAGTGGTCTCCATAGAGCTAATTACTTGCTTACTTCAGTTAAAAAAAAAATAAATGCAGTGGTACCTAAGATGGCCATGAACTATGTCTGGAAGCTAACTACCATGTCACAGGATGTCTGTCACCTGTTGGAATAGATTGGAAGGATAATATCGAACTGCTAACAAGTGCAGAGAATGGCTGTCAAACATCTGGTTCCTTCTTTAGCAATGAATGCAATGAAGCACACTCACACAGGATAAGGACTTGGCAAAAATGGTGACTCAGTCTAAAAGAGTGGGAAAAATATATTTTCAAAAATGAGCATTAAGAAGAAAAAAACAATAAAACGAAAAAAATAGTCCATAGAATCATAGAGTGGTTCGGGTGGGAAAGGACTTTTGAAGTTTATCTAGTCCAAACCCCCTGCCACGGGCAGGGCCATCTTTCATTAGATCAGAAATACAGATAAAATATTGGAATAAGGACAGAACACTAAGTTTTAGGATTTAATTTCTCTGTGGGAAGATCTTAAAGGAGCTGTCTCTTTCTGTATGCTCCTTCTAAAGTACAGGCTTGGGGGAGTATATATAAACTGACAGTTGGCATAACCTTTCACATAACCATAACTACCATAAAACATGCCTCTGTGCATCATTTTGCAGTATAGAAGAACAAAAAAAATATAGAAATAAAACCATAATCCATTCTGAAACTGAATGGAGGAAAAGTCTCTAAGCTTTGAAGGGCCTTTACCCTAAACCCTTTCCTAAGCCTCCACATTACAGAGAACAGACACGGCACACACTTAAGATCAGAGCCCCTTCAAGGTTCACATGCACCTTTTGGATCTCCCAGGAGGCTGCTGCAAGATGTTTTACTCAGGTATTCTTTTAAAAACTTCTCTTTTCCCCAGGAGTAGTGCTTTTAATGTTTCTAAAAGTGAAATATTGAAAAGAGTGTAGAATAGCTAAGTTTTTACTATGCATGACCCTACAAAGTAAACTAAATCCCCAAAGGTCCATGCCTGCTGATCAGCTATTATACTTAATTAGTCAATTTACTCAGCTGGGCTAAGGAGGCTGATATGACCAGCTTCTCTAAGATGAAATGGGCCATCTAATTATGCACTTTTATAGCTCATTATACCTCATTTTGAACTTGAAGCGCAAATTAATTCAGGGGAACTCAGTGGTTGTGTTAAACTAGAGACCGTGTTATTTAATCATGGAAGTCCTCATTGATATTAGAAATGTGTATCTCTGAATCTATCTTGAATCAATGCACCTCAATATTTAGCATTATTATTCTATTCTTCATGTTTTCCTCGAACCAGTTCTTTGAAGCTGCAGCCTGGTGGGTCTCTGTTGATGCAAGTGCAGTGTGAATATGCCTGGCTGCTGCAGAGACAGGCAGCCTCTGCCCCAAAGAGCAGCTATTTGTCACTAAGTGGCACTGGAGAAGAAAGGCCAAAGAGGAGGAGGATGCTGTGGGGTGAATCAGGCATTTCTTCATGACTGTGCCACTCCCAGACACTCCCATGTTAGCTTAGTGTTTGTGTGATGGGCCAGGAAATTGTTCCTTGGAAGCCAGCAGAGTGGCCAGTTTATTACCTGGCCCTGCCACATGTCAGATCACGGAGCCCTATAGACCTCATTCCCAACTGCAGAAGAAGCAAACTTCCCACTCCTATGGCACTCACTCCCTGCTTGGGGGCACTGTCAAGGAAAGGGTTTGGCAGTCTGTGCAGCAGCTATCAACCCTTGGGCCAAGCGTTAGTGGAGGGCTTGAAGGATCTGTTGGACATGGAGGAGGATGGTTCTCCAGCCTCCACTGCAGGAGGCTGCCTTACTGTGCTCCTCTTGCAGTGGCAAGTTGAAACTGAGGCACCAGAGATCCTGATCCAGGGGTTTTGAACCCAGAGATGGCTGGAGGTGGCCATGGGCTTCCTTCTCTCACCACCCAGTGGGTCTGCACACACACAGTGGGGTAGGGGCCAGGCTGCATCTATTGAGTGGCCTGGGATTAACTTTCCCATCAGGAAAGAGCCCGCGTTTGCTGCGGGGCATACAGACCCCAGCCTGCACTTCCAGCACAGGGCCCCACATTTTCTCCAGTAAAGTCAGGTGGTGCGTTCATATTAGGTGATCGTCAATAAACCGATTTGACTCATTTCTATTTAGGTATGTAGTCAGATAAAAAAAAGGATTTTGTTATCATGCCCAAAGACATAGTGATACCAGCTACTAAATCACAGATTTTTACTAGTACGGGAAAAGATTTACTGAAAAATATATGAAAAGGTGGCCTTCCCTTGAAGTAAAATAAACGTTACAATGCAATTGAAAGTGCAAATCAATTTATTTACCCTTTGCAAATGCACGCTTAAATTTCCTCTAAGGTAGTCAAGGTTTACTGCCATTCCCTACCTCAGCTGAACTAACAATCGCTCGTGGCCTTTATTCCAAAGGCTTTTGTAATGCAGATCGCGCTTGACACGTTTAAAGACGTTTGCCACTTCCACAGGCGACTTCTTATGTAAAATTAAGACTGAAACAAATAATTCGGGTTTTCGACGGCGGACACCGGGACCCGGGGCCGGCAGCCAGGGTGGCGGCAGCGGAACGTGCGCGCTGCCTGCCCCCCAGCGGCCGCCGCCCTCAGCACTCCCGCCGCCCGGGGCACCCACGGGAAGTGGGGGGATCAGGACACGGAGCGCTCCCACCGCGGGGGCAACCACGGGAAGTGGGGGATCAGGACACTGAGCGCTCCCGCCGCGGGGACACCCATGAGAAGGGGGGAATCAGGACACTGAGCACTCCCGCCGCGGGGGCACCCACGGGAAGCGGGAGGATTAGGACACTGAGCGCTCCCGCCGTGGGGGCAGCCACGGGAGGGGTGTGGGGGGGTGTCAGGACACGAAGTGCTCCCGCCGCCCGGGAACGGGCCCGTTAGGCTCCACTTGAGCGCCGGCAGAGGGGGCCCCGCCGCGCTGCTCTGGAGTTCGGGGTGTTCTGTCCTCCTGCAGTCACCTGGTGCCTTCCCATGCAGAGTCCCTGAAGTAATTTTTGATTTAACTAGTAATTCTACGTAGCTTTTAACGAAGTTTTTGTGTAACCAGGGACGTCAGTGCCCTAACTCTGAACTAAGGTCCTTCTACAGCAACGTCGTTTTGGAAAGTGAAAATGCTATATACCCGCTCTTTTGCCACTGGTAAAAAGAAAAACAAACCAGTCAAATTCTTAAGATGAAACTGCTACTTAAAAGTGTCTTCTGTGCATATAAATGTGTTTATTTCTTATGATTAATTAAACTTGTGCTGAATATATTTAGAGACATGAATGGATTCAGTTTGCTGTAATATCTGTTTGATTCTGCAAATTGAAGAAGGCAAATGTGGCGCCGCCAGAGCTCTGCGTGTGTGTGGGTCATTCTACAGTATTTTCCCCTCACAGCTAAATGTATTGCTGCCATTTGCAACCACCCTGGGCTAGACACTAGCTGGGCCCATTTCTGCAGGCTCCATGTATGGTGTGTAGATGCCTTGGGCTGGAATTTCTGACCTGTGTGCTGCCTGTCTGTCCCGAGTGCTTCCCTGAACTTTTCTACTCTTTGCCATTCAGAGATTGCACAGACGTATTTTGTTGGTTATGTGACAAAGTAACAGAATGCAATGAATGTGGTTCATGGCTGAACGTGAACCAGCAGTGTGCCCAGGTGGCCAAGAAGGCCAATAACATCCTGGCTTGTATCAGAAACAGTACATCCACTAGGACTAGGGAAATTATATTCCCCCTGTACTGGTGAGGCTGCACCTCAAACACTGGGTTCAGTTTTGGGCCTCTCACTACAAGAAGAACATTAAAGTGCTGGAGCGTGTCCAAAGAGGGGCAACAAAGCTAGTGAAGAGTCTAGAGAACAAGTCTTAGGAGGAACAGTTGAGAGAACTATGGCTGTTTAGCCTGGAGAAAAGGAGGCTCAGAGGAGATGTTATGTTTCTCTGCAACTACCTGAAAGAAGCTTGTAGCAAGGTGGAGGTCAGTCTCTTCTCCCAAGTAACAAGCAATAGAACAAGAGGAAAGGGCCTCAAGTTGCGCCAGGGGAGATTTAGGTTGGACATTAGGAAAAATTTCTTCACTGAAAGGGTTGTTAAAAGTGGAACAGGTTGCCCTGGGAAGTGGTGGAGTCACCATCCCTGGAGTTATTTGAAAGATGTGTAGATGTGGTGCTGAGGGACATGGTTTGGTGGTGGACTTGGCAGTGTTAGGTTAATAGCTGAACTCAGTGATCTTAAAGGTCCTTTCGAACCTAAACAATTCTATTATTCTAATTGTGACCATATATTTCAAACTATAAAACTAGCCAGCAATTTGAGTGGCTTAGATGAAAACTAACCAGGAAAATCTAAATATCCACCTTGCAAATAAAGCATTTTTTTCATATTTGATTTTAAAATCATGTTGCTGCCATTATCTTTCTATGCAACTACCTCAAATAGAGGCTGAAGAGCAACCAGCTCTGCAATTGGATGCCTATGAGCAGAAAAGAATAGAACATCTGTCTTTCGTATTGTTATGCTTTGTATTCATGGCCAACGGTTTTCTGCTGTTTGTGTAGTCATTCAGGCAAATAATGAATCAAATTTCAATGCAGAGGAACCTTTCGCTTTATTTACAGTTTTACAAATCATGCAGGAGCTTTTATTTTGATAAAAATAAACATCGGATGCTCATGTTTACCAAATATCCTGTGTTCAGATTGCTTTGCTAAAAATAGCTACAGCGAAAGAGCGTCCATCCCTGGTAGTGATTCGTCTGAGAAACCCCCTACAGCAAATGAAGCTGTCTCAGAAAGCCCAGATGACCCTTTCAAAACTTACAAACCTCTCTACGGCAGCACTGTTATTACAAACTGCACCCGAAACTGAGGAGCTACTGAATTAGGTACTATACATAAAGAGTTAATGATGGCCATACTCTGCTTTGATTGATTTGTTAAGGAGAGTTTTGCTGTCTAGGAGCTGCTGAGGGGAAACCAGGTAACATTTTCAAATTTGTTCAACCTGCCTTTGAGTAGTGAGCTCAGGCTGCCTAAGTTCTGCTAAAGTTCGTTGTAAGTAATAAATATATACTTTGTCTGAAAAGTAAACAAAAAAATCATCTGAATCCTTGTGCCTTTATCTAATTTTGAGCCATTTGTTTACACTTTTTTTGAGAAGTACTTAGAAGCTAGAAAGAAGAGGCATTCATTCCCTGTCTCTCACCTGAATGAAGAGCCACCTATGACTTCAGGGACTTGCAAGCAGCTTATCTATAATTCACTGATGTTTCATCAGTCTGACCTGAGTGAAGAACTCACACCATGGTGTTCATTAGTTAGTGAATAAATGACAGAATCACAGAATCACGGAATCGTTGGAGTTGGGAGAGAGCTCTAGAGATCATCTAGTGCAACCTCCTCCACCAAAGCAGGTTTACCTAGAGCACATTACACAGGATTGCATCTAGGTGGGTTTTGAAAATCTCCAGAGAAGGAAACTCCACTCCTAGGCAGCCTGTTTCAGTGCTTTGCCATCCTCACAGTATATAAGTTCTTCCTCGTATTTAGATGAAACTTTCTGTGTTCCAGCTTGTGCCCATTGCCCCTTGTCGTGTCACTGAGAATCACTGGAGCCTGGCTCCATCTCCTTGCACCCACTCTTCAGATATTTATAGACATTGATGAGGTCTCCTCTCAGTCTTCTCTTCTTCAGGCTAAACAGGCACAGCTCTCTCAACCTTTCCTCATAAGAGACATGCTTCAGTCCCCTAATCATCTTTGCTGCCCTTGGCCGGACTTTCTCCAGTAGTTCCCTGTCTCTCTTGAACTGGGAAGCCCAGAACTGGACACAGTAGTCCAGATGTGCCCTCACCGGGGCAGAATAGAGGGGGAGGAGAACCTCGCTTGACCTGCTGGCCACACTCAGTGCACCCCAGGATGCCGTTGGCCTTCTTGGCCACAGGGGCACATTGCTGGCTCATGGTTAACTTACTGTTCACTAGGACTCCAAGGTCATGCTCAGGGCTGCTTTCTACCAGCTCTACCCCAAACCTATATTGATGCATGGGGTTATTACTTTATGCCAGCTGGGCTTTTCTGTGCTAGAGGTGTTGCTGCCTCCCTCTCTGCTCAGTGGCCAGCTATGTGGCCAACAAATATCACTGAGCAAAAGCACTGAGATGACAGAAACTGCAGTGATGCCATTGTACAACCCTTGTTCTTTTTCCTCCCTTGCTCTCTCAAAAACAGAACAGGGTTGGCTTTGGTTTTCTTTGATGTGTAAGTGTCTCTACCTACGCAATTAAGAACTCATGGTGTCTGCTCAAACAATCGATTTCTATTTATTCACAGTAAAAAAACCAACAACCAAACCCATGTAAAACATTTCATGATGTCTCAATGTCCTATTCTGCTCTTTCAGAGCTCTTGATATCTTGATATTTACATCCAATATAATATACACAATGCTGTTATTGGCTGCAGGTAAATAGCTGTAAAGAGAAGTCTAATAAAACACTGGTCAGATTTCTACAGATGCATTTTTGCCATCCAGATGAAAGATACTTCTCAAGGCCCTTGCTGTAAAAGTTAGGATCTTCTTAAGATGCACTTAAAGCAACAACAAAAAACCCCCAACCAAATACCACGACCGAAACCTCAGACGACTTGATTAAGGACTTGCACTTGACACTCCTTTAAGATTTTCTGCTGCTGTTGAGCCCAGGTTTCTTAGGCATCAGCAGAAGAAACCCCCAGGTACAACCTCAGCAAACTGGCAGTTCTGGAAAGAGCCTGTTACAGCAAGAAAAAGGAAAAGAAACAGCAACTGAAAATGTGTGTGTGTGGGGGTATTTCTCAACAGATCCAAGAAGTCCACATTTCAGTGGTATTTGGTGTTTTTCTTTTTTTGTCTTCCAGTTCTTTTTTCTTTTCACAAACAGTGGAACAGTGCTCCTTTTCAAAACTCTGCAGGTAGTCTCATCCAGCTAACAGCAAGTGAGACATTAGTCTGTCGCAGTTAGAACAAAAAGTGATGATGCGGGACATTCCTGTTAAATCCGTGAAAGATAGGTCTCTGAGTGCCGCACTGCTTCCATCACATTCCTATCCGAGTGCCTACTACATGACATGGTTTGGCAGAAACAAGTGAATCTCTGGCTTTTCTCAGCTAACACAGAATACATCATCGCTCTCCATAGATTCCTCAGTTTTGCATAACTCACAAACTTACCCTCCGAAAGCTCACTCCTATCACATGTGTAATGTCTTTCACCTCATGGAGAATGGAAATGGAAAATGTTGCATCTGTCAAGAGATAAAGACTCTGATGAGAATTCCCCATAGAAAGAAGATTTTTAAAAGTATGTAAAATGGATAGCAGATATACTCCCCGTGTTGTGTTCCTGCTTGAAGAGTTTGCTGCCCAAAGTAGAACGTTTTAACAGTTGCAAGTGGATGGTCCTGATGTGACTTGTTAATGATGCAAAGAGCAACTCTCACATTAACTTTCTGAAGCATGCAGAAAGCCATAAAATGCATACACATCCTAGAGGAACGATTTTTCAGGACCCGTTTGCTTACGGAGGCTAACAGATGATGGTAATGAACTATCATCTATTTATACCTTAAATCTAAAAAAAAATAAAATTCCACTCTTCTAAAACGCTGAAGCAAAGCATGTGATAAACATTTTTAAGTCGTATTACATAGATAAAGGCATGCATAATACTGCTTACATGCGGATACAGAGCCATCATGATCTATGATGGTAGAAAAGTCTGGTTGAGAGAGGCCATATCTTCTATGAGAACAATAGAGAAATGGAAAAAATTCACACGGGTTCTTCTTCAGGTTTGAAATTTGTACAAACCTTTGCAGTCCTGACTAGGGTTGTCAAACTTCTACTAGCAAATAATTTATTTGTTGAGAAATGCAGTTTTAGGGCAGACAAAACACTTTGCCAAATCTGAAGTATTCACCACGAGTTACAGCCAAGGAGAAAAAGAGTCGGAATGTCAAAAGGATTTATCTTATTTCTTCTGAAATGGAAACAGTGACCAAGCTCATAAACAAAAGACGTGACACAGACACAGAGACACATGCACACGTTTCATGTTCCATTCACAAAATAGCAGGCAGTCCTCCATAACATAAAGCAGGGCAGCTGGCAAGTTTGGGCTCGAGTGTCCTCACATTTGCTGCATCTGAGTTTTCCGTATTCCAGAGAGCATACATAAAGTCTTTTGGCTTTGGTTAGAGCTACAGCTTGCTTTCTTGCACTGATAACCTGTGTTATATTTTAACCTCACTAGATCATTGAAGGGGACTGAGCGCAACTCAGATTTTGTGTGACCATATCCAAGAGTGAGGGGAAATATAGGAAGAGGAAAGAAAATAAGATTCCTTGCATTTCCATGCCACAATTTTTAAAAAGATAATTTGGCTTTACAAATAATAAATTTTAAAAAGTAAAAGATTTGTTAGACTTCAACTCAACTCCCGTACATTCAAAATGTCTGTTTGGACACGGTGTTCTAATGTATGTGCAACCAGACACTCATATGCAGCAGTATTTCTTGTTAGGCTCAGCAATAAAGATTTCATTTTGAAAAACCTCCCATTTTCAAGCTAGTGTATGGTTTTGAGCATTTTCATATGATTGGAATCAAAAAGAGCCAAGGTGAACTAAGAAACAGCATAAACAAAATAGATGACTAGATGACACGATTTATTAAATGAGACTAAGTGATTTACTGTTTGCAATTTATGAAAAGGAAAACAATCACAACAACATCACAAATCTTGATTTCTGGTGCATTTTAAGTCTCAAGAGATAAATGTTGTGCAAAATGAACTGAAATAAAAACACGCATCTCATTCAGTAGTGAAATGCAGCTGCCTCCAAGATGGGAAGCAGCAAATGCTGATTGGGACAATAAGAACAAGCCACAGAACATAACAGGGATGGGTAAACTCCGAATGCTGTATGTGACAACATCTGCTTCCATGGTACAGAATTGAGGATGGGTCCATTAAGCCCAACACTAACCTGAAACACTGGCAGTGTAGAGTCAGGGGCAAACTTCACCGGTGTTGAACTCATCTAACTGAGGTCTAGAAAGGATCAAATGCTCCTCAGGAACAGAGATGCAAAACTGCCTCATGGTTTTCCCTGGGAAAACAGCAGAAGAAACTGTCAGGGATAGTTCTCCGCAGCTCAGAGAGTGAAACTATGAGCATCTTCGCTAGCAATGAGAGGGCCAGACTCCCTAAGGACAGGGTTTATGACCTGAAAAGTGTTTCTAAGACATGCACTAGCTGAAGCTGAGCCTGTATCTCCTTCCCACCATCCCAATCCTCAGCTGGGCCTATTTAACACACTATTTTTCAGGATTTGCAAGGGGTCAGGTCAAATCCATCTCTCTGCGGTGTAAGAATCAGCATGACTGAGGAGAGAATCTTGTCGTGCTGCCGTGTGGTAGTACGAGTTGAGGAAAGCAGACTAGTGAAACGGGACAGCAGGAAGCCCTACCCACAAACTGAAGGATCAGTCACATGGCCAGTTTCCTGCATGTCCCTCTCCCCTCCTGCATGCTCCTGAGTGCCCCTTCGGATACAAGAGTTTGTAAAGCGTGTTCTTCTCCTTCAGGTTAAACACTAAGATGAGAACAGGAGTATAGGAAAGTATCGGTTAATAGAGTGGGCTGCTTGCCTGCCTGGCACTTTTCCCCCAGAGTTTTCTTCTCGGCCTCCAAACAGCTCATTATCAGAAAGGAGAACAACGGCTCAGCAACCGTGCAGTAACGTTTTGCTCTCAACACCTGCAGCATACATCAGATGGGGAAATCAGCTTACAATAAGCAGAAATATTTCCTGACCCAGATTCAGGCATTTTATAAACTTGGAGCCTCTTTCCAGCTGTAGAGATAAAACACTGAGCTGAAGCAAAAAGCACTGATAGCTGTCAGAAGCAGACATCTTCACTCTCCCTCACTGTGTGTGACACAACTGTTAAGGAAATTTATAAGGGATTTCGCAACAGAAATAAATGTGGGTTTCAGTTCTGAAAGCCTTTCTACTGGATTTGTTTCTTTGTTTCTGCCGAGCAGCACAGTGCTGATTGCAAAGCTGTGCTGCACTGCAAGATGTTACACAACGAGGCATTTGCTGGGTGCTCCGACAAGACGAACATCTAAGTAGAGAAACGGCATCCCCCCAACTTACGTGTCCTGCAGGAACCAGGTGGTATCTCTAGGCTTCCTGAAAGGCTCACGGAATTATCTCAGCTTGTGCGGTGAGCGTCGTGACCCTGCGCAGCTGGAAGCTCACAGAGAGCTAGTCAAGGACTTCACACCCTGGGGCGTGAAGCACCTCAGTAACATGCACTGTGGCTGCCCAGGGCACTAATTAAGAAAAACCAAGCAGTCTTTGAGAGACAAATACAAGCATTTCGTTAAAAAAAAAATAAATAATCCATATTAAATAATCTGCAAATGGCAAAAATACAAATTGCACAAGACTGTATTGTACTTTTATTTTGGAGCTAGGAAATACATTTAATTCTACCTTATTTGAGAATTTCCTAAAGTCTTCTAAGAACAGATGTCCACTTTTCTGAAGAAGGCAACATGGTTCATTATTGTCCTCATTCACTATTCATAATGAGGGTCATTATGCAGTACAAATGCTAATTGACACTCGAGAGTAACATTGCTAGTAGGGAAAATTGTAAGAAGTCCTTCAGAGGATTGTGGTTTTTTAATTAATAAAGTCTTCTATATTTGTTCCCTTTAAACTGAAATGATTTCTTATCAAATTCTGATGACAATTCTGATGGTACTTTCTCCCACATCATGCACCTTGAGCAGGCAGATGTATCATTTTAGTTACACTATAGAGTCAGTGCTTGTAGGACACATTTCATGGCATCTGTGACACTGGGGTTTCTGCACTGACACGGTGCCCTCCACTCCAAAATAATGCAAAGGTGATCAAAGGGCAATACTAATTGTCAATCTTAACTCCAAATTGCTTTTGTTAATTTAACGATAGTGGGGTAGTAGCAATGTTAGCAGGGCATCTGATGCTCTGAATTTTTTTTCCTGTTGCTAAACTGAAACGTAACACCATTATCTAAACTGACATGAATGATAAAGTTTGGTTTCCCACTTCCACATCCTCCATCCTTTTTTTTCCCGTTGCAATTCCCCCTGCGTCCAGCATGTCAAGTCCCTACAGCAGTTATCCCTGCACAAGGCACTGCCCAGGCTCAGGTGCTGCCAAAATCATGGGCGGCAAGCCCAGCAGTTCAGGGTTGTCCCTGCCTCTCTGCACCCCTGGAAGCAGCTTGGTGGGTTATGCAGCCATGAGACATGAGCCTAGCTCTGCTTGAGGTGGGGGATCCCCTGAGCATTGTCTCTCCCCTCCATCCCTGGGTGGCCGAAGCCTGCCCAGCTCACTCTTCACCCTGCATGAGCTGAGGACGGACAGCCCTTGGCTGGCCGAGGGGAGCCGGCGCCTTCTCTTGTCCCCCATGGGGCTGCCTCTGTTTCTTCTTCCCATGGTTTCCAAAGGGAACCCGCCAGAGGGTCTCTGGAGCGGAGCCGTGAGTCAGCGTGGTGAAAACTCCTCTTGCTTTCCCCACGGCAGGGCCACGTTTTCTAATAAATTCAGTAAAAAAAAAACAAACCAAAACAAAAATGCAGCAGGGGTTGAAAATGACCCAGCTGAAATAGTATAATTGGATTTGGAGAGGGGAAGCCTGTTTCAAAAGAAAATTCCTGGGATGCTTGTTTTTAAAGTGGTAGCAGCAACCTCTAGAGAACAACAAAGCATCTGCTGGCAAAAGAAGGGTAACGCAAGGTCTGACCTCAGGACTTAGCCTAGCGCAGCTCTGTTGCCCTGCAAATATCTTATGTCCTTGAGACTAAAATCATCTTCAGCACAACAAAATCAAGGTAAATCGCTCCAGACTTTTCTGAGAGCAATTTTTTTCACAGAGTGGAACTCCCACTGAGGTAAAAAGGGCATATGTAAAACTGGACTGGAAGACAGCTTTCAGCCACCCAAGGCAGGCAGTATTTTGGTGGCAACTTTTTAACAAGATTTTTGAGATGCTCCTAACTGAACCAAGTTGCAGTGCTGCTTAAAGCAGATTGTTTGTAATTGCAGTGTGCAGATGAAGGAGCAGGACTCTCTTGATATGACAGTGCCATAGGCTGGCTTCTGCTGAGCCTGGGGAACTACTGTGCTAAACACACTACAAAACAAAACCTAGAATAAATTATAACTCTGAACAAACAAGACAGGCAAAAAATGTATTATTGATAATGTAGAAAGAGACTGAGACAGAGCCTGTGTTGCGTCTAAATCAAAAAGCTTCCAGGAGACTGCATAGTTTTGTTCATAAAGGAATAGTGTGAGCCAAAATTAGAGACAAATTAAGAGATGGCAAAGGGCTGAATGTCTCGATTACCCAACTGATTTCTTCAGAGGGCCAAATTATTTCTAGCCTCTGGGAAGATTTGGTCTATGCTACGATATCCATATGCTGTACGAGAAAGCCACAGTTTAAAGCTGCCTTGCTCAGGGATTCAATGAATGCTTCTGCACATCTGACTTTTTTTTTGAAGTTGAAATTGTTGCTTTTGTATCAGTTGACTTGCTTTCAAATCCTCAGATCACAGGTATTAACTGTAGAGCTTTTTTAGTCTAAGAATGTACATGAAACACACATAGAGGAAAAGATTTGTTGCTATTTGGCTGGATAAATGCAGAAAAAGACTGGGTTTTCCTCATTATACTTGTTTTCCTGAAGCCGTCACTTGAAAGTCAACTGTATCTGACAAAAACTGTGTGAATTCATAAAGGACATGCAAACAAAAGAATTACAGCATAACTATTTTCAGTCTGGACGTGAAGATACCCTGTGTTATATAGTATTTACTAGTGCCAAGAGATAGCAATGAAAGGGAAAAAACCCAGTAGATAAGTATATTGCAAATACAGACATCATAAAACCCAAAAAGGCCTCTGGATGCCAGCAGTTGCAGTGTATGGTTTATGTTCGCTTTTTACTACACCCTCTTCCTGTTTGCCTGAGAGCTTATCTTTGATGAAAAACACAAACATTGTTTAAGGTCTGACTAATACCCGCAAAAACAAGGACAGGCAGAGAGGGACATGAGAACTCCCATTTCTGTACAATCTCTGATGTCTTATGAATCGGGTAACATTGCTGGATGAAGCCTTGCACTTATGTCTCAACAAGTGATGATCTGCAATTGTTCAAGCCAGAATTTGTTGCCTAGAATAGGATCACTTTTTTACATATGTAGGTAAAATTTATCACCAATGCAATATACATAAGCAAACAGTTCTTATGAGGTTACTTGCAATGACTAGGTATCCCTAACCCTCTATGGTCTGTATTTAGGCTGACATATAAAGCAGCCTTTTTATTTACTTTTAAGACTCAGGTGACATTTAAAATCAGACATCTCAGGAAGCTCTTGTACTAAGGATTTCAATATTTGCTTTCCATAAATAACCTCTTTAAAAATTCTCTGTTTCTTTGCACTTCTCTGCAGGAAAAACAATTTGCTAGTATCAAGCATTAAGGAAAATTTGCACAAGGGCAGGCAAAGCAAATCTCTGTTTTGTTTAAACAAGACATTCCCTTCCTCGATTTTTGACCTCCTTTCTTTGAAGACCCATAAGATATTAAATCTGATTTACATCTTTCAAGTTGAATGAAACAGAATTTCTCACTTACCACTTCCAAGTACCCAACTCTGGAAGTAACCACAAAGAGCTGTACACCAAATCATCTCAAAATTTATGCAAAAGTTTAGCTTCAGCTATTGCGTATTTGTCTTCAGTGGATTTACTTGTGTATGAAAAGGTAAATGGATCCCAAAGTGCTTAAAGTACCAAAAGTCTGAGTTGCCACTAAATTCACATCGGTACTTCTTTCCTTCTTTGGAACTCTTTCTGTCCTCCCTGGCACACTGAATGTGTCTGAGCACACATTGTTCTCCACCGTCAAACACTGAACTGCAAAATCATACTGCAATGTGACTTTTCTATTTGTAGTGCCTTCGATAGGTTTGTTATAGGACACATTGTGAAAACAACAAGATACTTCACCAAGAGTGGAAAAAAAGGGTTTTAAAAGAGTTCTGCAGTCTGGTTAATTGGATCATTCATCACCCAAATCTGTCTTGAAAGCATAGTTAGTATTTGCTTCACAGCTGATCATTGGTTACTTTATGGGAGTGAATAAATTTATTAAAAAAAAAGATTATTGGTCTATAATTTTACCGATTTCTGCATACAGCCAATTATGTAACTGGTAAGTTATTGTTAATAAAACTTCCTTTTATAAATCAACCAGCTTGAAAAAAAAAAATAAAAATCAGTCTAGCTTCTGCATTTTAACCTTTCAAAGTTTTTTTTTTTTTGCTCTGCATTTTTGCAATCTCTAGTTTTGATGGGGAAGGAAAAGCAGGACTCTGGCCACCTAAAACACATTTCCAAAGTTATGATAACGAATCCCTTTAAAGATTAACCTAACTGGTTAAGGCACTCCTATAGCAAAGCAAGGACTTAGTATGCCAACTTCATGGTGCATCTAGCCCCATCAGTTCAAGGGGTAAGGGACCAGAGGTCATTGCTGAACCTTAACCTCTCCCACAATGGCATGCAGAACTGCCTGGCCAATTTCCTCTGGGTTTTATTTAGCAGGCATGTGGCCAGCATGGGAAGCAGCCTTTCCCACAGATGTTTAGTATAAAAGAAGCTATTTATCAGTGTGAGTTATACAGTCAGGCTGTGATCAGAATAGATCAGGTCTCTATGTAACACAGCAGTTCCCATGTTCTCTGGAACAATGGGTTACAACAGCTAAATTAAAGCTAATTTCTGCCTGAAGACTGTTTTCTTGCATTATTCTCTTTTAGACCACATTGATTTACATCCATTTTTCACCAGAATTGATGTTGCCTGGGAGAACGGGGAGGGTCACAGGGCAAATGGTGGCACTGTCCAAGGTGACCAGCTGAACGGGCCTGGGGCAAACACCAGGGTTTTTCTGACAGCCCAAATCCTATCTCTGCTACCCATTCCAGCAGTTCCCTTTAACACAAGCCTTTTTTTTCCCAAAAGCCTTCTAGCATGGTGGTCTTCTTGCTTTCACTTTTTTTTCTTTTTTTTCTTTTTTTTTTTTAAAACAAAACAGATAGTTAAGTTAGTCAAAGTTCCTTTCCCAAAACGATTGTACTCTATCTTCTAACATATTTGCCATTTGTTAGGAGAAGTACTTGTTTCATGCGCAAAAAAATACCTCGGATATAAATCATTAAGTCCTTCTGAGACCACAAGGACTATGGGTATTAATCCTTGATACATTGTCAGATTGTACAAATTTTCCATCAGGCCTATGAATGTCTCTGAATGTATAACTTAGTTCTCTCTAATGTAATGAGACTGTTTAGATACGGGGTTTTTTAGGTATATCTTCGCAGCAGATTGGGAAAAATTTGGAGTCAGCTACTTTCTCTTCAGTGATTTATATTTACCTCAGACAGACAATATTCTTCCCTTGCCATACCCATGTGAGGCCAGTGGTCTTCAACAACCCCAGAAGAATTTATTATCATCTTTGTAGATGTGAACCACTGCCTTGACTATTCTTACTTCTGTCCTTCACTCTAAAGCCAAACGGCAAAGAGCAAGAAAGTTTCCCTTGTAAAGTTTGCCTTGCAACCACAATAAATATAATCAAATGTACTGGTTTACCGAACTGATCAGGCTGAAAACATTGTAAAATAATTCTTGTAATTTGAAAAAAAACATATATAACCTTTCTTAGGTCCAACTAGGGGGAACTGACATGCATTCAAGCAACACACCTCATTTCTGGGACTGTAACTGAGCCATTCTAAACTTGGGCACTCCCAGGTTTTAAATATTGTCCTTGAAGACGGGTTTAAGAAACTGATGTTCTTATTTTCATTTTCTTAAATTCTAGAGCTTTTCCTAAGTTCTGGAGCTTTTCAAAGCCTCCAGGCTTTGGTTTGAGTCAGAAAAAGTAGAACATTATGGAGGAAAGCTGTAGAAATTTCAGTCTCCTCCTCTAGTTGAACCAGTATTTTCTTCCCCAGGACTCAGTGACCCAGCCTATGTCTGTGTTTGCCACACTGAGGCCAGATGGTCCCAGGGCTGACAGAGGGATTGTGAGACCCAGGAGAGCCACTGGCTGCTCCAGCCCTGGCTCTGCTGCTACATCAGCCCTGAAAGTGTTTGGATGCACTGTTGTGAGCAACTCTGAGCCTCCAAGCGCAATGGAGGTGGAGCGTCAGAGCTTTTGCCAAGAAACTCTAATGAGTTTCAAATTAGCATAAAAGAGAGATGCTTCAAAGACTTATGAATTTAACCACATTTGGGCAAAATTTTGTGAACAAAGCAGTTTTTCCACAGAGATGCACACGGCTCTCCCTGTCCAGAAGTCAGGCTGCTGCTACAAAGCATGACAATCTTGTCCTGTCCCAGTAGAACACTTGTAAGAATTCAGGGACATGGGAAAACGCATCATGCCACAATTATCTTGAGAACAGCTTACTTTTTTTTTTTTTTTGGCAAAAAAGTTAAAAAACACATCAGTAACTGTAAAATAAAACTGCGAGTATTCACCCAGAGACTGAGGCCTGGAATTAGAAATTTCAGAGCACTGAAAAATAATTTGCCCCAGCAGAAGCAGGATTTTACAAGGGAAATTGTTGGCCAAGTGTAACTATTGGCAGCATTGCCAGCTCCGCTTATAAGAAATAATGCGCCTATGCAAATCAGCCAGCTCTTGAAAATTTACAAACCCCAACTGCTGTATTTCAGTCACACAGCCAAAATGAAAGTTTATTACTTCAAGACGTGTTAGCCATAGTTTGAGTAATGTCTTTTCAGGAAAGGCTTATAAAAGATTAAGAAAAAAGAGAACTCTCTGGCACAGTGTTACTAGAAGACACTGGGTAATGCCACCAGCTGCTCTGCTACCATTCTTTTCTACTCCTCCGTTTTCAACTGGAGTTATGTCTTTCCCAGGTGGGGTGAGGCCCCTTTGGGTCAGGACGGTTACCACGCGGTGTCTGTCTCCTCAGTTTCGGCACAGCTCTTTCAGCACACCTCTACAGCAGTCATATGGGCAGCTTTGTACTTGTGCCTTTCCTCAGCACATGCATACTGATGTCACTGCAACATCACTTCACAGGGCACTGTGGAGACTGAGGGTCAGACCGTGTTCTGAGCCTCTTTCCATGCAGATCCCTGCCATGCCCATTTCCTTCAAGAGTGAGGGATTGATATTTCACTCAGAGAGAATACAGTGAACACATCTTAATACAATCCCTTTGACACTTTAGGAAGCAAGGTAACATTAAACTTCCTTTTCTTTGCTCTCCACTCTCTTGTAGTATGCGTAAAATACAGAGAAACATTGTTTAATTTCTAGTTGTCTTTATGAAATTTCAGAGGATATACGGAAGACCGCTTTCCAGACACAAATGTACATGAAAACAGACTTCAAGGATTTTGCTGTGCTATGACTTGTTTGTTACTTGGGAAGTGTGGTCAGTGGTGCTGTGGACTAGGTGTGCACAGGACTGCAATCTCTATTTCAACTATACTTGGATACTAAATATTTTGCATTCAGTTATCACAGACCAAAAAGGCAGTGTTCCAAGTAATAATTTACACTGCAAGACATAACATTCCTACTTCTTTGGCAGCTTTCATACTGAATCCTATTTCTCCCCTCTTGTAATAGTGAGAAGTTGCTAAAAAAACTAATTTCTTGAATTGGCCTATCGTAAAATACACTTTTGCCGTCCTGTTTCTAGCATGCTCGGTGTAGCAGGCACCCTGTCTGTAATCTCCACAGTCTGGGCGCTTCTCCGTTTGTTCATACTGGAATGGTAGAAGATCTCTGTCTTTTGACATTCACCCAAGTATTTATTGTACGTGTCCACATCTCTATTCTGCTTGGAAGAGTCATCATAGGGGGGAGAAAAGCCAACAAGAATCAACAAAAGTGATTAAAAGCAAAATCAAAAACAAGAATCAGCTTATTTCTGACAGATAGAGAAGTGTAGCAAACCTAAAAAACTCCTCAAGTCCTGAAAGCACAGAGAACACTTTGAGGAAGATACAGCTATACAATGCAAGGGCAAAATAGGATACATTTCAGTATTTGTAAGCTAGCTCATGTTTCACGTTTAGTATTCTTACAATAGACAGAGAAAGTATTCTAGCATTAAATACATTTCCCCCAATATGTTCTTTTATATTTTACACACAATTTGAAACATCTGGTAAATGACTTGTTTTCCTGAAGCACAGCAGAGAGCATGCTTGGATGATCCACTGCTGTTTGTGAAATGCTTCTCTCTATGGAACACTTCCCTTCTTCCATTTCCTCTCTACTTTTGCTGTTTGCTTATTCTGAAAATAATAACACTAATCTGAAAGTACCATAACAGATTAGAGTATTGATTGTGCTGTACGAATGAAACAATAATATACAACAGATGTCACGTTTTACTACTGAAAGATCACAATGTTAATAAGATGAGGTTTTTAGAAATAAATGTAGTTCTCTTGAGAGTGGTGAACTGAGATGCCACACTACTGTAGTACAGACCACTGTGCCATAGTATGTTCAGAATTTGTCATTGATTTTAAGAGTGGTTATTTTTTTGACAGGCAGCTTGGTATAGAGCTGTTCTCTGACTTTTATTATTTGGGAAATGTCTTTGAATGCTATTTATCTTTTCATGTATGCCTTAGTCATCTTTTTTACTTACTTCCTACATGTTACATGAGATCTTTCAGTTTTCAGCTATAGTTCTAAGCAGTACCTAAAATCGAGTTGACTTTTTGTTGCGGTAAAACATGTGTCCTATTAGAGTACCAAATAGCATTCTAATAGCTACTGTTTTGAGGATACCATCGTTAGCCTTGCAATAATTGAGAAAGAACATAATCATAAACAAGATAGGACTTTGAACTAGCTTAGATGGAATATGTTAGGCAGACATTATGGGAACTGATATCTTCTGCTCTTTGACTAGAAACACCATAATAGATACCAGAATAATCAAATCTTTGCAGTCTATTGATAGATCTAACAAAGTATTATGTCGAGTGCTCATTCCAATTTCTAAGCTTTGCAAGCCCTATAACTGCCTGGTTTGGGTTTCGGTTGTAGGGTTTTTTTCAGTTTTTGTCCTGAAATTGGTTACATTCTTAGCAATGGAATTATAGGAGTCAGCATGCACAAAGAAGTTGCATTCAAGTACAGCAAAATAATGTGAGCCTGTGTTCCACTGAACCAAATTCATCCGTTCAGTCATTTTAGTGCCATCTGCATGCTAGCAGACACATTTTTTTGTCCTGAAAAAAATTAGGAATGAGATGAGCAGAAAGTATCAGCTACTGCAACCCCAGTCTGGCAATCCATCCAAGAAGGATACTCTCTTGAGATGAATAATTTATAGCAGTGGGGTTTGCGTATATGAGTCCAGTGAGTGCATAATTTGAGCATGTAGATTTCTGGACTGAAGATTATTTATTTTCCTTGTATCTGTGTGAGATTTTTTTTCCAGAGTTAACTAACAGTGAAGGCTTTTACTCTCCCAGCCCTTTAAAAAGATATTTTGATTATTTATTTTGCACATGACACTCTTAGCTGGCTCAGGAACTAGACTTGAAATGCAGAAATACAAACCTTTCCCCCTAATGCAGATGGCTACTGCATAAAAAGCAAAGCACTTTTTCACACTATAATCATTTTAGGAAGTCTGGGGTGAGGGAGAGCTTATGAATAGATATGGCCCCTTAGGCAACTTATCTCGTAAAACCAAAAAAATAATTACCATGAAATTCACCTGGACTGAGTAATGATCACAACTATTCTCACATTATATCACAAAACATAAACATATATTTAGAAGTAGAGCTAGACATGAGAAGTGATGAGGTTATGGAAAGGTAATGGGGAAAGGTTCAAGGAATCTCTCTCTCTACAGATTATATAAATTAAAGAAAAATGGAATCACAGAACTGGAGTATGTTTCCTCTTATAAAAAAGAAATGCAGTCTATGGAAATGCATCAGATTTTCTGACTGGCATCTACAATCTTCAAAACCATAATGAAAATAGCACTCCAGACAATAGGCAATTGCTATGAATTCTATTTTGTAATTGAGAAGTTATTATCTTAGGAAAGTCTATAATGAGCCTACCTCCTAAGTGGAAATTTGAGAGTCTAAAGGAGTTTCAATTACTCAAAATCTTTTCAGATGTTTCGCAAAAGTAATCTAACAACTCTACATCATTGATGGTGAAATGGGTGAAGAGAGCGAAGGAATGGAGAATATTCACAAGGATATCTGACCTCCAGAGTCCAGCTTCCCCCAGCTCTTCTATACACCTGTTGGCAGACTGAAGTCAGCAAGAAATGAAGGATAGCGAAGAACAGAAACAAACAGAAGGAAGCATAAAATAATGATTTCAAGCTGTATAAGATACATGAAGGAAGAATGCTATGTCCAGCAGGTTTCTTTCCAGTAACTGGAAATGACACTGCCTCTTGACTCTTGTGCCTCAGAGACTACCCGTACGCTTTAGGGAAACGTGGATTGCAAAGGAACCAAAGTCCTTATTTTATGTTAGCTTGAACTGTTACTGAGTTTCTTTTCCGTTGTAACAGTTTTCCTCTTCAAAGACCTCCTTATTAGTAGTCTTATTCCAACAAGTCAAGATGAAAATTTATTACTCAGCTCCTGCTGGAAATAGTATCTAGCAACATGCAGTCATCTAAAGCTTACAGAGACTATAGAGATGCAAATTAATATTATATGAACTACACAATACATAGACATAAATTACAGAAATCTTCACCTGCGAGGACTTTGGTGAGAGGAGTAGATAAATTTAAAAATAAATCTATAAATACTTAAATGCCACAGTAATCTCCCAAACTGTGAACCTTAATTACATTAGAACAATATCATAAATTATCCCTTTACTGAACAGTAACAAGCCAACATCGATAAACTTTTCTTAGTTCCAAAATGAATGAAAGCTGGTTTCTCTGATGTTGAGGGCACTTGACATGAAGCTGAGCAGTCATAGTGCCTTGAAACTGCTGGCATAAATATGTCTAACAGCCCATTATCTCATTTGTTTTATCTTGCTGTGGAGGATAGGATTGAAAGGACTTGCTTTCCAAACTGTAACTGGTTGAGAACAATGCTGTGCATGTGTCCAAAAGCATGCAAGTGCAAGAGATGAGTGAATTTTCTGTAGTGACAGTAACGTGAAAACCTGGCTGTATTTCTGGGAAGGAGTGAAGTTCTTAGGTGGCAGCTGTGTTCACTGACTAAAGCAAGATTTGGTTATTGGAGACCTACAGTGATGACTCGTAAGCAGAAAACCTCGGCTCGTATATTCTTCCTATCTCAATACACTGATGGGGAAATCCTGAAAGGAATTTTCATTAAAATGTCAGGTAATACACTGAATGGATTCACAACACTTAATGTGCCCTGTTGGTGGAGTCACTGGTCACTTATCTTCAAAGAATTCAGAAAGGAAAATGGAAATTGCTGTCTGAAACACAGAGTAAACCCCAAACTTCTTGCATAATCAGTCAGTAACTGTGGAAGCCGGAGGAGCACAGGAAAGAGGATGCTCAGATACTGTCTAAAACAGTAAGAGGGGAAACTTATGGGGCTTCACAATACATAGGACTCGAAGAGGAGAATCACCATGGGCAGGGATGGCAGAAACTTGTTTGCCTCTTCAGAGACATCCAAGTGGGATAAAGGGTTTAGGCAAAGAATAAGAAGTTACAAGGACTCTCTGCTACATGTGTGTACAACCTAGACTGTGCCCCAGGAGGACAAGTATCACAGAACCATAGAATTGGGTAGGAGGTGGAAGAGACCTCTGGAGATCACCTGGTCCAACCCCCCTGCCCAAAGAGGATCATCTAGGACAAGATGCACAAGATCACATCCAGCCGTCTTTTGAATATCTTCAGAGAAGGAGACTCCACATCCTATTTGGGAAGTCTGTTCCAGTGCTCTGTCACCCTCACAGGAAAGAAGTTTTTCCTTAAGTTTAGGTGGAACTTCTTGTGTTCTAGTGTGTGCCCATTGCCCATTGTCCTATCACTGGGCACCACAGAAAGGAGTCTGGCTCCATCTCCTTGCACCCACTCTTCAGATATTTGTAAGCATTGATAAGATCTCCTCTCAGTCTTCTCTTCTCCATGCTAAACAGCCCCAGTTCTCTTAGTCCTTCCTTGTAAGAGAGATGCTGAAGTCCCCTCATCATCTTTGTAGTCCTTCATTGGATTTTCTACGGTAGTTCCCTGTCCCTCTTGAACTAGAGATCTCAGAACTGGACAAGTACTCCAGATATGGCCTCACTAGGGCAGAGTAGAGAGGAAGGAAAACCTTCTTCAGCGTGCTGGTCACACTCAATGCATCGAGTACTGTGAAATAAGTACTCCATTACCTAAACCTAGAACCAGTGACATGTTTAACTTACTGTTTTGCAAGCTACTGCCTTAGAAAACGCTTGAGTATCAAGAAGATTTATTTCCTATTAATGTATTTTTGCCTATTTTAATAAATAAATGTCATGGCCCTGATTTTTCCTATGCTTTTATGCAGATTCTGAAAACCAGTTTACCATACTATGTGGGTAGAAACTGATTTGAAACTGAATGCACTGGAAAATCATGCAAAACCAAGGGATAAGAAAATAACTAGAATTTGATATAAGCACTGGAAAGGGGAGAATAATTATGTAAGTAAGCTTTCTGTGTGTCCTTCACAAACCTTTGCAACTGGAGGTACTGATACCTTTTAAGGAAAAAAAAAACCCGCCATGAAGACAGCAAGTCAAAATATTTTATGAGAACCATTAAAAGGCCTTCTTTCTCTTCACATCTGGCTTGGCCTATGTTGTGGATTTTGTGCTGTTTAGCTTAATCTAGAAAAGTGGAGACAGAATATCTTAAAATCAAGCAAAGAGACTATTAATGAAGTCTAGGACAATAATGGATATATCTATAATATTACCTCAGAGGTTGCTTATTCATGTAATATGATTTGCTTTTTACTTATTTTACTTAGCTAAAAAAAAAAAAAAGTCATATTTAAGAGTTTTTACAGTTATAATCATTAGGTCTTGGCTTAAGCCTATTTAGTGAGCTCATGTGACACAATGTTACAAGTTGAAACAGACTATACAACCTGTGAATTGTTTTATTTTCCCTTTCCCAGGTTTCCTTTGTTTTATAGATTCCCAAGGTATTTAAAGGATTTTTTTCACAACTATTAATATATTATTAATTTATAGTATTTACTGGAAAAAGAAACCAATGCTGGAAAATCAAAGCCTGTCTAACCATATATGTGCTGCAAACTCGACGACTTGCCCATAGTCCTTCCACGGGCTTGTCTATTTTTAGAAAAGTCTGAATCAGAAAGAGGACTGGGGTTAATCATGGAAGGAGCCACAGTGTTTTGCATGAGGTTTTGGGACGTGATTTTTAAAGCTTGGCTTTCATGTGTTGATGCAATATCATTCTTTCTGCAGTTGTTTCTGTTTTGTCAAACTTTTATCTCTTTGAAGGAAGTAGAATTAGGGAAGGGAAACTGAAGACACTATGGCCTAAGTCTGCTCTCAAACTTTCTACAGTGCCATATTTCTCTCTCCTTGGCTTCTGAGACCATACATTTAACGTCAGCAGGATAGGGGAATGGGATCAAATGTCATGGAGACACTGAGATTTGACCCTTTCCGCAAAAGGAGGTAGAGACTTGCATGTCTGAACTTGCCTGGAGGTAGCTACCTGTCACACACTGCCTGAGCACTGTGATCCCAGGAAGACGAGACATGAGTGGGAGGAGGCAGAAGTCTTAAATACGTTACTTAGAAGGTGTTCACGGTGTCTTCTGAACAGGCAGGAGTATCCAGAGGATGGCTAGCAAGCCGATGTTTTCTAAGCAGTACTAGATTTTCCTTCTTCTGTACAGACTTCAAAATGCCTTAGACTCCTCGTCACCAGTTTGGGCGCTCAGACTTGTCTTTCCAGAATAATTAAGCCCCTATATGTGAGCTATCAAGTCTGATTTGTTCCTATTGCAATGGATTTTAAGCTCAATTCATCTTAGCTATACGTGATCTGGGGCAACCGTAATGGTTGCTCAGCACCAGCAAACGTTTTATCTTCATTTTAACCAAAATTTAAATTGTTCCTGGATGATCATACTGTGCTAAGGTGTGAGCATCGCAGCTGTGGACTGAGGCATCTTAGTGCTATGTGATGCATTGTCACGGGAAGGGACTTCCCTTGTTCCAAAGACCTGTCCTTGCCATTTGATCTAAGGGCAATGACTATGGCAGTGCTGCTCACTGTGAAGCCGATGAACTGGAGCATTCATTTCATGATGGCCATAAAAGTTGTCAGTGTGTTCAGCACACTGCTCAGAGTCATGGTGGGGATGTCGCTAATGCAATGTACAAATTGGCAGAAGGAACATGAGACATGGCAATATTGTGTAACAAGTTCAAATAAACTTACTGTACATACTGTGTGGCAGATGTCTGGAGACTTAGAGATGTATCTGCAAGAGGTCTGAGAAGTGATGACCACTAGCCATCTGGAGAGCGCAAATGCAGACTAAAAAAGCAAAATAAGGCTTTTCCCCTCCCAGTAAGTTCTGTTAGTAGGAAACTAAAATAACATCAGTGAAAATGGGCAGAAAAGCAGCACATTAAGGCCTAATCTATCCTATAATCCTGGATATATAGATAGGATTGCACAAATCCCCCATCTTCTATTCCACACTTCCCAAGAAGTAATTTAATTAGATCCTCCTTTCAGTGCTTGTATAAGGAAATGGAGCCTTCCCTCTCAGTAGGTTTAACTCTTTGTTCTCAGGCCTCATATTCTGTTGTGGAGCATTTGTGCAAATATCTGTCCAACAGATTTGTTATTTTTTAAAAACAGCCTTAATGTTTTTCTCCAGAAAAAAAAAAGTCCATTACTCAAAAAAAAAAAAAATTAGAAAAAAAAAAAGAGAGAGAGAGAAAGCAATATCTCTGTTCTCAGTGTTTCTAAGTGGAGTTGTTTACTGAGAAAATTTAGAGGCAGATATCTGATAGTTATCTACACTTCTGAATTAAAATTTTCATCTGAAAAGCAACCTGACTGCTGGATTTAATTCATTTGTGTTATTAACCAAACGTGGGTTCTGTTTAGGAACAGAATTGATAGATATCGTCTGCATATTTCTCTCCCCCTTGCTGAAATACGCTTTACCCCTTGCTTTGTTCTCTACCCAGAAACATCAGAAAGAGACTTATTTCAGTGTTTCCTCTCTCCTAATGGCTTGATCTCTGTAAATAAGGACTTGAATCCTGTGTTTACTACTTCACATCAACACTTTGCAGAAGACAAATACAAGAACACAATGAAAATATCTTACAGGCTTGCAGCCTTGTTGCTCTGCCCTTGGAAGAGCCCTATCGAGGAAACGTGGCCTCCCGCATCCTCAGCCACCCTCACCCTGCTGCTGCAAGCTACCCATCACATCCCCTGAGGCCAACAGCCCTCAAATGTCTCTGCACAGGCTCTGTCTTAAGCTCACTGCCTTCTCTGGGGCTGCTCAAGGACGAGATAAAGTGTATCTGCCTGTGGTTGCAAAGGGGTATTGACCCTGGTGTGGCCGATGTGGACTGTATTGCCACAGGGTGGATATGGCTCGTTTTTATTCCCTCTATATCATCCACATCTCTGGTTGCCTGGTTGGCATTGTCCTTCCTGACTCTACAGAGTTAATAGCAAACCAGGTGGTCCACTCTCTTCAGCTGGGAGAAGCCAAAGAGGCACGATGAGGGCAGAGATAAATTACCTCACAGCAGACATGAAGGGAAAGCAGCAGCCTCTGGTAGGCAGGGAAGAGGTGACCAGACTGGCTCCAGCCTGCCTGACAAGTTACTGTGTCCCAGACCTCACCTTGGATCAAAAGGACTGCAAAGCACCAGAGGCCTCTGCCAGCAGGGAACAGGTCAGCACATGTCCTCTGGGCATGGAAGAGGTTCAGGAGCCAAAGGGGTAAAGCCTATCCCACCATTTATTCCAGCTGGTGGAGGAGATGGAGGGTTACAGAGCAGAGTTACATAATGAATGTATATTTTCTTCTTTCAGGAATGGGAGAAAGTGGTATGAGGTAGTACCAGTCAGGATGCAAGGGAAAAAAAGAAAGCTTAATCTTCTAGGGCGCTGCAGGGACTAATGGTATCTCGTTGATTTGAACTGAAATTCATCCTTAATTTCAACAGGGAGTTTGAATTTTTCTTCAAAACAGATATTCCATTATCTTACCCTATAAATTAACTTGCTCTCTCTTCTTCTATTTTAGCACTTTCTCTGCCCAAGAAAAGTACACATTTCATGGATGGGGAAAAAAAAAATCAAAACAAAGCAAGCTTTTCAATGCAGAAAGAGAATGGAGGAGAAAGAGAAGACCATATGGCCCAGATACTATAGCTGCTTATTGTACAACATGTAGAGACAGGATTTTGTGCTCTTCTGTTGTGCTTGAATACCACAAGGACATTTGTTAATGTAGAGCCCATCACATTTGAAAGACCCAGTCAGCTCTTGAGAAACAAAAAACCATCTCCGATTATAAACTGAAAACCACAATAAAAGTAAAATATTTGCTTATTTGAGCACATACTGAGATTAAAAAAAAGTTATAGATTTAAACAAAAATAAGGGATAAATTATCTTTACTCCAGCCATTGCAAATAGGATACTTGGTATTTCTTTTAGCACCTGCTAACAGCTTTGCAGTATTCATTTTTAACATTTGCAACACATAAACCATGCAGAGTATTTACATTTCAAAAAAAAAGAAATCTTCCTCCTCTCAAAAATAGTTGTTTCTGATAAAGCCACTTAAAATAATACTCTGCCTCTTGATCTTAAACTCACCAACAGCATCATTACACTTATTACACACATAAAAGAACAAACAAACTGTAAAGGTAAGTACCCAAAAGGAAGGAAATTTAGTAATTAAAGAGTATGTCACAATACATCTTAACCTCCATCACTTACAGCAAACATTGGCCTGTAATTAGCTGTATTATTGTAGCGCTATAGTACAAAGCATTTCCCAGGGAGAGGAAGAGAAAGCCACTGCCCCAAATGTAGCCAGCTGCAGCTAATTCAAGGGCTGTAGCCAACATGTCCACTCGGTCTTTTCTTCCAAGGCATATTTCTTGCATCTGCCACCTGGGTGACATTAAACTGATTGATATGGAAGTAGCAGGGAAGGTGCAGGCAACTTTCTGGCCTGGGACACTTGCCTCTTGCTTGTGTGCACAGCTTTCCTGGCACGCCACTGGCTGGCAGCGAGTACATGGTCGTTTCCCCAAAGCAGTGGAGTTACTGTGGGAGCAGTCCTTGGGTTTGTGGAACAGGAGAAAAAAAGGCTCTGTCACATACTTACTGCAAAGAAAACGTCAGTGCTAAGAACTGCTTCTATGAAGACCTCCCCTCTCACCTGTACGTCTCTCTCATCAGAGCAACCCACAAGAAGTTTTTCCAAGTCAAAAGCCTTATCTGAATCTGTGGTCTTGCTCATCTGGGACAGACCATAATTAAATACTAGAGCAGTATTAAAGCTAATAAATGGGCCAAATGTTGATCTCTACTGCCATTGCTTCCCCTGCTTCAGCAGGGAGCAATCCAGAAGCTAATGGATTTTCTTCTTTCCTGTCCCAAGGACTTCCCAACCTCAGGTGACATGAAGCACCTTCTCAGCAAAGCTTCCTGGCATGGAGGAAACCCACCCAAATTGCCACTAGGTCTCTTGCAGCTCTCTTGGAGAGCTGCCTGGCCACTTGCCTTTCTTTGCCTGTGATGGAGGCAAATTATATAGCTTTGCTGTTTATTTCTGGAGTGTGTGAAATATATATTTCTGCTGCTGTGACATCCTTGTTCTGTGTACAATTTGGACAGACTGGGGAATCTGGAATATTTCAAGCTCTGCTTAATAAGTGTTTCCGGTCCTAATTGTGAGTTTAATACAGTTCTGGGCCCAAACCTCCCTGTTGTGACTTTGCTAAGAGGAATGGATTGATCTTACTCAGCTTATAAAGGGGATCACATTGACCTCACGTGGCTTCACTGTTGTAAGTATATCCACAGGGCTGGGTTCCTTAATCAAGATACTGAGGTTTGCATTTATTATTACCATATAGTACTAGCAAATGCATTTCATTCTCCAGTCTCTCTTCATCTGCCAATATGCTACAAGAGCAAAGTGTTGTGGAAAATCACTTCATCAGGAAGGAATCAAATGGCATTGCGAAATTTTCCTTAGAGTAATCCCATAATCTGGCAGTTCTTTGATGAAGTCGTGCATCTGTAATGTGCAGACATCTTATTGCTAGGGAACAAAGCTCGCCTGTAATGACTATTTGATGTTAAATTTAAGCTTAAACAAGACTGCTTTAACTGTTACTTCTGCATGACATTGCCTTCACATTTAAATTTCAAAGGATTATAATATTAAATTGTTTAAAAATAGCATTTATTGTTCCCAAAAATAATGCTGCCATTCTCAGATTTTAAAGTGTTGCTGACTGTGCTTTGTCTTCTGAGAGTTTGTCAGCTTTTCTATCACAGACCCTGCTGAGAAGCATATGATGTGGGTTTTATCAGCTTCAGTCAGCTGAAATAGCAAGTGAGGTGAAATTTTGACTCTTCCAGGTATTTGATGCTTACTTGTGCGATGGTTTTGGTGGAGGTGTCAGCAAACCTCATATGCTACCCAATTCCTGAAATATTTTGAAATCTCCCCCAGGTTTCTGATGGCCCAAATATTTAAAAGCAATGGATAACTAGCAGGGGCACAGGGACATGTGAGAGAAGATGTGTATCATACAATCTCCTTCGCAGCCCCACTGCATTGTGGCTTGAAATGAGGTAGAAAAGCCAGATTGCTGGCCTTGTGCTCTGCACCTCTTGAGCAACAAGGAAAGGCAGTAGAGAGAAGAGAGTTATTATCTCCTTTTCCTTCCTACCCAACATGAAAACCAGCAGGGAGAGGGAAGCTGATTTCCTAAACCACACAAAAGAAAGCTATTTAATGCTTGTCTGTATGTAACTGGGTTTGCCAACATGGCTTTTAACAGTGCGGCTATTTCCATACATGTGAAAGTGCAAACCTAATTTAGATGAGCGAATGAAATTTCCTTGTTGGTGTAGCTTAGATCATTTCTCAGAATAGAATAAAGGACTTTAGGCCAGTATAAATGCATATCGTTAGGATTTTTTGCTGTTACAGCTATAACAAATTGCATTGTGCTTTTTTGTTCCACGTTCTTCATTGACATTACTATGCCAGCAATGCTTTTAAGAGCAAGCCTTACTTAGGCAGGTCTTGTGTGAGGCTGTCAAATAGCCCCTAGCAAAAGCAAACAAGCTCTCACTAGTCAGATGCGTAGGCAGGCCCAAAGCAAGAGAACTGGATAGCTGCAGTATACATCAAGCTCCAATGAAGGATAACATGAAGTAGATTTAGAACACTTGACATTTAGGATGTCAGATACTCAGGTAGATGGAAAAACCCGCAGCCATGTGAATTGTGATGAAAAGCAGCTAAGCAGCATGCCTGTAAGTTAAAAATTCTCTAGAGTCACAAAAATGCACGTGCCAAACACTTATCTTTTAGTAGTTCAGGTCTTGAGTAATAAATGATTTCCATTCTTTGAAGCACTTTCCTGGTATCCGACTGAAATCAAATGCAAATTGTAGGATCCACTTTTCTGGTGCTGAAAAATCCACCATCTTGTTGTTTTGCACTACACAGTTCCCAGCATCTCTCCCCAACAGGCCAGGTCTTCATGAGTGCAGAGCTGGGGCTTTCTGGATAACATCAGATCAAACCTCACTTTTGTTGGTCATATCCAGTTCTGTCAAAGGACCCCCTCAATGTCACTGACATTAAAAAGAAAAGTGATTCTCCCTGAGAACTGACAACTGAATACACCTGGACAGTAAGTACAGTAACTATGAAATTGTATTTTCTGTTCTCTGACATAAGGTTCCTCTTCAGGCCAAGTCACTAAACCAAATCTCTGCTGGAGACAATAAACTAGATTTTACCCCCTCCTGATTTAACGAGGTCCTTTGTAGTGTTTCCACTGCAAAGCTGTTTGAACTAAATAACTGGGATCTGCTATCTCTGTTCTGGGAAGTTATAACCTATTCATCCTCACAGGTAGGTTTGTTGTTCCACATTAGGTAGTCTGCACACATCCACCTGATCAACCATTTCCAATGGGAAGCTCTCTTCTAGTACCTTTAGGGAAAGTAGCATGCAAACCTTGGCTTTATTGTTGGTTCTCTGAACAAATAATTCACGTGCTACCAGTGAGAACACGTGTCTCAAAAGAAACCAGCGACATGTAGAATCAGTAATGCCAAATATGCAAGTTACTTCAGCAGCTCTGAGCTTCAGATCAGGTTCACCCTGGCTATGGGCCGCACAGGTTTGTGCTTGGGCCCACCGTGAAGTGGATTTTGATTGGGCTGTGGCTCAGCAGCGGCCCTGGAGCCCAAGGGAAATGCCACTACCTGCAGCTGGGGAATGGTAACCTGGCTAGAGAGGCTGATTTGCAAAACCCCAAAGCAATGCTGGCACCAAGATGATGTCACTAGCTTACTTTAAACTAGCTGATGTTGCCAACATCTTCATCTTCTCCTTCAAGTCTTCACATGTCCCTCTCAGTATTAGAAAGTGAAATTTCCATACTGCTGTAAGCAATCCAGGGGCTGTTTCAAGAGCTCGCATACCTGTCAAATCTCCAACAAATACTGTCAGTGTCATCCATGAACTCGCATCCAAAACCTTTCAAGTGCTCATGTCTCAGTAGGAGAGTCCAGCTGCAAAGCCCCCCTTCTGCCCTCCCAGCACCGGTGGTATCCCAGCACCAGGGGTATCCCAGCACCGGGGGTATCTTCAGCAGATTGGTGTCAGCCTCTGCCTCCTCTTCTTCCTCTGTGCTACACTCCAAAGGCAGGAGCTCTCTCATTCATTCCTTGCACTTAAAGCAGTTCTGCAGTGCTGAGAACATCTGTGGCACAGCCTTAAATAATATCAATCTCCTGATTTTTAAAGCCAGACTAAGAGAAATCTATTTTAAAACCTGGAATAAAGTTATAAATATATGACTTAGCCTCATCAAAGCCACTGTCCTTCTGTGGATAATATTCATTACTTCAGACGGAGCTTTGGAAACAGACTTATACAAATTTTTTGCCCCTATGCAAATGGAAGAACTAAGTCTGAATTGCCTGGCTTTTGTTAGCTTATATCAGATTCAAAATTATTTTATGCAGGATTTTAAAATTTATATTCTTTAATGCCTTTGACCTTCTTGTCTTCCAGGCAGCTGTTAGGTGTCTCTTTGGATCCGCTCCAGCTGGAGCTGAATTCAGATGTCACTCCGGGGATTCTCCTTTCTGACACCAACTATTATTCCTTTAAAAGTGCAAATAAATACAACTATAATTAAAAGAATCAAAAAGAAACATGGGGGTTTTATTCTTTTTTTTTTTTTAATTCATCAAAGGCAGCTGAGTCCCTCTGGTGCTTCTGTGTTGTGCTCTGCACTTATTCCAGAAGGATAATGAGAAATGAAAAACATTATTTTAGCATATCCTCAAATGTGTATATTGGTTAACTGGGAGACAAAAAGGGAATGGACATTACACTGCATTTAATTCATTTCTAAATCTGCCCAGGCCTGATTGTGAAATCTGATTTCTAACATATGTTTCAAAAGTTTCCACAATTAATAGTTTCACAGAAGTCTTCCCTTTCCCTTTCCCTTCCCCTTCCCCCTTTCCTTCCCTTCCCCCTTCCCTTCCCCTTTCCCTTCCCCTTTCTCTTGCCCCTTCCCTTCCCTCACACAGTTTTATTTCTATTGAAAACTTCTAAACTCAGTTTGGCCTCTAGAGTTAATTCAATATGCAATTAAGATTTAGATAAAATTAAAGAAGGCAAGCTTTTCTTTTGTCCCTCTCAGATTTAACCAGTGCTGTCCTAAATGACGATGGGCATAAGCATGTGCTTAAGTGCCCTGTGGAATCAGAGCTGTATCCACAAGACATCTTTCTTTTATTAAAGTAGCTACAGGCCAGTTTTGTGACTCTGTTTAAAGAGTACTTCATGGGTTTGTTGCTTGTTAATTATTCAAAGCTCTTGGTAGCCAGAAGTGGATTGTATGTGTGAGAAACATAAGCAGTATAGACTTTAGGAGGATGTGGTCAATATCTGCACAACTTTGAAGCCATTTCTAATATAAACGATGCCCTGGTGATTTCAGATTTAGCCACTGCCTATCTGCCAGACATTGAAGAATGACCCACTTTTTTGTGCTTAGCTTAAATGCCTTCGGTGTATATCTTTGAGCACCTGTCTTCCTTGATATTGCAGCACTCATTTTTTTTTATTATTTTTTTTCCAATCTGGTTGTCAGAAAATTGAAGGAAACAGAATAAGAAAAACAGAAGTGAATTGTTTTAAAGCTTCATATTTTTGATGGCATTTGTTTGAATTGCAATAAAAAATGAGGAATCTATTAACATGTGTTGTGTGACAGAGAAACTTTTAATCCAAATAATTGAATTTCAGTTGTTTTCTTACCCATAATTTCATCTCCAGTTTTGTAAGTAAAAAAATATCTTACAAAATGGCAGTATATATTTCAATTGTTTAGGAGAGGATGGGCATATTGTCTTAGTTATACTGAAAAAAAAATACTGGTGCACAATTAAAATGGCCACTACTTTCAACTTGCCTGATTATAATCGCTACCATATGACTTCCCTCTTCCTTTAGCTCCAATTGTTCCCACTGTATTGGAACAAGCAGCTCCTTTTTGTGCTTGTAGGAAAATATATTCCAGTCGAGTGCAACTAATGTTGGAGAAAATATTAATTTTCAAACAAAGAATCTGGGAAGAACCATGTGCTGATAGAAACTCAAATTAGTTTTGGATCATTCTTACACAAAAGTACAGTATATTAAGGGTGACAGATTTTGCACTGGTTCAACTTAGATTTGCGGTGCTTGAATTTAAATGTTGTCCAGGCATCTGGGATCTCATTCTCTTATGGTCATAGGCTGCTGTATGTCCAAGGGCTATCCTTTATCACATTGAAGCTATCAGGCACATGGAGCCAGCTTGCAGGCAAAGGTGCTGTATGAAACTACTTCTATTGTCCAACGTTAAAACTCTTTGGTTTTGCGCAAGACCCTTTTACACCGTTGGGTACCGTAGAATAGACCTGTGAGTCTGAACAATGCTGCTTACATCTCCAGCAATAATCGGTCAGCCCCAGGTTTCGGGAGCACAAGTGTTTGTTAAAACACCCATGTTCATAGCACTACTTGTTGTGAACCTGAAAACTCCGTTTGAACTTCCCTTCTGTCAATATAGGTTGTTTTGTGTTTTGAGGGGGAGAATCAAGCATGAGTGCATGTCTGCAGCTGCTGTTGTATTTGGAAATCATCGAGGTTTGGTGCTGCCACGGAAGGGCTATCAAGCAGGTGCTGCTAGGAGAGGTAGTAATCTCCTGGTCTGTTCTTCTTCTGCCTCTACATGTCATAACAGTGCACTCTGTTTATGTAAAATGGGGCAAAATGCAAATGTTTATGCAAAATGAGGGTTATTGCTGAATGCTTACTTACACTCCTGTTGTAGCCTAGACATGTCTTGAGGATTTGCCTCTGTTTTCAGGGAGCATGGGGTGGGCAATTGGTTTGCTACATTTGAGTGACCTTTGCTAGGGAAAACTTTTCACCTAATTATACCCTCTTTGCCTTGAGGACTAAGCAGTCATGACCATATCACACAGGGTTTGATGTTTGCTCCAAGTGGTGGTTGGTAGGCATGTTTGCAATTGCGTGAGGTGAAAAGCTTTCCCAGGTGCACAAGGCCCAGAATAACGTCAGGCTGTAGGAGCAAAGCTGTGTGAGCAATTTCATAGTCAGCTGATGAGCAGAAGCCAGACGTTAAGGTGGGCGTGTTTGCTGAGGAGTTTGGGCTATTCTTCTAAACCTTCCTTTCCAACTTTCTTTAGGAGCATTTTCTTTTCCAGCCCGTAACCTAACTAGTGGGTTAAGATATTCTGTGTAAAATTCCCCCCCCACACCCCTCGCCCATATCACTTATTGGCCCTCGAACATTCAACAAATCACGCTCTGCTTGCCCACTTGCAATGCGGTAAAGCTAAAAGCAAAGATCCCACTCGTTTTTCTGTACAAGTTGTGCCAGACTTTGACCAAAACACACACAGCATGCTACGTATGCTCCGAGACATTGATTTGAATGAAAGCTGCTGTGAAACTCCAAACGAAGGAATCCAGTTGCCGCACTACAAGCTATACGGAGCTGCATTTCAGAAGTTTAAATGCCAGCTTGGCTAGTACCTGACAAATCAGACTGTTGCTCATAGGCATAACTCTGGGGCCTCTATTCTGTAAGCCGATGTCCTGACATTAAAATTATAGCTCCAAATACAGCCAGGCAACTGATGGCTCTGAAATGCAGGTATCAGCTGCTAAGATATATAGCAGCTCTAGAAAATTTCAGGATTTTTTTCATACCAGGTATATAGAATTATTTCTTTACTCTGAAAGCTCAAATAGAACCAAATTCTATAATAGCAACCAACCTTTTGCTGCTCTGAAACCACATGTACTACAATCAGTGGCAAAATAGCTATCTGGGCAACACCAACATCTCTTGTTTTTACAATTGGCTAAAGAGAGGGGAGTGCAGCAGCTTAAGAATCCTATCATATCCTGTGGGTTGTTATTTTTTTTCCTATTTATTGTCAATACAGTTATAAACAGTAAATTGCATTTATGATTTTAACAGTGCCATAGGAAAATAGCTACTCCAGTTTTTCTAGTAGCACCATTTACAGTGCTTACCTGGCATAAATACCACAATTTTACATCTAATCATCCTGGAAGGTAGTTTTCCAGCATAACTATTTTCCTCTTCAAACTCCTGGCCATTTTATAACTTAGTTGGTGAAGTCTGGAGGTTGGGTTCTGGAGCTCTAACCCTCAGCCTGGAGTTCTGTCCTAATGCCAAACTATTTAAGAGGCTTGAAAGAGTTTTTTTTCTCAGTCTCATAATGCCTAAAATGGCAAAGAACTACTCACTATGTTGCTTTCATTTGCTCCACTCTGCCAACAGAGAGACTTCAGCCTTACCAGGAACTGAAAGATCTCTCAGCCTTGAATGCAATGAAATCAAGGGTGATTAAAGAAGACAGGTTTCATTCATGCCTCTCCACATACCTCCGAAAATACTTGAAGATACAGATTTCATCTACCAAGCCCACTCTACTCAGCTAAACTCCTTTATCTTATGATACCAAATATGTTTTCAAAAACCCAGAATATAGCATCTGGCTTCTCTGAACCTGGGAGGAAGCTGGACAAATTTGGCTCCAAACTGCCGTAAGGTTGTCCACAGCTGAAATGCTGGGTGCTGGAAACCTCGCACCCAGTCTGCCAAGTTGGACAGCTGAGACAAACTTGTCGAAAACAACAATCTTCATCTAGGCTCTGAAGCCCATTTGAGCATCAGTGAAACCAGTGGCCCTGGCCCAAGGAGAGAGCACCAGCTCTTACACTCGCTCCAACACAAGCTTCAGTGCTGCTTCCGCCCCCTAGAGCGTGCCTTACGAGTTAGCAATAAAGCGTGGCGATTCCTGTTTGCAGTAACGAACGTGCACATAAAAAACCCTTAACTATCCAATCCTTTATAATAAAACCTACAAATGGCCAGACTCTTGGTGCAGGAGATGCATTTAATTGTGATCTTGATTGCTACACAGCTAAACTATGCTTCAGTGTTTCCGCTTGCCTTCCCTTTGCTGGGTCACTGAGAGCAGCAGATTTTCTTGTCACTAAAGGGCATTTTGGAAGGAAGCGGTTCTTCAATTGCATTGCTTAATTAGTACATTATTTGTAGCACATTGTTGATAATTCAGCTCTATTAAAAACAGGATATAATTTCATGAACCGTATTACTATGTAGCAGATTTGACTGCTGAGAATTCATGGTCTGGTCAAAGAAAAGAACGTAGTCGGTTAAGTATGACTTGGAAATGCAGTGTTGGTCAGCTGCGCTACAAATCTGGGTAACGAGTTGACCTTCTGGTGCTGTTTAAGCTCTAAAGAAATGAATGCCATCATAACAAATCAGCTGTCTTTAGATCATAATTTTGTTAGTTCATCATTCATTTCATTATGGAGTCGTCTGCAAATTTTGTTGCAAGATAACAAAAAGTTTTCGTTACTGCCATTTGTTACTGTGAAGTACCAAGTGTGTTTGATTTCCCTCACTCCTTCTGACTTCTCACTTAGTTCTAGTTAGCCACAGGGTTGACAGATCTAAACTAGGTAACGAGGCCAAAGCATTCTAGAAATGCAGAACACTTCAGCAACTTTTGTTAAAAAAAAAAAAAAAAAGGGGGAACTTGATGCATTTGATGGATCCAAATTCCCTTCAACTTGAAAGGCAGTGCCTGGGAAACACCATTTTTCTCTCCCAAGAGCCTCCTTAAGGGCTACTGCAAGACATGAGAGTATGTCAGCACCTTGGGCTTCCTTTAATTGACATGGGTAGCTTTGGGAGAAGCTGTTTCCTCCACAGGGCTTTCTTAACCTTTCCTTCAATGGTTTGTATAAGTTAATGAGAGCACATTTGGGCAATCGCTATCACCCAGCAGACAGGAGACCTCACTAGTTCTGGAGATATCATCAGGCCTTGCAGTTTCAGGACTGTAGCTCCTTGGGCTCTTAAATGGAGAGCGTTTCAGTCAACACCAACCAACAGTTACGTGTTAGGATATGAAGCCTACAAGGAGTAAAATCAGGAGCAGAAAATAAAACCACCTATCTTTTTTCTCTTGAAAATATGTATATTCCTACTTTTAACCTGTTGTACTAAAATACATGTGTATACACACAAATTAATAATGACTTGTTGTATTTACAAATATTTTAACGTATTTATAACGATACTTTAAAGTATTTATAAAAACAAAAAGTGATTGGCTCCCTCCTAAATGATGTTAGAAGCAAGATGTTCCCCAGTATTTTTGCATGTCAAAGACAAAGTAATGCTCAATGAAGTGTGACGTGATGAGAATTTCTGTGCTTTAGAGGGGCCAGGATTTTATTCGTAGAATAAAGTGGGAACTATTTCTGCAAGACAGAGTCCAAACATTGGCAAAGGCAGTTTTAATAGATTTTTACATGACACAAAGCCAAAAGCATTCATAAATGACTGATGTCTCAAATTCCATGGCAAAAATCCTACCGAGTTCAACAGAAGATTTTCCCTTGACTGCAGTGATCATGAGATCAGAAATGAGGGAGCAAAAAAATCGGTTTCTTGATGCTTAGTATGTATTTTAACATCATAAAACGTGTTACCAACAGTGTTAGAACAGCTCACTCACACAGTACTTCTAATTAGAAAAGCATGATCAGGAGGCCCTCCAGAAAAGTGTGAGGGAAACCTCTGACTGCTAGTTAATGGTTTTGAATTTTGAATGCTTCTTTCCCAGTAGGGCAAGGTTAAGCGGAGCAGGTAAAAACGCCACTTCTGTACATATTTTGGCGGTTATAAACACCACTGGCAGCAATACTCCCTCTGTAAGCAGTTACTAAAACCAGTGGCATCAGTCTAGTTGCACTCTATTTTTCGAAAAGATGAAACAACAGTGCTGAGCACCCTGTTAGTGGTTAAGTAATAAAATACAAAATTACCCCTTCTAACGTGCTATATGACATTATGGGTAGAGTTTTCCAAACCCCCTTCACTAACACAGTCAATTAGTAGCCTAAGCTACCAGTCATTTTGAAAAATGTGATTCAGCTTTTTTTTTTTTTGTAACATCTGCCTTAGATTCCAAGCTGTTTCTGCTCGATGGACTAGTTTTACTCCGGTGAAATAAAGACGCTCCATTTCCAAAATTTATAGGGTTCATTTATTACCTCTAGTAACATATTATATTGTATAAATACTCTATCCTTGTTATATGTCCTTTTAAAAAAGCGATAACTTAGAAGATCACATTAGACAAGAAGTATAAAAATAAATATGCTCATTATATGCATTTATTACAAATTATAACCCTTCCCAGAAGGGAAAGAAATATAAAATACTTATAAAGTATATAAAATTTATAGTAATATATTTTACTATATACATATGGAAAGCCATATTCTCTCATTGTCTATGGACTGGCACCAACTTGATAATTATGCAAATGTTGGCGTGTTGCTGTGGATGGACCTGCTATCCTTCAGCTTTGTCTTCCCACCTTAGCAGTGATTTGAGCACTACAAAGCCATCAGAGGCCACACAGGAGAGGTTCCCATGCATACCGGGATTTCTTTGATCCTTCTTTTAACCCAAACGCAAGAAATTTCCATTGTCTGGGGTAAGGTAAAAGATTTGCATGTGAAAGCATGACTCAAGGCTCACAAATGCCATCAGGCTGTTTGACAGGATGGTAGGACCAAGCTCAAATCAGAAAAGCCAGTGGAAGGTATGCAGAAGGCACAAGGAGCAACTAACTCAGAGATGCTACCTGCTCTGTGAACATTTCTATTTTTTCTAGCCTCTGGATTACAATGTCACCACTATGAGAGAAATGGACAGGCACACTGGGATGACATAAAGATACTTAAAAAAAATACATTCTAGTTATTTGTGGAATTGAGTTGGAGTTGTTCTTGGTATTTCTTGCTTTTTACAGGTAGAGAATATGGCTTTATTTTTATATAAAACTATTCTCTGAAACAATAGCAGCCATGAATGACATAGTTAAAGCTCCTTTTCCAATCTTGTTTTTTGCCCGTTGTGAGGTAGGTAAGCTCTGACCAATCATTTTAAGCTGTCTTTTTTGCTTCCCTTTCTCTTCCCTCCCTACACATGGGGACTTGGATCAGTACCACAATATAAACCCAAAGGAAGGGAGAAATAACTGAACTGAAATGCATTTGCTTAAATGCATTTTGGGCACTGCTCATGTTTTGTTTAATTTGTAACAGATGAGAAAAGGGGCAATTATTTTGCCCTTGGGCCTTATCTGCTGAAGATGAGTAAGTGACATGGGTCTGCTATCCGAGCAAATTTTCAGTTGGCAGGGTATTTTTAGGATGCAATGCCAACAAAAGCGATTTGCACTGTCCCACCTCAACGGATCCTCACTATGGATATTTTGTATGCAAAAAACACATGCGCTGCCTCTAGCCCTCTTTTTTTCAGTGCATTGTTCTGAAGGAAAAAAAAAAAAAAATAGCTTTCCCAATATGTAATATTTAACTGCAGTCTGTAACATTGCAGAAGTCTATCAGGTGTTTCGGTTTCTTGGAAGGCTCACAGCTTTCTTGCTGAAGCACGCTGCCGTCATAAGAAATACATTTCAACAATCTCTTCTTGAAACCTTTCCCGCACGTCTTAGAGCAGGGTGACCAGTCCCCCAGCTGCCACTGCGGACAGGGCATGTCGGCGCAGGGACGGATGTCGCTGGGCTTCAGCTCCTGGGCGCAGTCAGTGGCCGGCCGCCCCTGAGGGTCCCGGCACTCCACCGCTCGCCGCTGCCAACCCGAGCCACACGACTTGGAGCACTCGCCCCACTCCTCGATGACCCACTCGGAGGAGATGATCTCCCTGATGGCATTGAAGGACTCTTTCTTTCTACTGGGTGTCTTCTCTGCCCCAGGCTGCGTGGGCTTCTTCACGAAGTAGGTGAACTTGATCTTGGGCTGCGGCAGATCCCCCACTGTGAGGACCTGGATGGTCAGAGGCTCCTTCAGAGGGCTGAAACTGCGGATCCTCTCCAGGGCGGCAGAGGAACCGCTGTACCTTAGCACGCTGCCTTTGTAGGTGATGTCCTGCTCCAGAGTTGACAGGGTGTAATCGCCATTGAGGACGTAGGTGCCGTCTGCGGCTTTGATGGCGAGGAAGCTGCCGTCATGCCTTGCACCCCTGTGGTTTCGCTGCTTCACCTCGATGTTTGTTGCCCCGGCTGGAATGGTGACGACATCATGGTAGCCGGGTCTGCCCAAGAGAAAAGAGAAAGACTGAGTCTTCTGCTCTTCACTGGGAAAGGGAAGAAGCTGCCCAGCACAAGACTGAATGCCATTTGAAGCCCAAGTGTTAAGTTCATGAGCTGCCAATCTAATCCAATTAATGGACTAAGGGATTTACACCGTAAATGGTTGGACGATAACATCCCATGTTATTGGTATGGCAGAGGTGTGCCCACGTGTAAGGGGTTTTCTTTCACTAGGATCTCACTGTAAACTATCTTCAGTCAGATGGCTCTGACAGATCGAATCTCAGTTCCAGCGATAAACCAGGACAACGTTTCACTGACTTGGAAACCCAAAGCTTACACTTGCAAAACATTAACCAGAACAAAATAACAGCAGCAACTCTATACTCACTTTGCTCTAACAAGTGTGCCAGACACTTTCTTGCAAGTGGATCCGTTGCCACCACAGATACCACATTTATCAAACTTCTTATTGGATCCTATCATGCGGTCACAGCCAGCCTTTACGCACTGTCCCTGGACGCAGACGGAAGTGGAATCGGGGCTACACGGGGTACCATCCACAACCTTTGACAGAAAGAAGCAGTAGGACGCTTGATTAGAAGATGCACATTGCTTCAAAGTTGTGTGATACAGACACATACAAAATGCAAAATATCGACAAGCGAAAGACCCGCATTTTCCAGGCTTTTGAAACTAAACAGCAAAGCAGCCCATAGATAGTTGGAGGTATGCAGCGCTACTTCATCTCACTTGCAAAAATAATGGCAAGGTGACAGGAGATAACTATCGATTTCAGTTTTTATTAACAGCTCCTCCACTCCCCCCAAAAAACAAACCACAGAACTGTTTTACTGGTTTCATAACAAGAAATAACATTATTTCCTAATGTCACTAGAAGCTAGTCATGTCCTCGAAGTACAGGACCAGCGCTGCTTTTAATAGTATTCAATGTATCCTTTGTTTCTAGGAGTACTGCTCTACAAAAACCATCTGTGTCATCACCCTGCTAGCTACTGGCTCTCAGCATCTTACGACAGTGAGTTCAAGTAGCTATGCAAGACTAACATTTTTCCTTTTGTTTATTTTAAGCTGTCAGCATATTAGTAACCAGTATGAGAAAGCACCAACGTTTTGGCAAAGAACCCCCACAGTTTTCCAAACATATCTCAATGTAATCAAATTGGCGGAAGGAGTGGAAAGGAAACTAGGGTGGAGTGGATAGAAGAGGTGGTACGTGTGAAATAATGGGAAGGCCTGTGCCAGAATATTTAGAGCATGCTTGCACTTGTGCATGTAGGAAGAGAAGAAGGAAGAATCTATCTGAAATAGGAGAAACACGTAATTTCAGATTTCTACACTGCTTGACTCTTAACTTCACATAAAGAGTTAGAGGAAATAAAAATCCTATTTCTGATTAGACGGAAGAGGTATAGTTTTGAAATACCTTTGGCTGCAAAACAAAAAAGTATCCTGTTCCTTTTGCTCGGCAGACCAGCTTGCATCTGTCCTTTGGAGACACGCCTGCAAACTTGGGTGTCCACTCCACTGCAGGTCCACTTCCAAAGGGAGACTTGGAAAACTCATTGTGCTTTTCACATTGTTCCTCCCTAAAGGTCTTGCCTGCAAGAAGAGGAAAGACAAGTGGACATTAGATCATCTTCTGTACGTACTCTTCCTCCATAAAATACCTTCCCTCCGCCTCAGAAATGGGGAATAGATTACCATCGTTGTCCGGACAGTCCTCGATGTTACATGATCTGTATTGTACCCGTTTCCCTTCACAGTATTTCCCCCCATTCCTTGGGATGGGATTGTCACACTCCCTGAAGGAATACTGCACTCCACCACCACAGGTCCGGGAGCACTCTCCCCAGGATCCCCAGGACCCCCAGCTCCCATGCACCGGCGTCTGAAATGACAAGCGAAGAAGAATAAAAAAGTTAATACAATAAAGGCAAACCAAAATCAAACTCGCAAAACCCATAACTATGCTCATTTTTACCTAAGCCACTTGTAAAAAAACAAAGCTCCAAGTTTATTAGCTATCTGTCCCCATTTATTCAAGCCCTTTTAACTGCTTACTCCCACTGAAGCATTACCCATGCTACTCTGCAACCCAAGATATACTCTGATTTTTTTTTTTTTAATACTTACATCATAATGCTTCTTCTCAGTTTTATTCACACACTTGCCATTCATGCACCACTTCCCTTCCCCGCAACTGGTGCCGTCTGCCCAAGGGAAGTGTTTGGTTTGGCACACAAGCAGCCCTCCAGAAGTGCCAGTACACCACAGCGTCGTACACGTACTGGCTGCATCGGGGCAGTGCTTGGATTCATCTCCAAATGTAAACTGGCACTGACGGTTGGCATCGTACAATGTGCCAGGCAAGTCAGAAGGAAGCTGGATTGGTTTGTGGGGCTTGTCCAACAAACACTCACCTGAAAAGGAAGGAAAAAAATAAAAAAGCAGACAATGCTGTCAGTTTGTTTGGTTTCAAAATGGAACGGCATTTGCTTTGTAACCTAAGTATTTGAGCCAATTTGTGCCACCATTTTTGTAAAACTAAGGGTCTTCCAAATACACTGGCAGCACGTAGAAGGTTAATTCTATGCTGTGGCAAAATGCACTCCATTTAAGGAAAGGAAAGGAAAGGAAAGGAAAGGAAAGGAAAGGAAAGGAAAGGAAAGGAGGAAAGGAAAGAAAAGGAGGAAAGGAAAGAAAAGGAGGAAAGGAAAGAAAAGGAGGAAAGGAAAGAAAAGGAGGAAAGGAAAGAAAAGGAGGAAAGGAAAGAAAAGGAGGAAAGGAAAGAAAAGAAGGAAAGGAAAGAAAAGAAGGAAAGGAAAGAAAAGGANAAAGAAAAGGAGGAAAGAAAAGAGCAAGAGCTCAAACACCACATGAATGGAAAGCCTAATAATCTTACCATGACCGTTATCCAAAAATGTTGTAATCATGTAGGCACTGCATGGAGACCACGGCTGGCTGCGATCCAGATTGGAAAGCATAGATGCCATCATGTGGAAATCCCGGCTTATTCCATTAATACTAGCACACTGCTTTGCATCGTCATGAGGCATGTTAAACACATGGCCTTAAAAAAAAAAAAAAAGGGGTTTGTGATTTTAGGAAGTCTGTCTTATGCATTACTAATACTATTTTAAATATTACTCTAGGGCTCCTCATAGCCTAGTTTTTAAATAACAACCTGAATCTGAACACTGCCAAATTTTAATCAGATGGCACTGTGTCTTTGCTCTCCTCACAGGCTTCTCAAACGTTTTATTTCTGCAAACAAATACACAGCTCTTGCAGACAATGCCATGCAGACAAGAGGGGCTTTTTTTCCCATGGTTCAACCCAACCCTGCTACAAGGCAAAGCTTTGCCTCCTCCTGACTGCACTGGGAGGTGCAGGTCAAGCCCGTGGTGCAGGCCGGGTAGCTCTTTGCTTCACAGCATCGAGCCGGCTTCAATTAATCACCTGAAATTGCTTTTCAAAGTTTCAAGTACCTAGTTCGTGGGCTGTTGTAAAGGCAGCCTGTAAACCATCATCTTCGATGATAGAGCAACTGCGGTTTAGATCACAAACTGTTCCCACATCAGCCATCCCAAGAGTATCACATGTCTTGGCACCGCAGAGGTCCTGTAAAAAAAAGGCAGTTTCATTATTAATCAGATCAGAGACTTAACCTTGGCACAAAACATCCAGCCCTGGCAGTTTGCCTTTACTTATGGAAAGAGCATAAATATTCAGCACTTCAATGGGTACAATGGCAAAAATCTGTCTTTGGAACGTACACAAGAGTTACACGTAGAAACAAAATGCATAATTTCCATACTAAATCTGCTAAAAATGTATGACTCAGAAAAACATTGCACATATTGTGAGTTTCACCTGAGACAGCAAAATAAATGACTAAACAAACAGCAGTTTGTTTCATTTTTAGCCCACTTTGCTGAAGCTGTGATGACAAAAGACTGCCTCCTAACACTTTTTTGGAGGTCTCCTGGCAGAGGGGGGCCTCCTCTGGGGGTAGGAAGCAATGGGCGTGGGGATGGATTTGACCTTCATGTCCCTCACCTGCCTGGTGAAGAGGATTGCAGTGTCGTAGTGCTCCGTGTGCCGGTCACTGGGCGGGTTGTGCTGCTTCTGCCAGCTGCAGAAGTTTCTCAAAGTCAGGGCCGCATTGGAAGAGATGTCAGGTCCCTTCCGCTCCTCATAAATGACCATGATTTTCACCACCACGAGGCTAATGGAGTTGCGGATGCTGGGGTGCTTGTACAGCTTGGCCGCCACAGAGAGCAGCGTCAGGAGATAGTGCTTCAGCCCGCTGCCGTGGAATTCAGCCATGGATTGGTCTGCTACCAGCATAGTCTCCACATAGCGAGGGCTGGACACGAACCTCTTCTTCCTCCTGCTTTTTGTTTCTGCATTTAAAAAAAAAAAAAAAAGAGAGAGGTAGGGGAAGCGTAGGTGAGCACAAGAGAAATACCACCGCAAGAGACCGCTGTAAGGAACCCCAAACCCATCGATACTCTAGATTTCCACCCAAGTGATGTACCCCACGGCCCCACGCCCAGCTCCCATCCCCAGACTTTGGCAGCTCCGGCTGAGCAACGCCTCTAGAACCCTACCGGGCGGAAAGATGACACCCGCTTTCAGGTGGGAGCACCCCCCCGCCGCCCCTCGGGGTAGGGATGAGGGGAAGCACTGGCAGGGACCCCGCCGTCATCCCCCGTTGGGGCAGGGGTGCGGGTGGGCGCAGTGCGAGACAGA